>CM031244.1:703247800-703790300 GCA_018340775.1 Taxus wallichiana var. yunnanensis
AATATGGTGGAGGAATGAGGAGTAGAAACTCCACATATATTCAAATAGAGTTACTTGAGAGCTCTTTGAGGATTTGTTTAGGAGTAGATACATATCCAAGAGGTTTATTCAACAGAGGATAGATGAGTTCCATGACTACGTTAGGCATCCATGACATAGTAGAGTATAAGAGTCAATTTCTTGACTTACTTCAGATGATGATGACTACATGCGGAGACAAGCGGGTTAGGATTCACATGTTCATCAGGGGCCTGAACTTTGATTTAGGAGGTTTTGTACGTGCATTCATTGTCCGCACACCTTAGTTGAGGGTCATTGAGAAGGCCTACATTACATAGGAGACTAGGGGAAGACTCATCATAGCCAAGAGAGAGAGTGTAGAGTCATATTTAGAAGCTAAAGGGTAGTAGGTCGAGGGGTCCAATCCTCCTCCTCATGGGGATGGATAGGTTCTCTACATAGTCTTCAATGAGCCACCTCAATCAACCACCTCAGCACATCGAGACTCTCAAACTGTCGTTTAGGCCTCCACAGAGATTTGATACTCAGAGAGGATGGAGTATGGGGACTCCCCCGTAAGGGTCCCATCAGGAAATAGGGCACCGAGATCTCAGTCAACAAGATCTCATCAAGAGAGACCACAACAGTCCATATTAGGATCATCATGATCCACTACATGACCACTTCGAGTACTGTTTGAGCCACATCTCATTGGAGAGGACTAGGTAGTTGTTATGGATGTGGTGTTCTTGAACATCATTGGAGAGAGTCCCATGAACCCTAATAACAAGGGTAAGGCACAAATATCAGATCCTATAATTGGCAACATGAGACATAGCTATCAGGTCTATGTAGTGGTCAAGAACCACCAGGCTGAGCACCAGGGCATGGTGATTGAGACTACAGGTAGCATTGGTGGTATTCCTACCTCTATTATTTTTTATTCTAGTTCATCCGATTCCTTTATTACACCATATTTAGTAGAGCATTGCAAGATGGTGGTAATTAGATAGGGCCTTAGTTGGGACATTAAGATGGCTTCTGGAGCCAAAATCTCTATAAATTCTCTTAGTTAAGGAGTGCGTAGTGGATTTGGGACCCTTCACCACTACCTTGGATCTTTGTATCCTTCCTTTGGGTTTGTATGGAGTCATCTTGGGCATGGATTGGTTATCTACACATAGAGATCAGGTTGATTGTTATCATAAGATTATATCATGTACAGATGATTTGGGAGTTGAGTGAGTGATAACTTGAGTTAGGAGACCCATCTCTATCTCGCACTATTTTTACTATGCAACTTAAGTGGTGTGTGTGACGTGCACTATCAGTTGTATGCTATTATAGTTAGTGATAGGTCGGAGGATGGGGCTAGTGGACCTTCACTTGATGATCACCCCATTTTATAGGATTTTTCTGATGTTTTTCTTGTGAGCTTCCAAGGATGCCTCCCCCACGTGAGATAGATTTTCACATTTGCCTTGGTTCCAGAGAGAACCTATCTCACATGCTCCATATAGGATGACCACACCTGAGATTTGTGAGCTCAAGTTTAGCTAGAGGGCCTTCTTGAGAAAGGCCTAATCCATCCTAGTGTATCCCCTTGGGGTGTAACAATGATTTTGTGAAGAAAGGATGGATCCTTGTGGTTGTGTGTGGACTATCATCAACTAAACAAAGTAACGATCAAGAATCGTTACCCCTTTCCTCACATC
The DNA here is from genome assembly GCA_018340775.1 of Taxus wallichiana var. yunnanensis. NCBI lineage: Eukaryota > Viridiplantae > Streptophyta > Pinopsida > Cupressales > Taxaceae > Taxus > Taxus wallichiana. The sequence continues at coordinate 703,249,516 of CM031244.1, forward strand.
GATGATTTGTTTGATCAGATGAAGGGGGCCACATATGTTTTCTAAGATTGATCTTAAGTTTGGATACCATCACCTAGGATTACGAGAGGCATATGTTCACAAGAAAACTTTTCCGCACAAGATATGGCCACTATGAGTTCACAGTTGTGCCATTTGGTCTGACGAATGCCCCTGCAGTGTTCATGAGCTTGATGAATGAGGTATTTTGGATGTTTTATGGACTTATTTTGCTTATGTTCCTTGATGAAATTTTGATCTTCTCTCGTACACATGAGGAGTAAAATGAACACCTTCATCAGGTTCTTCATTGTCTTCGTGAGTAGCAGCAAATTTACGAGAACTTGGAGAAGTGTGCATTCTTTGATTTATAGGTGTGGTATTTGGGTCACATCATTTCTAGGGAAGGTATCTCCATCGATCCTTCCAATTAGAGCCATTATGGATTGGCCAACACCCACTAGTGTGATCAAGGTGTGCAGTTTCATGGGTTTAGCAGGGTACTACGAGGATATTTTTTCATGACTTTCTCTCGGATTGCACACCCCATCACTTCCTTTAGTGGAAAGGGAAGAAGTTCATTTGGTCAAATAGATGTGAGCAGGCCTTTAGGACAGTGAAGGAATTCCTTATGACAACACCCATTCTTGCATTGCCAGATCCTCGGGAGAGTTCTTCGTATGCACATAGATGCTTCTTTGGCATGATTAGGAGGTGTGTTGATGTAGGAGGGTTGAGTGGTATCCTTTGAGTCTCTTAAACTCAAATATTATGAGCTCTTTTTCCTGACACATGATCTTGAACTTTCATCGGTTGTGCATGCTTTGGTTTAATGGAGACATTTCCTTTTAGGTAGGAGATTCATTCTCAGGACTAATCATTTGAGTCTTTGTCACCTCTTCACGTAACCCAATCTCAACTCTAGTCAGTGGCATTGGATGGAGTTGCTTATGTGAGTATGACATGGAGATAGAGCATGTGAAGGGAAGGATAATGTGGTTATGGATGCCTTGAGTCATCAGAGACATTTGGTTATGGCTACTTTAGTGGGTATAGATTTGTGGAGCAAGATCTTCCACATTCCACAACTTTAACCTTTTAGTCGAGTGGAGATTGAGTCTCAGAGACCCCTTGAGGGGAAGTTTGATGGATTTTCATTAAAGGAAGATGGTATTCTTTGGCACAAAAGTCAGATCTATGTCCTAGGGATGGAGGTTTGAGACAGGATATCTTGTTAAGGCTCATCATGTACCTTATTCAACCATCCAGGGGTGAAGAAGATGCACACCACCTTGAAAAACTATACCATTAGAGAGGGCTATGGAGAGACATGTAGCTCATTTTGTGTCATTGTTTAGAGTGTCAGAAGGTGAAGGTCGAGCATCAGCATCCAGCTAGCCTTCTATATCCTCATGCCATACTAGAGTGGAAATGGGACACCATTTCCATGGATTTCATTATAGGGCTACCTATGTTGAGATACCACCACGACACCATCATGGTCACGGTGGATAGATTGATGAAAGTGGCTCATTTTTCTCTGGTAAAGACCACCTACATAACTAGTGCAGTGGCATGAGTATATCTTGATGATATTGTTAGACTTCATGGGATTCCACATAAGATCATTTGCAGACCATGATCCCTTTTACACTTCTCACTTTTGGACTACCATGCAACATGCTCTTGGGATGAAGATCAACTTTAGTACAACTTATCACCCTGAGACAGATGGATAGATAGAGTGGGTGAATCAGATCTTGGAGGAAATTCTTAGGATGTACGTCATGGACCATCAGTCAAGGTGGGAGGAGTACTTGTATTTAGTGGATTTTCTTAATAACAATTTTCAAAGTTCGATTAGCATGGATCCTTTTCGGAATTATATGGCAGGGAGTGTAGGACACTACTGAGTTGGGACATATTGGAGGACAAGGTTTCTCTTGGGCTAACTTTACTACAGGATATGGAGCAACATGTTATCATGATCTTATAGAGATTACAAGAGGCTCAGGACAAATAGAAGAAATATGCAGATCAACAGAGGACATATCATAGTTTTAAGGTGGGCACGAAGGTGTTTCTTCATGTCAGGCCTCATAAGAGCCCTATCCATTACGGAAAATGCTCTAAGCTTGCTCTAGGTTTTGGGTCCCTTTAAGATCTTGGATCGTATTGGTCCTTTGGCCTATCATCTAGCATTGTCACCCAACTTGTCTTGCATCCATGATGTATTTCATGTTTTTGTACTTAGGAGGTACATTGCAGATCCTTCTCATGTATTAGATTGGACCTCATTACATGTGCGTGGATCGGGGCAGGTGATGGTGGATCCCATTCCATATTTTAGAGTGTGTAGGACCCTGGGCCTTTAGGTAGAGAGATTGATCAATTCCACATCTAGCGGGATTGACACGATGAGACATCAGCTACGTGGGAGGATGCCACACCTTTAAGAGCACAATTCCCATAGTTGTTCAAGTGACTTTCAAGGAGGAATTCAAGTCTAAGGGGAGGGGGATGTAGTGCCCACTCCTCTTCAACATTTATATTATTATGATTCTTCTTATTATGGATTAGAGTTATGGATATTTTATCACATTTTAGATATTGACAGATGGACATTGTTATATTTGATTAGTTATTTGATAGACAATATGGATGTTTAGACTTATGACATGATTTATAGGATGGATTATATGCATGTTTTGGATATATCAAAATTTGATGATTTGATATTCTACCATTAATACACACATTTGATTGTATATGTGTGTGTGTGTGTGTGTGTATATATATATATTGTAGATGATTTAGTTGATTTCGTGATCTTATTGCTAGTTGATAAATTGATAAAATTGAAATTAATTGAAATCATGAACAGTGGTGAATTACTTGTTTAGGGATGGTTTAGTTATGATAATTGATGATATGTATATGCATGTGTTTTTACTATTTCGATGTCATTAATATGGCCATGAGGCCAGAAAGGTATTGTCTTGATTTTTGTAGGTGTTCATGCAACACAATAAACCAAAGGGGGATAGGAGACCAACAATGAAGGAATTTGGAATATTGGCAATGGGTCACCTTGGAAACTTGTGTGTATGTTTGATGTTTTATAGTGTGATGTTAGAGGTCCCCATTGGGGGTGACCTCAAATGTGACCTTGGGTAAGTTTGTGACTTTGTCTTGTTGATTTTATTTAATTGTGAGTTATTGTATTTTTATTAAGTATGTGGAGTCACTTTTATTATTTTGTTTAGCACCCTCTTAAGTTAATTAAAATTGTTTAACTAGTGCTAATTAGGATGTGACAAAAAGGGGGAATAAATGTGAGTTGGTAGCCTTAATGTGTGTTGGATTGGAATGAATTTAATTTGTTTTGAGTAGTGTGTACTCAATCTTTCAAGTGAAATTCGGATTTTGACCTTCTAGGCAATTTTGGAGACTTGTGGGACAAGTTAAGCTTGTCCCACACCTCTTAAAGTCACCCACCCACTAGGCCTATGATGTGAGGGGCTTATTTTAGGCCCTATTTTGTGTTTTAATGGAGAAAAAGAAAATTAATTGTACTTTTCTTACAAGGGTATTTATTTGTGTCCTTTAGGGGTGTGGGTTTGGGTTGAGTGTGTAAGAGGGTGGTCATTCCTCAACCACCAATTTATTATGCTTTGGGGTTTGGGTTTGACCTTGGTGATGTGGAATGGAGGAGAAATGATGTGGCATCCTACATGGAGCCACATCACCTCTCTCTCCCTCTTTTCTATTTATTTCAATTTGTGTGAGGATTTGGGGGTTACTTGTTTTGTTTTTGGTTCTCTCACTTTTGGAGGGTGCTTATTTTTTGGAGTGCTTGTTGGAGTTGGAGATAGCTTGGGATTTCTTGGGCTTGGAGAGTTTTGGAACTTGTTTTGTGGAGTGGATTATTGCAATGGCAAGGTAGGGTCTTCACCCTTGGTTTTTTTTACTACTTTGATTGCTTATGTTTTGATGAATGTTTTATTACATGTGTGTTGTTGGGTAGTAAAATGGCCTTAGGATGTGTATGAGAAAGTGAAATGGGGATAAATTTTGTTGGGAGGCATAAGATTTTCTATTGGGTATTTAGGAGGGAGTTGGGTTGGGGTGCCCCACCTTGTGTTTATCTTGTTGTTTTGTTCATTGAGGGAGGCATAAGAGATAAGAGATATTTTCCTTGTAGGGAGGCATAAGAGTTTTTGGGGCTTTGATTGAGTTTTGGAGGTTTTGAGGTGGGCACCCAAACCCTTGGGAGGCACAAGTGAAATCCCCATGTTCCTTTCTCTACTTGGCTTGAGTTTAGAGCCAATGTTTTTGGGAAATTTATGTGTGTGAAAATGAATGTTTTGTGGTTATTTTATTGTGTGAATGTTGGTTTAATGTGAATGTGGAAGCCTTGTTTTGTTTCCAATGGTTGTCAAATATTCCATATTGTTTCATTGTTGGGGCTCGGGGGCCAATGAGGAAGAAGGCTTCACTTCCTCATTGGATTATTGGTTGGGTGGAGAGTGTTTCCTACTCCCCCATTTTGGTTGTTTGTTTGATCTTGGGAGAAGGTGGAGCTCAAATGAGGAACCATATTTCTTGTAGCATTTGAGAAAAGGACCAAGAATCCTCTTGTAAATAATTTTACCATGTTGTCTCCATTGTGTATGGAGGGCTTGTAAACTTGTATTTTAAAGTAAAGCTCTTAGTTGCTTGTTTATCAAAATTGTGATATTAGTTCTCTTTGTAAATGAAAGTAAAAGCTTGAAAATTATTCACTTGCTTGTTGGAAAGAGGAGATTATTGTATAAAAAAAACCAAGTTTAAGAGAAATTTTTGCATTGTCTTAAGACCATTGTTGTAATATTGGAAAAGATGAAAAGAAGGATAGGAGGTTATATCCAAATGGATATTGTATTTCTTTCAAAACTGAAATTAAATGTTTACTTGATTTTAATTCTATTAAGTGAAATGGTTGAGATAGAATGATGAAATTAGTTATTTTTCTTTCTAAATAAAAATATTGTATCGTGAAAGTGTTTAAATTTTTTATTCTCATTTTAAAATGTAGGTAGCAGGAAATAGTTTTGTAGTGTCTTGATTATGGATGCAATCTCTTATTAGTTATATTAAAAGGAATAATAAATTTTAGAGGTTTTCTCAAAGTTACATTTGAATGAATATGTAGAAATTTCAAAATCATCTTCATCAAACTTTGATACCAAAATTAATGATCCTAAATAAATCACTAAACCATCTTTTATAACTTAGATAATGACTAAATGTGAATTTACACCTATATAACTATTTAAACTTCTTTTGCCAAAATTTTATATCCAAACATAGAAATGAAGTTAGTTTTACAATTTTGAACCAAATAGTTATATAGTATAAATGTATATTATATATATAAATATATATATACTTCTATATATATATATATAATAATATATAATAATTAATATATATGTTTTATAATAATAAAATTTTAATAATAATATTAATATTTATTATTCTATTACAAATTTTAATATATATAATAATATTATAATATATATAAATATATAATATATTAATATATATATATATATATATATATAAACATTATATAAATTGAATTTATATTAAAAATAAAATAAAATAAAATGTTAAGGCTTGGCCCGAATGGGTCGTTGTGCTTTAATTATTTAGGGAGATTGGTGGGCGGAGGTTATCGACCCCACCCCCACCCATATACTATGGGATGGGAGGTGGGGTCGACAACCTCCTCCCCCTAAAACTTAAAAAAAATGAAACCCCAAACCAATAACTTGCCCACTATATTTTACGCCATGGAAACTTATGGGATAATTCACCTTGGAAGTTTTGGTAGACTATGTAACTAAAACTGCAATTTCTTGACTTAAATATTTACGTATATATACATATATATATATATATATATATATATATATATATATATATATATATCATTTATATATCGGGTGTATATACACCATTCCAACCTTTTCTTTAAAATGGGAAAAATGCCCATATGCCCAATGGGGCAAATACAAATAAAATAATAATGTAACAAATAATAAAATACATACAAACCCTAGAAGAGGGTATAAATGGAATATTGAAAAAAATGGAAGAATGTTTGTTCCTCCATGAGCTTGAGCTTCCTCTCATGGCTTCCACTTCCTTTCTCCTCCAAATATGCAAAAATAAAATGAAACCAATAAGTCAAAAAGAAATGAAAAAGAGTTTTTCATAAGCATGTTTAGGGTTAGTTGGATCCCTAAATCCAAGGGCTCCAAATGAATCCATGTAATGGATGAGATTCATCCCTACAAAAAAGTAGGTGAGAAGTGGGTGAGATTATTTTTAAATTAAAATGCATGAGTAGTCCTAAATGGGGCCACTTGAATGTTGTAGGGGTGATTTTACCTTTCTAAACCAAATGTTTAATTGGAGACCCTTTTTAAAATAAAAGCCTTGACCCCTTGTCTTGGTGGAAATAAAAAACTTATTATTTAAATAACTAGACCACAATACTTTTGAAATTAATTTGATTGTGTATAATTAAGATTTAATTAAATCATATTAAATTCAAGGAGAGGGAAGTCTAAACCTTGCCCTAAAATAATTAAATTATTAAATGGTATTGAGAAATGTTATTAAATTAAATAAGAAGGAAACTAAGGGGATTGTGGACCCCATCTGGAAATTATTAATATTATTTAAATTTAAATTAAAACAATAAGGTGTTGAGTGAGTATAAATTTAATGTTGCGAGAATGGGTTTTTTAAAAAAAAAAATTCTATAATTTTTCTAATATAACCTTTGGTTGTCTTGTTCTACGGGTAAATTTGTGGGTGTTACACTAACCTGAAATCCATAATCAACTCAACGCATGGCCATGTAGGGATAGGTAATTTCATATATAGCCTAGTATTTTGTGCATGGCCCTTAGGCATTTGGCACACTTGAAATCTTGATATGATCATACTTATGTACTTCTTTACCTCCGGAAATAATACTTATCTACCACAAGTGCAGCTATCTTACTTATACCATTGTCTAACTAAACCCCGACTATGCAACTCTCTTATAATATTTTCTCTCATTAAACCAACAAGGATGCATAATTTTTCCCATCAATAAATACCCCTCCTACATCAAATAATTAGAAGAACTACTACCCATTATAAGGGCCTTACATTTTCTCACAACATTACCAAAATATGGACCTCCCGTGCATACAATTCCTTAACTACCTCAAACCCGATGACTTTATTTTCCATTGTTATCAATATCACCACACGCGTACTCAAGGCATCAAAAACTTTATTCTGCTTCACCAAATTTATGCTTTAAGACAAAAGTATTTTCTTGTAAAGCTGAAACCCAATTTTCATGTTGCATATTTAGTTTTTTTGTGTTTACATACCTCGATGCTTCATGTTCTGTAAAGAGTGCAAATTACTTAGCTACCAAGTAATGTATCCAATGCATTAATGCTTGAACAATAGCATAAAATTATACATCATATGTAGAATAATTTCTCCTGACCTCATTCATCTTTTCACTAATGAATTCTAGAGTCCATCCTTCTTGACTCAAGTACTCCTCCAATCGTGACATGTGAGGCATCACAATCAACCTCAATGACATTTCTAAAATCTTGAAATACACTTTCTTCTTCAATAATTAAAAATTATTTATCGTTTCCTTTGTATATACACACTATTTTCCCTTCTTGCACTTTTTTATTCGTGTAAAAATTCTACTACAATTTATTATGAAGTTCTTATAAAAAATTTCAAAATAATGAAAACTGCGAACATCTATCACATTACTTAGAAAAGTCCATTCCAAAATTTTGATTACTTTTTCCTCATCCATGCTCTGAGATGATGAACTCCAAAAAATAGAATTTTCTGAAGAAATATAAACCTCTTTAATTTTACATTAAAAATATCTTTTCGTATTAATTATGATTCTAATTTCAAATGCAACAAGTTTTCTTCCATTTTCCTACCGAATATCAAAATATAAAACAAAGAACTAATGTTATATTCTTGCAGGTACTTTGTTCATCAACCTCATGAATATACTCGGTGCATTAGATAACCTAAATGGCATCAAAATCCACTCATAAAACCCATCTCTTGTTTTGAATTTTTTTTCCATTCATGCACTTCACAATTGTGATTTGGTAGTACCCACTTCGTAGATCATTCTTACTTAAGTATAAGACTCCCACTACCTCATCCATCATATCATCCAATCTTAAAATTGGGAACGATACTTAATTGTGATTTTATTTAATGTTCTATTGTCCATATACATTCTCTAGTCTCTATCATTATTAGGATTCAACAATGTTCGATTTGCACATGAACTTATGTTTTCTCCAACTAACCCATTATTTATCAAACCTATCACTTTCCTATTCATTTTCTCGAGTCTGTGTCAAACTCATCTTGTAGGCTTTCTTATTTGGAAGGGTCCAACGTGGGATCAAATAAATATGGTATCGTATATCCCTCTTTGGAGGTAACCCATTTGGTAGCTCATTAGGTATGACATATATATATTATTTAGTACCTTTGTTTCCATAGAGGGTATACCTAAGGCCTCTACTTCCACCTTATTTTCCATAAATTTATAACAACAACCAACTTCTTCCATTTTTGTAATAAAATATTTTTATGTAATATGCCCTAAGTCTTCTCTTCTTCCTTGAAGGGTAACAAGATCACCTTTATATCATCCTTCCAAAAGTATAAGTATTCTTCCCTTTATCATGTGTAACCTTTACATCATATTTCCAAGGCCTCCTCAATAATATGTGGCATGAATTTATTGGAATGGCAACACACCACACCTAATCCTTGTAGGTATTCCCAATTGAAAACTTTATTCAGCATATTTTATCTATGTTTACCTCGTTCCCTTTCTTGAAACATGATATGTGATATGGATACAAATTATTATCACATTTCAAATTGATTTTATCAAACATCATAGTTGATACCATATTTTCACAAATACCACCATCAATAATAATTTTGCATACCTTCCCTCCAAAGGTGCATCTTGTTCATAAGATATTTTTTAGCAAAAAAGAATCACCACCAGCACCATAATTTTCTTTCTCCTTCCATGAGACAATTGTCCTCCTACTTATCATGAGGGTTTCACTCAATTCTACCTCAACCTCCATTTCCTCTTCTTCTTCAACTTAAAATAGGTTTACTCATGGATTTTCTACTTTCCATCTATCCTTTGTAGGATATTTTGGACACTCAAAATAGTTGTACCCTTCTTCACCACATCGAAACAGGTATATTACCTTTAGGGGATATTCCAATCCCATCCTCCACCATAATATCTTCCTCTTTGAGACACCCTACCTCTTTGGTAGTTATCATGTCCTTGACCGATTCTTCCCACTTTGTTCTACATTAAAGGATTCACCTTTTTGGGAATAAAATCGACCTTTCCCTCTAATTAGAGATGATGATGGTTATCTCTTCTCTCATCTTCTAAAATTTATCCTCTTCTATTGTTTTTATACTTTCAATGCTATTTGAGGAGCATCATCTAGTTACTAGATCAAGAGAATACTCTATTCATCTTTCATGGTATAACTTAAGCAATTTACATACCTTGTATCCTTTAATTCTTTAGATTCTCCATATTCCACATGGAATGATAGCTTGTAAAATTCATTGGTATACTCTTCTATGTTGAGATCCTCTTGGCTTAGGTTTTTAAACCTTCAAAATAGTGTATGGGAATAATCTACAGGAAGAATCTTTTCCTTTAACCTCTTTACCAATTAATTCGAGTTTTAGAGGTTGTTCTTTCCTTTACATTGTCTTTCATTTTTAAGTGATCCCACCATATCAATTCCTATCGAACAAACTCAAGTGCATGAAACCTTAACCTTCTTTTCCTCTGAAAGGTTTTTTCACTCAAATAATTTTTCCATGTGATTTAACCTATCAATCACCTCCTCTAGTTGTAACCCTCCACCATATTTAGGAACACTAATATTGATGTCATCATTCTTTCCCTCCAATGCTTGAGTTAGTCTCTCCTCCAATGTTCTCTTATTCAATTTTTATTCATATCTCTCATTTTATTCTTCATTTCTTCTTGTATTCCTTTAGAGAGGTAATTCTTCAACTAATACTATCTGGTTCTTCATCCTCATTTGAATGTCTTTGTTTGAGGTGGGTAACTTCTTTTGTGAGCTCATCAACTTGTATCTATAGCTTCTACATATACCTATTCACGTGGCAATAACCTCCTCTCTTGTGTATATCCATACTTATATAAAATATATGTAATACATCACATATATAAATGTTATTTATATTACCTTCAATGCTCTACAAGATCCAAGTCCTGGTTTGATACCAATTGATGTATATCTAGTGAAAGAGGTTAAAATGCCTCCAAATCACACATACACATGATTTTGGAAAAACTATAGAAGATTCAAAATATATTTTATAATTCATGAATCCACCTAATTTTTTATAACATTACAATCTTCTTGTTGTTGTCTAATAGTAAAACACCTTAGAATGGCCCCAAATTTTGCATACTAAATATGCCTTCATAAATAAATGTTTGAAAAATATCTTTTTTTATTCTATAAAGCATAAATAGGGATATTAAAATTGTAAGTTCTAGAAAAAAACAAAAAAAAAGGTTTGGAGCCAATTTTAGAACCCTAGATGAAGAAATTTGGCCCTAAAAATATTCCAAAACGGCATCCAACCTTTGTGAAAAATTGTTCATGGAATATTAATAATCAATATTTAACACCCAACAAAATTTCAATATGACCCAACGGTCGATCAAAACTTATGGTCTTTGTAAGTTATGCTCATGCATCAGTCTCCTTTGGTTGAAAACTATTCTCGCCCTATGAATTAAGTTGATGAAATTCATCAAATTTTTTTTGTAGTTTTTTCAAATCCCACTATACCAAATATCTATTACATCTCGCATGCCCGCTAGTGATCATTGTTTGTTTTGTCCAAGTCACACATTTCCCTCCCTTTTTCTTTCTTTGTTATCTACTTTTTTAAGTTGACTTCTTCTTCCTCCTCGACATTTTTTTCAAGAGATGGAAACTTGTACAAGTCAGAAACATTAAAAACTTGTGAAATATCAAATTTGTCAGGTAGCTCCACTATGTAGGAATTATCACTAATTTTCTTCACAATCCTACATGACCTTATATTTTTATACTTTAATTTATTATGTCCCCTTTGGAAAAGTCTCATTTATACAATGAACCATCACCATATCTTCTTCTTTAAATGAATTTACTCTCCTACTTGCTTCTAAATACACTTTACATTTTTCATTACTATCTTTCAACTTCTACTTCACTTCTTCCTACAATTATAGCATGTGTTCTGCAAATTCTTCTTCATCATCACTCATTATTATATTAACGAGGTAGAAAAATCAGATATACCTATCCTCGGGGTTTCTTCCATAGACAATCTGGAAAGGATACCTCCTTGTTGACTTTATTTACCAATCTATTATAAGCATACTTAGCGTATGGAAAATCTAAATCCCGTTGTTTCGAATTTTCTCCAACTATGCGTCATAGAAGATTTCCTAGGCTTATGTTTACTAATTATAGTTATCCATTAGTTTGGGGGTGATATGCACTACTGAAGTGTAGTTGTGTCCTCATTTTTCTTCGTAGAATCTTCCAAAAGTGACTCAAAACTATTTGTACTGATATGAAGTGATCATTCTTAGAACTTCATGCAACTTAACCACTTCTAACAAAATAAATATTCAACTCTAGAAGCATCATTAGTTGTCTAGAAGAAATAAAAAATGTTTCATTTTAGATAATTTATCTACCAAAATAAATACACGATCATTTTCTAGTTGTGTTTTAGGAACTCTTAAGACAAAATCCATACTCAAATCTACCCATGGCCCTATAAGGAGTGGTAATGACATATATAGCCCATTATTTTGTATGTGGCCCTTATCCACTTAACACACTCGACATCATGATATGATCCTACTGATGTCCCACTTTACCTTACCGCCATAATACTTCTCTACCACAAGAGCAATAACCTTACTTATACCGAAGTGTCCAAAGAAAATCCCTATTGTATAACTCTCTTATAATATTTTCTCTTATTGAGCCAACATGGATGCACAATTTATTTCCCCTATATAAATACCCATCCTACATCGAATAATCACAAGAACCACTACCCACTGTAGGTTCCTTACATTGTCTCATAACATTACCAAAATCTAGATCACCTTCATATAATTCCTTAACTACCTCAAACCCTATGACTTCATTTTCCATTTTTATCAACAACACCACACACCTACTCAAGGCATAAACAACTTGATTCTGCTTACCTGATTTATGCTTTAAGACAAAAGTAGATTCTTGAAAAAATGAAACCCGGTTTACGTGTTGAATATTTAGTTTCTTTTGTGTGTTTACATACCTCAATGCTTCATGATTAGTAAAGAGTACAAATTCCTTAGCTACCAAGTAATGTCTCCAATTCCTTAATGCTTGAATAATAACATAAAATCCCATATTATATGTACAATATTTCCTCCTTAACTCATTCAACATTTCATTGAAGAATGATATAAGCCTTCCTTCTTGAATCATTATTGGTCTAATCCTACATGTGAGTCATCACAATCAACCTTAAATACCTTGCTAAAATCCTGGTATATAAAAACATCGCCCTCTCAAACTTCCTTCTTCAATAGTTCAAAAAAATTGTTTCTTACTTTGACCATAAAAACTTTTTACCCTTTGTGAACTATGTTATGGATGTAACAACGCTACTCAAATTCCTTATGAACTTTCTATAAAAATTGCCAAGCCATGAAAACTATGAATCACTGTCACATTCCTTTGAATAGGACATTCTAAAATTGCCTTCAATTTTTCCTCATCCATCCTAACCCTATCCTATGTTATGACAAACCCCCAAAAACAACGCTTTACTAAATAAATATACACTTCTTTATGGTTTTTTACTAACTCTCTTTTCGTAACAATTTTAACACCGATTTCAAATGAAACAAGTTTTATTCTCTTGTCCTCAATATCACAATTTCATCAAAATAGACAAGAAAAACACTTACCATTATATTCTTACAATACTTTTTCATCAACCTTGTGAATGTATTGGGTGCATTAAATAACCCAAATGGCATAACCATCTACTTGCTATAAACCCATCTCTAATTTTGTAATTTGTTTTCCATTCATCTCCTTCAACGATTCATATCTAGTAGTACCCACTTAGCGAGATAAATATTTATAAAATATCGATCTCTCACTAGCACATCCATCATATCATCCAATCTTGGAATTGGGAACTGATAATTAACTTGGATTTTATTTATTACTCTACTATCTACACACATTCTCCCGTATCCATTATTTTTAGGATTCAATAGGGATGTAGTTGAACATGAACTCATGTTTTCTATCACTAGCCCCTTTTTATCAGTTCTTTCACTTACTTTTTCAACTCCTTAGTCTATGTCGGTATCATCTTGTAGGCTAATTGATTTGGAAGGGATGATCCTGCCATCAAATCAATATGGTATTATATATAACTCTACAAATGTAACCAATTTAGTAGCTCATCCGTATGAAATCTATGTGTTCTTTTACTACCTCTGCTTTGCTTTGTCATAGCGGGTATACAAAAATCCTATACTTCCACCTTCTTTTCCATCAATTCATAACACCAAAAACTTCTTCCATTTCTCTAATAAAATCCACGTAGAGACAATAAACCATCACTCTTATCTTCTTCCTTAAAGGGTAACAAAACAACCTTTACACCATCCTTCAAAAATTATAAATATTCTTCCCTCCATCATGAATAACCTTTCTATCACATTTCTAAAGATTCCCTAGTATTATATGCCATGCATCCATTGGAATGTGATGCGAGAGGTGTTTTGGCTATAGATGACTTACTCCGTCTTAGTTTGTTTAGGATCTCACTCAACTTGTTCTCTAGAGTTGGACAAGTGAAATTTCCCATTGATTCAAGGGACCATGTTACAATACAAGGTTGTTTATGGTTCTTTGGATGCCTTCTCCTACACCTTGAGGTGTATTTCGAGTTATGTTATGACAGAAAACTAATGGAAGGAATTTGATATTTTTGACCATGTTATGTAATTTTATTCCTAGCTAACTCGATCTAGGATTGAACTAGAGCTCTGAATACACTTACAATCACCTAAAGATCTACTAATTATCCTCCTAAATATCCTCACGCTATATTAATGGGTATTGACTTCTTGAAACTCGTAAATTAATTCAATTGTAATTAGAACTATGTTTCTCTTTCTATATGTGTACACCACCGACTATCATAGAATTATCCTTCCACACATAATGAAATACCCTGGTTCCTTTTGCAAACAATTTTTAATCCCTTCAAGTTAATAACTTACATCTTGCAGGTCCTCTCATGGTTTAAAACTTGAATGATATATTTTTTTTTTTAAAAACACGTGTTACAAGTTACACAGTCCTGGTTTAAATTTATGGTAAGAAATTTTTCCTCCATAAGCCGATACATAAATTTATTGTTTTTGCAAGTGATAGGTGACCTCCTAACAGAGATATGTTCTAATTTTTATGAATTTCCGCTAGATGAAATGTGAGTTTGATCAAAAATTATCTTGGGAAACCCTATTTTAAGGGGAAAACAAGCGCCACGACCTAAGAGGTAAAATTTGGCCAATTTCTCACTCGTTTTCCTTATCCTTTGAGTTTTAGAGCTTTTAAAATATTCCTACTCTTCCTAAATTCCTTCCATGACTCGGTATTTTCTTGAACAAGTCCAACATACCTCTATGGTTCAAATTTTTTTAAGCTTTATGTTATATTATTTTAACTGGGTAATCACTCTACATCAACCAATATTGTTTTCTACACAAATAATGCATGCAATAGAGATAAAACAACTCCTTGAAACATATAGGGCTCACTTCTATTTCATTTGTTCTTAGAAATTACAATTTTCCTATGAATACACACAATCTCTCACACACACCTCTCGGTACACGCAAAACCAAACATAAAAAGATATATCACCATCACACCCTCCTAATCATCCATAAAGAACTATCCAAAAATACATACACCCTCTCCCTTGTTTGAATCATCCTTATCTTATAACAATTACAAGATCATTATTCCCTATCTTCACATGCTACTTATTTTCTCGGGAAGTTACAATAAGCTGGTTCTTGAAATTTCAGTTTGTTGTAGGCTCATCATTAAGAAACTGACTTTGAACATGTTTTTAGGTTGTTTACATGCTTTGGTGGGATAAAATGGAGGTTAGAGATTCCCAATTCCATTAAATGGTTTCAAAAACCTTCGTGGCTCAGAATAAAACCATATGACACATAATTTTGAATTTTTTCATTTTAGAGGGAAGTTGCATATTCAAGTTTGTAGTAGTCCTAACACTAATTAGACACACCAAATAAGACACAAGACTTAAGACACTCACTCGATACTCCTAAACTAGTGACAAGCTAACTTGAACACACACTAACTAATTTGCCAAGGGTGAAGTATATGCTCCTACATCAAACTCCACAGGAAAGAGAAAAGACCTCAAGTTTGCTATTGAGAAGCTCCTCTGAATTCCTTCCTTGTTGTAGAATATTTTTATGCATCTATGTTCCCTCCTACAATGGCTTGTTCTTCCACTTTATGAGGTATTGGAAGTATTGCCTGCCCCTAGTCCTCTTGAGTTTTTTTCTTTACAAGAATGCACTTGATTTCTTCAGTTTGACCTTAGGTAAACTGCTGCACCCACTCGTCTTCTATTGTAGATGCTTCCTCTAGTATGCCTTCACTTTCTTCAGCTCTGTTGTAGTGGTACAAATCTAAAACATTGAATATAGGAGATATTCCTACCCCTTCAAGAAACTCTAGTTCATATGCATTGTTTGTAAACTTCCTCAACACCTTGCAAGGACCTATATTTTTCATTTTCAGTTTGTTATACTCCCCTTTAGGGAATATTTTCTTCCTAAGATATGCCATCACAAGATCACCAACTTCAAAATTTACCTCTCTTCTTCTCAAATCTTCCTACTGCTTGTACTTTTCCACACTTGCTTGCAAATTCTTCCTTACTTGTTGATGGATCTCATGCATAGCTGCTACAAATTCCTCTCCTTTATCACTCCTTTTTTCCATATCTCTGATGTCTCTTAGTTCAAATATACCTCTGGGTTGCATGCCATAAACCACTTGAAAAGGAATCTTTTCATTACTTTTATTCACTCGATTCATTGTATACAAACTCTACTTGAGGTAAGACAACATCCCACTGCTTTGGATGATCCTTTGACAAACATCTCAAGATATTTCCCAAGCTTCTATTAACTAATTTTTTATGGCCATTAGTTTATGGGTGATAGGCTGAACTAAAGATGAGGTTAGTTCCCAACTTCTTCCATAAAGTTCTCCAAAAATGCCCCAAAAACTTAGTATCTCTATCTGACACTATACTTACTGGAAGTCCATGTAGCCTAACTACCTCTTTAAAGAACAAATCAGCAATATGAGTAGCATCACTTGTAGTTTTGCATGGAATAAAGTGAGTCATCTTGGAAAATCTATCTACAACCACATAAATTGAATCATACCCTTTTTGTGTCTTTGGCAGCCCCATAACAAAATCCATACTGATAGATTCCCAAGGCCTATTGGGTATAGGAAGTGGCTGGTATAGTCCAACATTAGTACTCTTATCTTTGGATCTTTTACATGTAGTGCATCTTTCCACATACCTCCTCACATATGTCTACATCCTTGGCCAATAATAGTGTCTACTAAGCTGCTCTAGTGTCTTGTCAAGGCCAAAATGACTAGCCATACTCCCACTATGCTTTTCCTTCATGAGATTCTCTCTTATTGAGCTGCTAGGCACACATAGTTATACTCCTATAAAATGAAAACCATCCTGAAGAAGGTAATATAGCCATAACTCTTTGTTTATCTTTGTAGGATGATTGCATGTTGCATATATCTCCTTAAATTCTTCATCATCTTCATACAACTCCTTTAAAGAATCAATGCCCACACTTTCTAACTGAACTTCATGCACTAGTAACACTCTTCTTCTTAGAGCATTAGCTACTTTTTTTCTTTGACCTTTCTTGTGCTTGATGGTGAAAGTGAAATTTTATAGATATTCCACCCACTTAACATGTCTTTGGCTGAGTTTTGGTTGATTGGTGATGAAATGTAAAACATGATTATCTGTGTACACAATAAATTCCTTAGGTAGAAAATAATGTCTCCACTTCTTCAAATCCTGCACCATAGCATAGAATTCTAGATCATAAGATGAGTATTTTCTCTTTTCTTCATTAAGTTTCTCACTGAAATAGGAAATTGGTTTTCCATCTTGACTTAGAACATCCCTTATGGAAATATTGCTTGCATCACATTCCACTGAAAGACCTTGTTAAAGTCTGGAAAAGCTAGAATTGGCTGCTCGATCACTCTTTGCTTCAGATATTGAAAATTTATTTCATCTTCTTGAGTCCAAACAAACTTCTTCTTATCTCCCTAAAAGTATCAACAATAGGTGCACATATCTCACTGAAATTTCTAATAAATTTTCTATAAAATATTGCTAAACCATGAAATATTCTTACCTCACCTATTGTTTTGGGTGTTGGCCACTCTAGGATTTCTTTTACCTTGTTCTTATCCATATTTAACATCCCTTTAGAAATCACAAATCCTAGATATAACAACTATGCTTTCATGAACTCACATTTTTAAAATTAATTAGCAATCTCTCTTCTTGAAGTCTCTTCAACACCAAATTTAAATGTTGCATATGTTCCTCTCTACTTTGACTAAAAATTAGGATATCATCCAAATAAACAACCAAAACTTACTTGATGAATGGCTTGAGAACCTCATTCATCAATCTCATGAAAGTACTAGGTGCATTGGAAAGCCCAAATGGCATGACAATCCACTCATACAACCCTTCATTAGTTTTAAATGTTGTTTTCCATTCTTCTCCTTGCCTAATCATAATTTGATAGTAGTCAATCTTAATATCTATTTTGCAAAAATAGCTTACACTACACAAATAGTCCATTAAATCTTCCATTCTAGGAAAAGGAAATTTGTACCTGATAGTAATTTTTTTGATGGCTCTGGAATCTATGCACATTCTCCAATCTCCTTCTTTCTTAGGCACTAGAATTGTTGGTATTTCTCAAGGACTAATAATTTTTGTAATCAGCCCATTATCCAATAACTCTCACACTTGTTTCTTGACCTCCTCATTCTCCTTTGGTGTCATTTTATAGGATTATTTGTTTGGTAAGCTAACACCGGTATATAAAACTATATGATGACTTATCTCTCTCATAAGAAACAAAGATTTTGATAGATCATCAACCACTATATTGTATTATTCTTATAGAATGGCCTGTATTTATTGTGGTAAATCATCCATTTTTGTAGTTTTTATGACTTTCCTAGGCTTGAGTATTACTACAAATCCTATCTCTTCTTCTTCTATTGTCTTTAAGAACTCATTTTATCCTATGAGCATCACATTAGAGCCTATCTATTGTTCCTCTTCTTCATATTTTATGGGAAACAAGGTGTGACTAACCCCATGTTTTTGTAGAATGTAGAAATTTCTTCTCCCATCATGAGTAGTTTTCCTATCATATTTCCAAGGCCTTCCTAACAACACATGATACACATCCATAGGTATAACATCACACAACACTCTATCATTATACCTTCAAATATGAAAATCAACCCAACACTTGTTCACTAACTAGCACTTGTTGTCCTTTGTTTAGCCAAGAAAATTTGTATGGTGTGGGATGAGGTATCTTCTTCAAACCCAATTTATTAACCATTTCAACTGAAACTAAATTATTTGTGCTACCTAAATCTATGACCAACTTGCAGCACTTACCTTGACTCTTGCATGTTGTTCTGAACAATGACTTCCTTTGAGGTGGTTCCTTTTCCTTTGGTGTCTTAATCAAAATCCTTCTCATGAGTAGAGATTCTCCTACCTCTGGTTCTTCTACCAATGAAGGTGAGAAAACACTCTCTTCTTCTCCACCTTGCACAAGTTGATTTTTTCCTTCATTTCTTGTATTGTGTGTAGACTGCCCTTCAAGACACTCCCATGACCTGTGACCTACAAATTTATTGCATTTTTAGCATATTCTAGTGAATCATGTTGTTCCTCTTCCTCTAGTTCCATATCCACCTCTAAAGTATGGTCTTCTTCCTCTAAATCCACCTCTGAAATTTGTAGACTTCCTTGTTGAGATTGGCTTGATTCACCTTGACTTCTCTATGCTTGTCCTCTTCCTCCAAGTTGTCCTCTACTTCTGAAATTTTTGCCTCTTCCTCTATTTAGTTTATCTTCAGCCTTCAAGGTAAGCTGATAGCATTCTTATAAGCTTCTAGGACTAGCTAGAATGAGTTCATCTTGGATTTGAAATCTTAGACCATTTAATTACCTTGCCAATTTTTCAGTGTCATCTTCTATATGGCTTGATCTAATGCTGAGTTTATAAAATTCCTCTATGTATTCCTTAACCCCCATATCATTTTTCCTTAGATTTTGCAACTACCTATATAAATTAGTCATATAATCAGTGGAAGAAACTTACCTTTGAGTTTAGCCACCATTCTATCCCATGACTTGATCTTGGGCTTGTTCTTCTTCCTTCTCTCTTCTTGAACATAATCCCACCATATGGATGCATGTCCCTTGAGATTTGTCCTTGAAAAATTGACCTTCTAGTCCTTAGTTACATTTTAAAAATCAAAATAATTGGCTAGTTCCTTTATCCAATCTAGAAGTTATTCTCCATTCAAACTTCCTTCATAGACTGGTATCTCCATATTATGCTTACCTCCTTCACTCTTAACTACTTTCAACAATATTTCCAATCTCACTTCATTAGGATCTCTTTCTTCCTCTTATTCTACTCCTTGTGGTCTCTAAACCACTTCTTCCTCTCTATCACTCAAGTCTCCTATCTCTACTTCTCTCCTCTGAGTAGCCTCCACTATTGCATGTCTATCATCATAGTCATCTCACATATTCCTATTTCTTGAAGAATGATTTCACCCATTTTCTCCGGTGTTGCTCTTTCACTATCTCGCTTCTCATCTCTCTCCCACTATATTTCTTGTTGGGTTCCTTCTTGGTGGCATATTGCACTTTGTTTCAACTTTTGTTACTTCTCAACTCCTTATCTTTTTAGCTTCCAAGTGATTTTCTCACTCTGATACCAAAAATGATGCGAGAGGTGTCTAGCTATACATGAATTTCTCCATCTTAATTTGTTTAGGATCTCAATCAACTTGTTCTCTAGATTTCCATGTGTGATTTACTGTTGATGCAAAATAACAACACCCCTAATTTTCTATAACTCGATGGGTTAAGACTCTCAATGTGACTACATAACATGGGTACTATCTCCAAGTTGTGGGACTTGCTACTTGAGATAGACCTCCAGAGAAAGATGGTTCTTAATCCTCTATTCAAGTACACATGTTCAAATTGTAGAGGGTCATTCTAAATCCTACTCTAACTTGCCAAGGAGACAGGGTTAAGGGGATACAATAAATAAAACCTAATCTAACAGAGGTGATGCACCAAAGGAATGATAAAAACTTTCATGCAACTAAACACAAACCATTAAAATCATAACATAACCATCATGCACAGATAACCAAACTACAATGAGGGATCATGAAGAATTAAATAAACATAAGAGAGGGTTGAAATCATCCACAAACTTATTCTATTGCTCCAAGAATTGATACAATGCATTACAATAGCCAAGAGGTAAAAATTACATTACAATTTGGATGGAGGGGTTCGAGGCTCCATGAATTCACCTACAAAGTAGAGAAAAGGGAGGGAAAAAGAAAGAATGTCCAACCATTTGAAATTTCCCCTCGTGTACAATATTAAGGAAGAATGAAAGAGGAATGAGGGAAAATTCAGACCCTATTCCAACCGCCTCTGAAGGAGCATTGAATTCCCCTATCACAATGATGAGTCTCTCTTCAACAACCATGCCCTCATCGTTGTTCCTTGCTGGGAAAGAAAGGAGGCCTATTCTTGATCATAAAGGCAGGTGGGAGACTTGATGACCTTGAAATTGACGGGCATGAGACATTAATGATAGCAGGTGGGTAATAGGTGTTGAAAGCTCTCCAAAATGTTCTCTCCTACTCAATTATGAGCTTTCAGTTGAAAGATATGGCCACCTGAAGGTACTTCAGATTTGGAGACTATTTACGCATGTCCAAGTGGTGGCCATGCACATCTTTAAGTTTCACCCCCTCCTCTACATTCTTGAAGTAGTGTCGTCAAGACATGTGGAGTAATCCGCGGGCCTACTTTTCTTCTAATGTTCTTTTCCTAAGCCCCTACTACCGGTAGAGACACTATGTTTGATCCTAGACACATGGAGTTTTCGCGCTCATTTTGGAAACCTCTTTTTGGATTCTTCCCCTAAAGTTATGTTGTTAAGATGCGTGGCTACTCCCGTCACCTAGGAATTTTCAATGTCTCGGCTCTATTCCCTCTTCAACACCGACCACGTGGCGAGCTAGTGTTTGTTTGGGGATTTTACCTTTTGAATTTGTGCCAAGTTGATGCACAAAGGCTTCCACTGGCTCTTTTATAGTTATCCAATTTGGGCCGATTAATAATACATGCCTCATGCCTTTTTGGTAAGGGGGGCCCACTACATATAATGCCCTAAAACTCTTTATAGGTGGAATCCTTGTAGCCATCTCCTGAAATTGTGATGATAGGACACGTGGCATCATCTACAGGCCACTCCTCCATTTCCTTATGTTTTTCTTATTTCCTTTTGTTTGGTGGGATCGTATGTCTAACCCTAGACACGTGGAGGCTCAGCACACATTTAGGACCTACCTCCAGATTTTGCCTTTGAAGTTGTGCAAACGAGGCTCGTGGAGGCCTCCGTAGGCTCTTGAACTTTTCAACACCTGAAATTGTCCCCCTTTTGACTCTAGCCAAGTGGCAAGTGACATTTGTTTGGGTATCACCTTTGGAGTCACCCTTTGAAAGAGCGTCGAGGAGACATGTGGGGATTTTGCCGCTTCTACTTTCCTAAAAGTCATCCCTGGGACTACCTCTCTCATGTAATTTAGGCCTAACACGTAGCTTCTCTCGGTGTCGGTAGTAGAGGTGTGGATTAGTTTTATACTTTACGCTTTTCAAAAAAAATCCAAGGTTCAAACTTCCTACGGTGACCCGCCTTCCTGCTTTGACTTGAAACATGGTCATGTGTCCCTTTGCGAGCCTTAGGCATTTTGTTTTATTTGGTGTAAAGATCCTCTGCAGGCTCATGGGCCCATAATTGTAAATTGCATGCTTTTATAAAAGTTGCAAAAATGCAAAAATTCCCGTGGCCTCAGAATCTTTTCATTTCCCAAAAGTCATTGTTAAGCCCGCTGCCCGCTTTTCCCACTTAGCAAAAGAAATATTTCTTGGGCTCGGGGCCCACAATGTAACTTATGCCTTTTGTGAAAAGTGCCAAAATTCCATAATATCTCCCCGCCACCCTACCAGCTTCACTTTTTTCCCTTTGGTGAAAAGTCTTCCCCAGGCCCGCCGACCCACATTTGGTAAAATATCCTTCCCGCACCCCTCACCCCACCATTTGTAAAATATGACAAGTTAGAAGGACCTATTTATATTTTCTGAAAGGGGAAGAAATTTCCTATCTCGATGAAGATGTTTTTAGAAATCCTTAAGTAATTGAGATGTATAAAATATTAGATTGAAGCACAAAAAGGGGGAAAATGGTGTTAATTGACCCAAAAATAAGTGTGAGTTTATTTTGGTCAACAATTTGGCAACTCATGTGGATCACTTGCCTGCTAGGTGAAAGGATCGATTGCCTTAAAAAGCATCCATTAGGTATGGAGCCATGAATGAAAGCCTGATACTAATCTTTATATCTAAAATGACGAGCCTGACTGCTTGCACCTAGTGTCCCTAAACCTGTCGCGATGTTATAGAAATGGACTCCCTCAAAACCCAATTTTAGTTGCTCTGTATTTAATCTATTTTGAAATTAGCAAATGTTACAGGAAACTATGGGTCTCCCTTTTGTAAAGGATGAAGGGCCTGGCACTTTCACCTGGAGGCACATCGAACTATATAATGGCAAAAACCTAGAGAAACGAAACCTGTGCCAGAGAACTTAGGGAAATGAAACCTAATCTAATAACAACAACAATGTGCACAAGCACTTAGAGAAATTAAAATCCTATCCTAATATTTACAAGGGTGAGAATTTTCCTTCTAGTAGCAATGTTTGAGATAGATCCCATTGACTGGAATCTGTAATTCCTCACCATCCAACTTAGCTAGTTGGAAGGCATTGCTAACTTTGCATTGAGTGATCATGTATGGACCACTCCAAATGGCATCAAACTTGGAGTGTCTCCCTAGTTTTTCTCGATCTATGTCCCGCTTTAGTACTAAGTCCCCTTCTTAGAATGTCTTAGCTTTATCTTTCTTGTCAAAAATCTTCTTGATCAACTCTTGATCCTTCTCCATGGTCTACATCGCATGTTCTCTTTCTTCTTCTACTCCCATTAGCTCTGCATACCTAATTTCCATAGGTTCAAACTCGAGATAGTTCCAACTATTTCATGAGCTCCAAAGTGGGCAGCTCTAATGATATGGGCAATACTTGCCTCTTTTTCATATACAAGCTTGTATGGGGAGTTACCTGTAGACCTTTTGGATGTGATCCTATCAGCCCATAGAGATTATTTGAGCTTTGTGTGCCAAGTTTTCTGATTTTCATCAAGATTCCTAATAATTCTTAGTAGGTTCTTGTTTGTGGACTCTGCTTGGCCATTACCTTGAGGGTAATAGTTTGATGAAGTGCTAAGGTATACACCATTCTTGACAGCCCATTTAGTGATCCTTATACCAAGGAATTCCAATGCATTATATGATATGATAGTGGCAGGGACTCCAAACCTAGTGACTATTCCTTCATAGAAATCCAAGATATTGGATTCATTTACCTCCTTAAGTGCCACTACTTCAGTCCACTTGGTGAAATAGTCTGTTGTTGTAAGTATCCACTTGTGGCCTTGACTTGAATTTGGGTTAATCACTCCAATGAATTCTAATCCCCATTGCATGAATGGTTGATCCACTAAAATTGGACGAAGGGGCAAGGCTGCTAAATTTTCCTTCCCTATGAAGAATGCGCACTTCTTGCATTTCTTGATCCATGAGTAGTAATCCCTAAACACCGTAAGCCAATAGTAACCAGCTTTCATGATTTTGAGATCCATTACTCAAGGAGAAAATTGCCCATCCACTTCTCCATCATGGAACTCATGCAACACCCTCTCAATTTGGTTTGTCCCAATGCACCTCAATAGAACACTATTGATGTCCTTCTTGAACAAGACACCACCAATAAGCACATATGGGATGGCTTGTAATCTAAAGTATCTCCTCTTTACTTTGTTCTATTCTAGAGGGCAAAAACCTGTTTGGGGATAATGCACCAAGGCTTGAGTCCAACATGGAATGGGTGCATCATTAGCTGGCTGCTCTTGATCATTCTGGCACAGTAGCAGGATAACCTCTTCTTCTCCTTTTGACTCATCATGTGGTTTAGAAGCAAGCTTCTCACACAAACCTTTTCCACAAACCAGCTTGGTCACTTTTATTTCAATGTCATATTCCATTACACGGGTGATCCAACCTGCTCTCTTCTCATTCAAGTCCTTGTTTAGGAGAAAGTCCTTGACACTAGCATGAGACACTAACAGTTGGATCTTG
Organism: Taxus wallichiana var. yunnanensis; assembly: GCA_018340775.1. Lineage (NCBI taxonomy): Eukaryota > Viridiplantae > Streptophyta > Pinopsida > Cupressales > Taxaceae > Taxus > Taxus wallichiana. The sequence goes on from CM031244.1 coordinate 703,274,470, forward strand.
TTGTTTGAGACCAAGTGTCTGAACTTCTTCAAAATCCTAATGACAAAGAAGGACATGTTTTTCAATAAAATAATACCTTACTTCGTAATATTCCAAGCTCTGACTAAAGAATGCTATAGGTTGTTCAAACCTTTCTTGTTAGGTCTGAACCAAGATAGATGAGATTGTGTTTGACCCTCAAAAAGCATACATCATGAAGTCCTTTAAAATTCTGGGTTAATAAGAGTTGGGGCCTGTGATATTACGAGCTTGATGGCCTCAAAACTCTCTTTGCCTTTTGCTTTCCATTTGAATGTAAGACTCTTCTTTAACATCATCGTTAAAGGCTTTACAAGAGTGGCAAAATCAGGCACAAATCTGCAGAAAAATTTTATCCTTCCTAAGAAGCTTTGGAGGGATTTCTTGTGATGTGGCAGTGGTAGTGTTCTAATGGCTTCAACTCTTTCAGGGTCAATTATCAACCCTTTTCTTGAGACAATGTGGCCCAACAACTTTCCCTCGTGTGCCAAAAATACACATTTCTTTGGATTCAATGACACTTCGAACCTTCTACACCTTTGAAATACTTGCCTGAGGTGGAAGAGATGGTCTGCAACATTCTTTAAGAAGATGGTGATATCATCTAGATACACCAGAACCATCTTATTGATTATGCCTTTGAACACCATATCCATAGCTTGCTGAAATGTTGCTCCAAAGATTTGGCAGTCTAAATGGCATCTTCTTATAAGTATATGTGGCACATTTTGTGGTGAAGGTTGTCTCGTATTGATCTTCATCTTTCACCATTATCTGATTATAGCCTGAGTATCCATCTAGCAATGAAAACCTCTCAAATCTAGCTACAACCTGTAAGATCTGCTCCATTGATGGAAGTGGGTAATGGTCCTTGAGTGATGCTCTGTTTAGATCATGAAATTCTACACATAATCTAATTTCTCCATTTCTTTTCCTCACAGGCACCAATTTTTCAACCCAACTTGAATGCTTGATAGGGAAGATAATGTTGGCCTCAATTAGCTTGTTCAACTCTTTTCTCATGAGAGGTTCAATGTGAGGGTTTACTAGGCGTTTGCTTTTATCTGAAAGGCTTAGGTCCCAGATCCAGCTTGATAGTGTTTTGTGCCAACATTGGTTTGAAACCTCTTAAATCCTTGTAAGTCCAAGAAAAGACATCTGGGAATTCTTGACAAAGTTGAACAAACTCATATTTTTCTTGTTGGGTACTTACCTTGCCAATTCACAATGTTTTGCCTTCATCTATGGAAATGGGCTCAAATCTTCACCCTTTACCTGAATATTTTCTTTCTCCTTCTAGAATTGATCATTTTGGTTGAATATTGACTCCAAAGTTACAAGACCCTTTGGTAATTTTTGGTTCTCAGCTGCACCACTTGGTCGCCATACTGTTGTTCCAATTTTCTTGGTTTCGGAGGAGAACTCAGCTTCTTCTTGTAGAAAATTGAGAATTTTCTTATTATTCTCAAAGACCTGCCAACTTGTGTTATTATCTGGGCCTTACAACCACCTTGATATGGGGCTGAGAATTATCACCTTTTATACTTTCTATAACATCAAATGCTACCCCAATTGCTTCCATTCTATCTGTTAGCATCATTCTTTTTCCTGGGTATGGACACAATGTTGAAATCTTCAAAGTCATCAATGAGGTCCCATACCTTGTTTTTATAGCTCCTGAGTAGGTCATTATTTACAACATGTTTTCCTCTAACTTAGTTCACAATCATGTCACTATCACCAAATATCTACAGATTCTTAATGTCTCTCGTCATGGCCTAATGAAGTCCATGAATCAAAGCCTCATACTCAGCTATGTTGTTTGAGAAAGAAAACTAGAAACAGAAAGCTAAGTAATACTTTGTACCTTGAGGTGAAACAAGCATAGCTCCTCCTCCTGCACCTTGTCTACTTCTTGAGCCATCAAAGAATAACTGTCATACCTCATTATCATCCTTGTGGTCTAGCTTAGTGATGTTAGGAAGAGGATGATTCTCTTCATGCAAGCAATAAACTCCTAATTCAAATTCTTCCATTTCTTTGTAAGGGTCAAAATCATGCCTCTTGTTCACCCATTCATCAAGGGTCAAGTCTAGAATATATCTGACTTTGGTATCAGCTTCATGGGTTCTTGGATAATCTTCTTGATCAAGGGCTGAACAATTTGCATTGATTGGACTTGGTGTATGAGGCTCAATATGGAAGTTTGTAATAGGCTTAGATCTGATTATATCCTTAGCTCCATACCTTGTTCTAAATAACATGTGTGACTAATCAACGCAGACAAATAACCTCCAATTTTAGCAGTGAATTCTCTTAACAAACACAATGCAAAGTGTGGTGGCAATTCTATGACTGATACGTTTTGCAAGACAGTCACATTGGGACATGCATGCAATGTGAGGCTCAAATCTTTGATTACTCCAACTGTTGTTACTTTGCTATCCCATCCAATTATACCACACCTTTGGAAATGACTTCATATTGAAGACCTAGCTAATCAACTATTTGTTTTGGCATTACAGAGCTACTTGCTCCCGAATCAATCATGCAATTATGCACTAACTTATCTCCAATGATCAATGAGACATAGAAGGGAGGAGGCTTGATTCTTACCTTTGTGATCTCTATGATTTCCTTCAGCCGAGCTGCATTGGTAAGAACTTTCTCTTGCTTGATTGGGTGACTAATTTGATGTTGACCAATTTTCCATAGCATCTTGCAATAGGTCTCTTTGTCCTAGGATAGCCAATGACTCCCACATTGAGATGTTTACATTTGTCTTCTTCATCTACTCAATGATGTTGAATGGAGATGAGCTATCTCTCTGTTGCCCTTTGCCTTGCATATTCTTCTCTTGCACATGGGTTGTTATAACTGGCACTTGAGCTGGTCTAGAGGGTGGCTTGGGCTGACCTTGCACATTGGGAGTTACACTTTGATTTCCAATACCTTGTGGAGTAATAGAGGGTTGTGGATTACTTGAATTTGATGATTGTCCCTCTCTAATATTCCTTTTCTTGGACTCGTGTATTGGAAGCTATAATTTGAGAAGGGGCTTGGTTAACTCCACAAAGTCTTCTTTTTCCAAATAATCAGCATCGTTTCTATTGGAGGTGTCTCTTGTTGAGCTTCTTGTTGCTGATTTTCCTCTTGACTAGGTTCTTGGGACACACCAACGGTCTGTACCATCAAGGCCTGGTTTAGTGCACCATTGAAACACATTGATTGACAATGAGGTAGATGAAAGGGTAACACCAGTCGTACTCTTGTTCCATGTTGTTTTATGTTGGAACTAACACTTTTGATGTTGAAGCTGCATTTGGATTATATGGTCGAATGATCTGACAGCTTGAGGTTGTCCTTAGTTCAAATTTTGATTTGTGGCATAAATTGGTGGTTTATTTTTCTGGTATGGGGGCCTATCTTGATACTGAGTTTGAGGCTGATATGATCTGAAATTTTGAGCTTGTTTCCTCTTAAGTGTCACCAACTCATTACCCAAGTTTTGTAGTTGCTTCATGACTTCTTAGAGCTCATTTGAGGAGCTAGAAGGTGAGGTGTAAGCTTGAGTTGAACTTTGATTCCTTAGAGTGGGTATGGGAGCTAATGTGGGTGTTGGACTAGTGCTTGGAGCTCCTAGTTCTAGATAGAGAGGCCTGGGTGGCCTAGGTGCAAGTTTACCAACCTGAATTAAGAAATTTTCATCTCTAATGGAAATGTCATAGGATGTGGGTAAGGTTATACCTCCCATAGATTGAATGATCATGAAAATATCATAATTTAAATCTTTAAGAAAGTATAGGAAATTACCTTCATCTATTGGTCTCATGGCCACTGGAATCAAGTTGAAATTAATCAACTACTCATTAGGAGCCCTCTTGATTGTTGTCAATTGTTCCAACAGAGACAAATTATCCCCCTTTTCTCCAAACTGATTGTGAAGAGCCATGCAAAAATGGTCCCAATTATGGATAGACTTGTTGTTAGGCTTCTGAACCACTGTAAGACTTTACCTTTGAAGGAGGATGCCAACAAATTGATAGCTATGTCCATTTGAGCAATCTCATGAATTGCAAAGACATTTGCAATATCCTGAATGTGATCAATTGGAGTCATCTGGTTCTCTCCAGTAAAATATGGAATGCTCTTTTGTGTTGTAATGAACTAGATTTTGTGTGTTGAGAGCCAACAAGATGCTTTGCTAGTGAAGTTGACGTACAAGTGGGCCATCTTGATTGGTTGAAGAACTCTAGTTGATTCAATGAAAGGCCTACTAGGTGGAGGCATTGGCAATGTCTTGCTTAGTGGAGATGGAGATATTTTAGCTCTTCTTTCCCTCTTTTCACTTTTTGGGGATAAATGTAGATAGAAAAATAGCCCTTCCTCTCTAGTTGTTGACCTTGTTTGTATTCTTCTCATCAACTTGAAAATCTTGGGCTGTTGAAACTAGTGGATTATACCTCTTTTGGTGTCACCAAATGTGTAATTTCAAGGCTTCCTAAAAGTTGGGAACTCACAAAAAGTGCACATCGATCTCGTTGTGATAAAAATGAAGACTTCTCATCCCATTGGGCATGCCGAACTAATGATGCAAAATCACAACACCCCAAAATGTCTTCAAATCAATGGGTTGAGACTCTTAGTGTGATCAGTATAACATGGGTACTATCTCCAAGTTGTGGTACTTACTACTCGAGATAGACCTCCGAAGAAATTTGGTTCTTAATCCTCTGTTTAGGTACACACGTTTAGATTACATAGGGTCATTCTAAATCCTACTCTAACTTGTCAAGGAGACATGGTTAAGGGGATACAAGAAATAAAACCTAATCTAACAGAGGTGATGCACCAAAGGAATGATGAACATTTGCATGAAACTAAACACAAACCATTAAAATCATAACACAACCATCATGCACGAGATAACCAAACTGTAATGAGGGATCAGGAAGAAGCAAATAAACATAAGAGAGGGTTGAAATCATCCATGGACTTATTCTATTGCTCCAAGAATTGATACAGTGCATTACAGTAGCCAAGAGGTAGAAATTGCATTACAATTTGGATGCAGGGGTTTGAGGCTCTATGAATTCACTGCGCAGAGCGAGAAAGGGGAGGGTGCAAAGCAAGAATGTCCAACCATTTGAAATTGCCCCTCTTTTACAATATATAGGAAGAATGAAAGAGGAAGGAGGGAAAATTTGGAACTTGTTCCAACTGCCTCTGAAGGAGCATTGAATTATCCTATCATAATGATGAGTCTCGCTGCAACACCCATGCCCCCATCGTTGTTCCTTGTTGGGCAAGAAAGGAAGCCCATTCTTACTTGATGGACTCAAAAATGGTGGACTGAGACATTAATGATAGCAAGTGGGTAGCAGGTGTCAAGAGCTCTCCAAAATGTCCTCTCCTACTCAATTATGAGCTTCCAAATCGAAAGATATGGCCCCAAGGTACATCAAATTTGGAGATTGTTCACACATATTCACGTGGCAGCCCCACACATCTTGAAGTTTCACCCCTCCTCTACATTCTTGAAGTAGCGCCGTCGAGACACGTGGAGACTTCCGTGGGCCTACTCTACTTCTTCTTTTTTATTTGCCTAATCCCTACGGTTGGCAAAGACACTTTGTCTCGACCAGGGACATGTGGATTTTTGCGCTCATTTGGAAACTACCTTTTGGATTCTACTACTAAAGGTACGTCGTTAGGACGCATGTCTCCTCTCGTCGGCCTAGCACTTTTCAACGTCCACTCTGTTCCCTCTTGGACTCCAACCACGTGGCGAGCTAGCGTTTGTTTGGGGATCACCTTTTGATTTTACCTTTGGATTTGCACTAAGTTGACGCGAGGCTTCCGCTAGCTCTTTCATACTTAGCCGATTTGGGCCCGATTGATACTGCCTCGCCTCGTGCCTTTGGGGGAGTAAGGGGGCCCACTGCATATAATGCCCCAAAACTCTTTACGGGTGGGACCCTTATAGCTATCTCTCGAAATTGTTATGATAGGACACGTGGCATCATCTACAGTGCCATTCCTCCATTTCCTTGTGTTTGGCTTAGTCCCTTTTGTTTGGCGGGGTCATATGTTTGACCTTGACACGTGGAGGCTTAGCGGACATTTGGGACTTGCCTCTATATTTTCCCGTGAAGTTGCACAAACGAGGCATGTGGAGGCCTCTCGTATGATTTTGTACTTTTCAACTACCTGCTCTATCCCTCTCTTGAAGCTGGCCACGTTGTGAGTTGGTGCTTGTTTGAGATCACCTTTGGAGTCACTTTTTGAAAGAGTACCGAGGAGAAACGTGGGGCTTTCACCACTTCTTCTTTCCTAAAATTCATCCCTGGGCCCTCCTCTCCACATGTAATTGAGGCCTAACACGTGGCTTCTCTGGGCATCGGTAGAGGTGCGGCTTACTTTTATACTTTACGCTTTTCAAAACAAAAGCCAAAGTTCAAATTGCCTCTGGCGACCCACCTTCCTGCTTTGACTTGAAACATGGCCATGTGTCCCTTTACGTGAGCCTTAGGAATTTTGTTTTATTTGGCACAAAGATCCTCTCGCAAGCTCACGGGCCCGTAATTGTAAATTGCACTTTTACGAAAAATTCAAAAACTCTTGTGGCCCGCAACTTTTCATTTCCCAAAAGTCATCGTCGGGCCCGTCAACCTGTTTTTCCCACTTAGCAAAAGAAATATTTGTCGGGCTCATGGGGGCCACAATGTAACTTGTGCCTTTTGTGAAAAGTTCCAAAATTCCATAATATCTCTCGTCACCCCATTGGTCCACTTTTTTCCCTTTGGTGAAAAGTCTTCCCGAACTCGTAGGCCCACATTTGGCAAAATATCCTTCCTGCACTCCGTCGCCACCATTTGTGAAATATGAGTTAGAAGGACCTCTTTATATTTTTAGAAAGGGGAAGAAATTTCCTATCTGATGAAGATGTTTTCAGGAATCCTTAAGTTCTTGAGATGTATAAAAATCTGATTGAAGCACAAAAAAGGGGGAAAATGGTGTTTGTTAACCCAAAAATAAGCGTGAGTTTATTATGGTCAACATTTCCCTCTTATTCAAATGGACCATGTTATAATCCAAGGTTGTTTATGGTTCTCGGGATGCCTTCTCATGCACTTTGAGGTGTATTTCAAGCTATGATAGGACAACTAATGCATGGGATTTGATATTGTTGCTTATGTTATTGAATTTCATTCCCAACTAACTCAATCTAGGCTTGAAATGGAGGTCTTCATATGCTTACAATCACGTAAATACCTTCTCATTCTCCTCCTCAATATCCTCAAGTTGTATTAATGGGTATTGACTTCTCAAACTCATAATTTAATTCAATTGCAATTAGAACTATGGTTCTCTGCTATACATCTATGTCACTAAATCTCACAAAATTATCCTTCCATACATAAAGAAATTCCCAGTTCCTTCTATAAACACTTCGTGATCCCTTCAGGGTGATAAATTCCATCTCGTAGGTCCTCTTATGGTTTAAACTCGAATGAGATAGATTTTTGTTTCAAAACCCTCATTACAAGTTACACATGTCTGGTTTGAATTTATGGTAAGAAATTCTCCCTCTACAAGCCACAAAACAAATTTATTGTTTTTGCAAGTGATAGGCAACATCCTAATAGAGATGTGTTCAAATTTTTATGAATTTTCACCGACAAAATTTGATTTTGATCAAAACTACACTTGGAAAACCCTAGTTTTAGGGTACCACGACTACCACAACCTAGAGGTAGAACTTGGTCAATTTCATGCTCAATTTTCCTTCTCCTTTGAGTTCTAGAGTTTTGAAAATTTTCCTACTCTCCTAAATTCCTTCCACAACTCAATATTATCTTGAACAACTTCAACACACCTCTTTAGTTTGAATTCTTTTAATATTTATATTGTATAATTTTAATCGGGATTCTAATGTACATGATCCAATATTTTTTTCGACACAAATAATGCATGAAATGGAGATAAAACAACTTCTTGAAACACAAAGGGCTCACTTCTATTTCATTTGCAATTTGAAATTATAGTTTTCTTGTGACTACACAAAATCGACACACACACACACCTTTCCGCTACACACACAACCAAACATACATACACATATCACCATCACACCCTCATAATCATCCATAAAAATAATATCCAAAAATACATACACCCTCTCCTTGATTCGAATCATCCTTGGCTTGTAACAATTAAAAATCATTATTCCCTCTATTTACAAATTGTTCATTACTCGGGAATTTACCAATAGTTGGTTCTTAAAATTTTGGTTTCTTGTGAGCTCATCATTAAGAAACTTACTTTTAACATGTTGTCAGGTTTTTACATTATTTGGTAGGCTAAAATGGAGGTTAAAGATTCTCAATTCCGTGAAATGTTTCAAAACCTCGATGGCCCAAAATACAACCACGGACACACAATTTTGAATTTTTTTCATTTTAGAGGGAAGGTGCATATTCAAGTTTGGATTATTCCTAACACTAATTAGACACACCAAATAGGACACGAGACTTAAAACACTCACTCAATTCTCCTAATCTAGTGACAAGCTAACTTGAGTACACACACTAACTTATTTTCCATGGGTGAAGTAGATGCTCCCGCATCATGATGACATCACACCAAACCTCATACTTGTAGGTATTCCCCATTGAAAACTTAATTAGGATTTTTAACGTATGGTTACCTCTTTAACTTTCTTGATCCATGATATGTGATAGGCATGCAAGTGTTTCTCACATTTGAAATTGAGTTTATCAACCATCGTAGTTGAGACCATATTTCTACAACTACCACCATCAATAATAATTATTTATACTTTCCCTCTAGAAGTGCATCTTGTTCAAATTATATTTGTTTTGCAACCAAGAATCACTATTGTTACCATTTTGTTCCATCTCCTTCCACAAAGGCTAGTCAAGATCCTCTTTATCATGAGGGTTTCACCCATGTCTAACACAACTTCCACTTCCTCTCATTATTTAGATTCTACAATGTTTACTTGCAGATATTCCACTTACAATCTATCTCATGAAGATCCAAAACCTTTCTCTCGATACCCATTGATGTAGATCTAGCCGTAAGAGGTCAATATGCCTTCAAAACACACATAAACACGCACGATTTTACAAAAACACTAGAATATTCAAAATATTTATTTATTTTTTAATTCCAAAATATGTTTTTATCATTATTTAATCCATCATAATATTAAATACAACATTACAATATTCCTTTTATTATCCAATATCTCTAAAAAAACCCTAAAATACGACAAAACCCTAAAGTATAGAAAACTACCTACTAGTAAAATACCTCGAGATCGGACCAAAAAATTTTGTGTACTAAAAATTCATTAATAAATGAATTCTTGCACCAAATCTTGGCTTATTCTATAAAAGAGAGAAAAATATATTAAAAATCCAAGTTCTAGATAAAACAAAAAATCTCAAGCCAATTTTACACCCCTAGAAAAAGTAATTTGACCCCAAAATCAAAATGGCACCGAAACTTTTTAAAAATTAGTCATGGTATATTACAAACCATGATCTAACACCATGAAACTTTCAAGATGATCCGATAGTTGGAAAAAAAATTTATGGTCTTGGGAATTTATACTCCCACATCATTCTCCCTAAGTTGAAAAGAATTTTTTCCCTCCGAATTATTTTGATGAAATTCATTTAAGTCAAAAACATTAAAAATTGATGAATTTTTTATTTCAGGTATCTCCACCTTGTAGGAATTATCACTAATTTTCTTCACAATCCTACAAGGCCCGATATTTTTATACTTTAGTTTATTATGTCCCCTTTGAAAACCTCTCCTTTCTGAGATGAAATATCACCATATCTCCTTCTTCAAATGAATTAACTCTCCTACTTCCATTGGTATACACTTTATATTACTCATTACTATATTTCATCTTCTCCCTCACTTCTTCCTAAAATTGTATCATGTCTTCCATAAATTCTTCTTCATCATCACCCATTTTATCTTCACCAGCAAAACAATCGGATTTAGCACTCCTTGGGGTTTCTACCATAGACACTCTAGAAAGGAAACCTCTCCATTCACCTATTTACTAAGCTATTATAAGAAAAATCATCTTGTGGTAAATCCAAATCCCATTGTTTCAGATTTTCTCCAACTATGCATCATAGAAGATTTCCTAGGATCTTGTTTACTAGTTTTGTGTATCCAACAATCTTAGGTGATATGTGCATCTAAATATAATTGTGTTCACATTTTTCTCATCTAAAATTCTAAAAGTGACTAAAAAAATGTGTTCCATTTTGAAGTGATCATTTTGGAACTACATGCAACCCGACCACTTCGAAAAAACAAATCTATAACTTTAAAATCATCATTAGTTGTCCTACAAGAAATGAAATGTTTCATTAAAGATAATTTATCTACCATAACAAAGATATAATCATTTTCTTGTTGTCTATTAGGAAATCCTAACATGAAATCCATACTCAAATCAACAAATGGCCCTATAGGGACAGGTAATGGTATATATAGCCGAGTATTTTTTGCATGGCCCTTACCCATTTAGCACAATTGACATCTTGAAATGATCCTACTTATGCCCCACTTTACCTCTAGCCAAATAATAAGTTTCTACCACAAGAGAAGTGTTCTTACTTATACTTAGTGTCCAAACAAGCACCCATTGTGCAACTCTCTCATAATATTTTATCTCATTAAACCAAGAGGGATGCACAATAGGTTTCCCCTGAATAAATACCCATCATACATGAAATAATCATAAGAACCACTACCCACTGTAGGGTCCTTACATTGTCTCACAACATTACCAAAATCTAGATCGCCTTCATACAATTCATTAACTACCTAAAACCTGAAAAATTAATTTTCCATTGTTATCAACAGCCACACGCCTACTCAAGGAATTAAAACTTGATTCTCCTTTCCCAATTTATGGTTTAAGAAAAAAATAAAATTCTTGCAAAAATGAAAGCAACTTTGTATGCGAGAATACTAAGTTTCTTATATGTGTTTACATACCTCGGTCCAATTATATGAATTCCATGACTACCAAGTATTGTCTCCAAGGTGCCTTAATGATTGAACAATAGCATAAAATTCCACATCATCTATATAAAATTTCTTCTTGACCTCATTCATATTTTCACTAAAAGTGCTACGCAATCATCCTTCTTAACTCAAGATTCTCCATCCCAACTTGTGAGGCATCACAATCAATATCAAAGACCTTGCTAATATATGGAAATACCAAAAATAAGTTCCTATGACATTTTCTTCTTCAATAATTCAAAATATTTGTTTCTTCCTTTTGCTTAAAAACTCCTTTCCATTCATGAACTATATTATGGGTGTAAAAATGCTACTTAAATTCCTTATGAACTTGGAATATAAAAATTCGAAGCCATGAAAACTAGGAACCTCTATCACATTCCTTGGAATAGTTTGTTCCAAAATTTCCTTCACTTTTACTCATCCATTCTAACCCCACTCTCGAGATGACAATTTAAAAAAACTAAGATTTTCTCAAGAAATCTATACTTATCTAGGTTTGCATACAAGCTCTCTTTTTGTAATAATTCTAACACCAATTTCAAACGCAACAAGTTTTCTTTCACTTCCCTAATGAATATAAAAATAGACAACAACAAACTTACCATTATATTCTCGCGCAGTAATATGTTCATCAACTTCATGAATGTAATTGTAGCATGTATTCTATACATCCGTGCAATCAAAGTGTAAGTTATGTCTTCTCTAAAAATACGTCAATTTTGACTTATTTACATGCATAATATTTTGATTTGTAAAAGTGACAGTGTTTCATTGAAAAACCTCTAAAGTTCGCATCTTGATGAATGGGGCTTACGGTTTTCTCATAATTTTTGAATTGAATGTTTTTTTATGAGAGATATTTTAGATCCAAAATTTCTATAGTCAAACTCTTCTTAGAGTATCAGTTGTAATTCTCAACCTACGTATATTTTAAACCTAGGTTTTCCTCTTAAACTTTGTAAACAAGGGCGATTATGCCCTAGGAAACCTAGATAGTTTCCTAGGGTGCCAACATTGACGGAAACTTTATTCTTTAGATCCTTATAACTAGGTATTCCATATAAAATTAATAAATTTATTATTATTATATATTTAGGCTTAAGTCAGTAAATCAAAACCATTTTCAATAATTTATTATTATTACCCTTAACCATATTGTATATTGAAAGAATTATCATCATTATAATCTATTTGGTTGGATTTGTTAAGAAAAATATTTAAAAGGTGAGAAATTCTTTATACATGTATCAAATTTAATCTAATTTATTCCATGTATTTTTGTTACTTTTTTAGTTATTTTTTCCATGATATCTATTTATTTCTTCCATACATATCTTTTCTCATAGCATTTACGAGTATTATACCAAGTATTATATCGATAGGATGTTTATTAATATTTAGTTCTATTCTACATATGTATAGTAAATGTTGGAATAATTACATATTTCTAAGAATATTTCCTTGCAATTTTTAGAAAAAAATCATAATCTCTATGGTAATTTTTAAAAATAGATAAAAATAATAAATGAATTGTTGTTTATTTTCTATAAAATCTAAACGTAAAATTAAGTTGCATTTAATTATTTTAGAAAAAATCTCTTTTAACTTTAATTTTGTGTTGCTAAAACTTATACTATATAGATTTTCAAAAACTAAAAGGGAGGCATTAGCTTCTAGTAATTTTAAAGCTCTCAAAACCCTTAATTCAGATCTCTATACAAATCATTAAAGCTTAATGCAAAAAAATATATCTAACAAAGGCCAAGTTAGAGAGGTTTAACTAGATGTTATGTTGAGGTTATCTTTGAAGTTAGTATGTGAAATAAGGAGGATAAATTTCTATGCGTTTTATCTACATACAATATTAATATTATATAAATATGATAAAAAATAGTATTAGATTATGGTTATCTAAAATTCATAATAATTGTGAGAAAATAAGTAAGTTTTTAAGGTATTTATTATACTAGTTAAATTTCAAAATCAAAACATGTTTTTGCAAAAAAATTACATATATTGATGGGCTTTGGGAAAAATTTCCTTTCATTGATGTTCTTGTCTTCGATTGTGCATCTATTTTCTTCATTATGAAAAAAAAACATTATTTTACACTAAATAATAAAAATTTAAATGAATTATAAGATAAAGCGTTGGAAAATATATTTGCATAACAAAATAGTGAAAAATCTATTTGTAATTTTTTTAAAATATTATAATATAATACATTGAAAGTCCTAAATTTATTATATTATATATATATATATATATATATATATATATATAATATTATAAATTTAGGACTTTCTCATGTATGTATCATATACTATAATATTTTAAAAAATTACCATTGTAAATTTATTAACTCATGTATCATTATCATCACTCAAACTTATGTAAACACTCATTTTTAAGAAAACACATATGACTTCTCTATATTACAAAGTTTGTGCCATATGTTTCTACATTTTCACTAGCATCTTGATCATGGTATCCTATATGAGCATATTGAGAGACATTAGCATTAAAAAAGGTTGAACATTTATATTCAAAGAAGATATGTAATTCATATCTTTTTTAGGATAAACACTTGCACAATTGGACACATTTAAATATTATTCCTTATTGGCCATGGGAATTTCAACAAAACCTAAAGTTTCATAATTAGTTATATTATTCATATTAGCTATATTTACAAATCTATGTAAAAAAAAGGCATGAGATGAAATTGAACATGAAAAAACTACACCATACAAGTACACTAGGGTTTAAAATATTTTTCAAATAATAATTAGAGCTTGGGATCAATAAAATCAAGCAATATGAAGCTAGTAGTATTACATCTAAGAGCACATAATGGAAATAATCCTAGAAAAATATAAGGATTTTAGATCCAACACAATATAGGAAATATTCATGCAAACTATTTGAAGGCATGCAATACGATGCAATTTGATGAAAAATGTACTATGGATGAATGGATCATTACAAACTAATTCAAGAAAATTAAAATAAATATTTTAAATTAAGCATTAAAAACATATGTAAAATATTGATAATTTTTAAATTTGTAAGTGGGTAATTTACACGGGGTTTAAAGGCATATCTTGAATATCAAAAGAATTGGTGAAAATAATATATTGAATGTGGAAATGTGTGCCAAAAAGTGAAAGTATACTCAATTAGAAATCATACAATCGCTATGAATAGATGTGCAAAATGTTCGGGAACTCCATAAAGGTATGGATTAGAAATGGAGAACTTTAAAATGCTTGTAAGAAAACCCAAAACATATTTCACAACTTTTTTCACCTATTATGCATCTATAATTCATAATGATTGTGACAATTGTAGCCTATTAATAAAATATCTCTTTCCTTATATAGCAAAAATATCTTAAATTTAAAAATAAAAAATATTTGGGAGTATGTGCTAAAGGTTAGCTTCTTTTTTTAAGTTATGTCTAATTATTAAGACCCTAAAAATAGATAATATAATAAAAGAATAACTAATAAATTGAAAATAATATTAATGATACACTTTACCCTATTCAATGTGCAAAAATTCAATCATAGTTAATACTAGTTTTAGATAATGATAAATGCTTAAATCATTTCTTGATTCCTTTAGAATCCATGTCGTTATATGAATTTCAAGTATAATTTATTATTTTGAAATGAGTTACAAAGCTTTTGTTTGTATAAATAAAATGGACTTAAATTATAACCCTCTTCACACAAAACCAACACTCAACTTTAAAAAAAAACCAAACAAAGGGGATAAGGTCATAGTAACTTGAGTCTGAAACATCAAGTGCATGTGCATTGTGACACTATAGAAAAACATGTGAGTGTTAGCAACACTCATACAATGTGCTTGAAAACTCAAACAAACAAGGAAATAAGAAACATAAACAGCCAAAAAAAAAACATGTTCATAAAGAAATACAATATATACTTTTAAAAAATGAAAAATTAATTTATAAACAAAAAACACACTAAAATTAAAAATCAATTATGAATACATAATCAATCTATGAAAATTGTAACATCCCAACAATATTTTTTGTGGTATACATGATATTATCTATAAAAATTATAGTGAACGGTGTTGAAAACATTATGTATTTTCATCATACAAATATATAATATCCCATATAATATATTATTATATATATATATATTATATATATATTATATATATATATATCATATCAATATATACTATATATACATATATATACATATATATATGTACATAAGTTCATGGTATATACATACATACTAAGTATATAGTGATATATACATATGTATATATATATATATATAACATATTATGTATTTTCTAGGTATATGTTGTATGTGTGTGTATGTGTGTGTGTGTGTGTGTGTGTGTGTGTGTGTGTGTGTCTACATCCATTACACACACAAATTTACGTAAATTATAACCACCAATTAATAGCATGGGGCCATTTGTAAGTTTATTAGACCATTAGCAAAGTGTCGCCAAAAATATTTAATCTGCATAAAGGAGCAAAATAGCTAACTAAAACTATGTCAAAGGCCTTCTCCCAAGTCTAAAATTGATTAAAATTAAAAACGATGTCAAATCATGCACAACAACCACCAAAAATGCACGAGAGATTTGCCAACAAGATGACATGAAATGAGTGGAGGAGACATCTTGTAAGCTTTTTTACCATTATCAATACCAAGAAATGGTAAAAGCGATAGAAATCAAACAGATGAAAATATATATAATATTTTGAATACCATCCTTATTCTTTGATTACCAATGCTTACCAAATACATCAAATATGTTCTATAAGAATTCAAACCAAAGAGACTTTTTTTAAAAAGATTTCAAAATAATTTTAAAGCAAAATGTTTCTTTCAATGCGTATCATGGTACAAGAAATTTATACACATAATAACGTCAATTAATAAATGTTATATAATGGCAGGTTGATGTCACTTATGTCGATTAATAATTGATTGAATGTTTAATTGAACTTCAATTTTATTTTCTTAAAACTGCTTTTTTTTGGTATTAAAAATGTAATTGAAAGTTCTACAATATTTAACATACAATTTCAAACCCAAATATTTTCTCCACAAGATTTCTTTAAATTCAAAATAGTGATATAATTACATTAAAACTATCTATTATTAATCATAAGAAATTTATCTAAAACAAATAAATTTAAATTGATGTGAATCAATTATTTTTAAATAAATTCATTTAAAATATCTATAATAATACTAATTTTAATTTAAAATGTTTACCCTTCAAACAAAAAATACCGGATAATCGGAATAAGGAAAACCTTAATTTTTAGATATATCATACTAAAACATTCTCCCATAACATCAACATTCCACCATGAAATATATTTATTGTATATATGGTAGACACCAAAATTAGGTCACACTCCCTTGTCCTCTTTTGAATAATTAACTTAAGCATACTCACCTAACATTAGCCCTCTTTCACCCCATATTAACATTAATTTAATCATCCATAATTAAATCAATACTCACTCTAGCTCCATTTATTATTTTAATTACTTTAATTAAATGGATGCACACCTCACCTAGCCACCTCACCATAAACCTATTCATAACATGTTTCCATAACTAACTAAGACTTAGCCCTACTTACCTTAATAAACTAAGATTTAGTATAACCCTAAAAGCACATGCATATTCTTCCTCTAACCACATTTCCACATATCCAAGCACAACGTTCCATTTACACTCGACCCAACTAGCAAAGCTGGAAAAAGATAGCCAATATCTACTATTATAAGCAACCTAGGATATCCGGCCTTAACCAAAGCCGTAAATGCGAAACCGATGTTGGTCACTCTAAACCATCGTTGGTTACCATATAACCATTTTGGTAACCTTGTTTCGAGAGGTTGGCCACATTCTCGAGTTTTGGGAGCAAAGGAGACCTACATACGAGCAAGAACCGAGCTCTTTTCCACATCCGAGAAGGCCATAGCCAAAGACAACCATTGATTAGAAGGTATTTGCATTCACGGTAGCATTCCTGGGAGGCCTACCGTGGCACTGACTGTCATTTCACCGATCAACCATCACCACCACCCAGCCATTGAATCTGCATAGTAGTAAGTGTGTTTCTAACCTACACCATTTCATTTCTATTTAGTTTATAAGGGTTCTTCACCTTTGTTTATCAACCACCATTTATATTTTTATCTCACCACTATTGCCTTCTTGTGAACCCGACCATTCCCATCACTCATAACCATTTTAATCACCTCTATCCATTCCTGAGTACCTCTAAATATTCCCAACACCTCCACAGACCTAAACCAACTCCTTACCATCTCTGATTCACTTCAGAAAAATCCCCAAAACCATGAACTATTGAGTTATTATCACCACCTTAACCGTCATCGGTTCTTACTAAACTGTCATCGGTCATACCAGACCGATGTCGGTCTTTGTATTTGGAAATCTTGCTAATAGCAGATCCCAATAACCTTTTCCCAAGTGACCCAAGTGACCTAGAACCTGACCCTGACTTGTTCCAACACCTTGATTATTTACCTTATTTCTAGATCTGATCATATCCTAGCCTATTATGTTATATTTTCTTATTTTATTTGGATGAGATACCTAAATCATATCAACTATAGTAGAACCTTGTTTATTTACGTCATTTCTTGCATTAAATTGTATTAAATAGTGGGTTGATTACCACCGAGGAAGTATCACACTTCCTAGGATCTAGCATACGCTAGGCAGCCCATTGACATATATTGTTTAACTCTTTCTTTTGGTCTTGTTTTGTATTTCAAGTAGTTCCTCCTAGCCAAAAGGAAGCTCTCATAGTCAACATTGGATCAAGAAGTCAAAATGCACGTAACGACCTTTAACCGACCATCATAATAGGTATTCCTCCTTGACCCATACCCTTATCTATTTCATCTAAAAACTTAAAGAAACCAGTGAAACATTTTAGCACACCCAGTGGGACCCATCCGAGATTCCTTGCATTTTATTCATTCCTAGGTGAAAGGGTGTGTTTGTTTTCCTTCTAAAAAGCTTACACATTAATTTTCTTCTCTAGAATCTTCCCTTCTTTCTATTGTCTAAAAGCAATTGTGTTTTTGGTACTATAAAAAGAATAATTCTTTTCTTTCATTAGTATTACATTAGTGAAAGAGCACCCTCTTCCTATTTTTTACTTGCTACATCGAATATCACACTTCGATTTGGGATTAAAACACTTGCATATCATTCGATTTGTTGCATTATGGCTCACATTAAAAATGAGGGCAACCTATACACTAGAAGTCATACCTAACCGATAGTTAACACAATTGAATCATGGAAATCACTTGCTTCTCTCTCTCTCTTTGCCTAAACTACAAAAATTTGAAATTTATACATCTTCTTAAACAACATCCCACCCAAAAAAAGTTTTCAACGATCACATGATCGGAGGATTGGCAATGGGCACCTAGCTAGTTATCTCTATCTAGTACCCGATCGAGAGGATGGCATGGCCTCGTCATAACATATTCTCGAAACCTCAACTTTAGAATTTCCTTCTTCGTAGGTGTAGACACCTAAATTTGGTCACATTCCCTTAGTCTCGGATCGATAACCAACTTAAAACATGGGCACCTAACCAAGGCCCCTTCCACCCCACATTAACAATTAATTTAATTATTTTAATTAAATTAAATATCCATCCTCACAATATTTATCATTTAATTACCTTAATTGACCTAATTTCCACCTCACCTAGACACCTCATTTAGCCACCTCACCTATTCTTGGCACATTTCCATAACTAATTAAGACCTAATCTTACTTGCATTAATGAGCTAAGATTTGGTATAACCCTAAAATAAATCCCTATAATCTCTCTAACCACATTCTCACCCATTAGAAAGGAAGCTTCCGTTCTAATCCATGAGAAAAAAACTAACTGGGCCCAAGAAATTAAAAATATCTACCCATTTTAGTAAACCTAGGGAATCCCACCTTAACTAACATCAATCACCCCTAAACCGATGCCGGTCAACTACGAATCATCTTCGGTTACCATTTATTCACCTAAGCAACCTTTTTTTTGGGTTGGCACATTTTGAGAGCAAGAGGATGAAAAGAGAGTTGCATGCAAGAAGAACCAAAGTCTTTTCACGCACTCAGACATCTATAATGAATACTAGGATAGATCCAAAAGCATTTTTCTCATGGTAACATTCTAGGAAGCATCACTACTTACGCATCAATCTCCATTCCATTAACCGATCATCACCACCACCCAACCATTGGACCTGCAATATTGTAAATATGAATCGTAGCATCCGAATCTAGTTTCTAAACTACTAAATTTTTTTAAAAAAGACAAGTTTAGCTATATTAAACACTTAAAATTATATGACTTGGTTTTTTTTTTTGAAAAAACCTATAAGATTGTAGTCCGTTTTCCCATGATTTGGATGACCAAATCTTGTTTTTTTTTTCATTTGGTGAAAAGTTAGATGTAGTTGTCTATCTTGGGATGGATTTTATTTTGTATTTTTTGAGCAATATTTTTTTTATGATTTTTTCCATGTGAAAGTGATCTAAAAAGATTTAGAAAATGGAGTGCTTTCCATTTTCCCACCATAACTATATCAAAAATATATAAATCAAATATTTTTTTAAACGTGTATAGAATTTCTCCACTTGGGATGGTATAAGTTTTATCACATTTTGATAAGTGAAACAAAAATTTGCAGTCTTAAACGTAGACATGAACATTCGCGGGAAAAAATGTCTTAAAGACCTATTGTTAGTAAAAAATTATAAAATGATATTTATCTTATTCTATTCACTTTAAAATCAATATTTCTATGAAGCTAATAGTCTCCCCTACGCGATGGCACCATTTTTGTGAAATGTTTTCAGTTTTTCAGCATGGTTCAAGTCTGTGGAAGAGAAAATTTGAAGTTTTTTGACCTTTTACACTTCATAATGACCTTCCATAGCTTTGGTTGGGGAAAAAAAGATTTCCCAGCCTTAGGGTCAGGATTTGATGATACAGATAGAACCACGATCATGGTTTACAAACCACGATCATGGGTTTTAAACAAGAACCATGATCATGCTTTATAAACCATGAGCATGGTTTATAAAGCATGATCATGGTTTCATAAATCATATTTACACACATCCCAATGTTCTAATTACCATGTGATTTTTACTATTTGACTTTACCGTATGAATTACTACAAAATTTTGTCATTTTCTACACATTTTTCTTATCACTAGGAAGTAAAACATCATGGGAGACAAGAAATGAAGTCAAAAAAGAAGTCATTAAGTAAAAAAACACCAAACAAATTAGAGGCAAACAAATTTCAAAATGTTGAGCGAATGCGGAATCTTCGTGAATCAAGAAGAGGTTCATCTTCAACCCCTACTATTGTAAGCAATGAGGAACCAGTAATGTTTCTACTGTCAATGTTGAAGTTGAATTAAATACTCGTGATGAAGATGTTTTTACTGTCAATGTTGAAGAAGAATTAAATACTCGTGATGTAGAAAATGTTGAAATTGAAGGAGACAATGAAAATGTGAATAAGGAAATTCAGGTTGAAACTATAGACAAGAAAAATTTGACAAAAACACCTCCTAGGATTTTCCATAAGAAACCTAATTATTTTATTGAAATTGATGAAAACATTTTGAAACCAATGTGTGACAAAAACTTTCTAAACGAAAATCAGAAGAAAAGCCACTGAAATTTGGGATAATCATTTTGAAATTTTAAATGATTCCCAAAGATGTCAGTTGTTGGTTAGTTTGATGAAATTGATTAAAATGAGACCTACATTAAACACCTTAGGATTGACAACATCTAATATACGTGGTCAAACCTCTACAATTGTTGAAAACCTTCATGATGCATATCACACTGTTGGTGTCAAGAGACGCACTAGGGATAGTAATATTGTGCGTCGTGTACTTGCTACTAGTGTTGTAAGTGAATCAATAAAAAAAACATTTGATTACACAAACAAGTCGAATGTTGCAAGTTAATCAAAAACTCTAATGAAATAAATTGAAAGACGTAATATCCTTCAATCACTCAATAACACCAATTTTTGGGCATTTTCTGCTAGAGCACCATTATAAGGACAAATATAATTTGATGCTATAAGAGAAGTTGTTATTCAATTTTGGCATGATAACACTAGAGTTTCACCTAATACAAGAGATGTTGTAAAATGAGAGTTGGTTCTACTAATCGCGAAACCACATCCAAAGCATTTCTTAGATATGACTCAAACTCAATTTTTCGTAAGTTTGAACAAGAGCATCTAGAAATTAAAATTAGTCAACATTTTTTTGAAATGTTAAAACCATTCTATGTGAAAATCAACCACGCTCACACCACTTGTTGTTGTAGGCAACATGTTGAATTTGTGATGCATTATGCTAAATTTTTATGTATTCATTCTATTTTTCATTCTAAAACTATGTTATCGAATGTGGTGTTCAAGTTCCACCAATATCTTCCAGGGATTTCATTCCTACGATATTTTGTGAAAAAGAAGTTGGACAATTTTTTTATAGTCAGGATTGTTTAGATGGAAGTTGTGGTACATGTGGCGGATTACCTAAATTGGAAAGTTACATCCATGAGAAAATTGAAGGTGTAATAGGACATAATTTAGTTGAGTTTGATAAATATAAATCAGTTGCATACCAGTTGAAAGATGGAAAAGAGTCTAAACGGTGTGAGCTAGTTACAAAACATATGCTTATTTTTCAATTTATGAGAAAATTTAAGGATGAAATTGTTTATGAGTATGCTAGGCATACACACAGAGCTCGATGGTTGGATGAACAATTCAAGATATGCAAAGACACATTTCCTATTGGTACTATTGTTTCAGTGGTTGATTTTGCAGAGAATTACACATTGCAACCACAAATGGAGGTTCAATCACAATATTACAACTTAGTACAAGTTGTCCATTTTTGTGCATATAGCATTTATACATTCTCCTGATAGTCAGAGAATGATCAAAAAAATTTAAGAGAGTACCACTTTTATATCAGTGATGATCGTACTCATTCTACTAATTTGTGCAAGGGTGTTTCTAGTTATTTTATGGAAACTTGTCTGATAGGGACATCCACTTCAAACAACATTATATATGGTTAGATAATTGCATGTCTCAGTTTAAGAATGCACGAATGTTTTATTGGATGAGCAGGATGCATGTCAAGATGGGTGTGCAACATATTTGGAGTTTCACTGAGGCTGGACATGGAAAAGGAGAGCATGACGGTGCAGGGGCATGTGTGAAAAGATCTCTTAAGAGAAGAGTTGAAGTACAAAGATGGTGCTAAATTGAAAGATGTAAAGAGCATAGTGGAATGGTGTATTGAAAACATGGCCCGAGGTTCTCAAGAAAATTCCATAGTTCACAGATATTTTTGGTTGATAGAGGAACAACAAATTGCTAACTACGAGGATTGTATGACACTCACTAGGTCCAGTGATATGCACTCATTTTGTAGCTCAGACACTACTTCATGGGCCACATGGACAAGAAAGTTGACATGTTTTTGTGCATCTTGTATCAAATTTTTCACTTTGAGTGTGATTCACAAGAATGGGTGGATGGATGGATTTGTAGGCCTCTAACTCCGCTTCCTAGTTATCAACCTCCACAAGCATTACGACTTGTTTCTGTAGATGAAGTTGCAACATCCAAGGACTTTGAAAAATTTTGATTTTGGTGCGACAAGGTATTTATGGTTATTTACAATTTTTGTATTGAGTTATGTCCATTGAAATTTTAATATGTACAATTTAAATTTGAGTTGAAACCTTTTTTTTAGGACATGTGTTTTGCAGATAGTTATTGCGATAGAAGACAATGAAGAAGGAACAAACTATTTCTTATGTCATTGCATCGAGGAAAGAAAGAAGTTGACTTCTCCTGTTATAGATGGCAAAGATATTGAGTACCCTACAAGGTCAGTGGTAGTTACTGGAACTTGGCTTTGACGGTATCCATTAAAAAACTCCTCTGTTTGGGTGTTTGAAGACTTTGAGACACACAGGAAAATACTCTTATATTCACATCTAGTTCTAGTGACAAATATTCAGCTGTATAGATATCGAGGAAGGCCTAATAACAAGATTCTTTGGAAGGTTCGAGAGTCAGATCATGAAGCAATCATGTCCGCTATTCAGAGTAGATCCGATCTTGATGGTTCATTGGAATGAATTTACAATGCTCATGTCTGGTATATATAATTTATTTGATATAATTTCTTTGGTATATATAAATTTGTTAGTTAGATAAATTTAAGTTCATATATTTTATTAAATTTGTGTATTTTGTATATATCTAGTAT
The DNA here is from genome assembly GCA_018340775.1 of Taxus wallichiana var. yunnanensis. Classification (NCBI taxonomy): domain Eukaryota; kingdom Viridiplantae; phylum Streptophyta; class Pinopsida; order Cupressales; family Taxaceae; genus Taxus; species Taxus wallichiana. Next base: position 703,297,983 of record CM031244.1, read on the forward strand.
GGTTTTGATTTGAAACTTAAATTTCTTTGACTAACACTTTTATGTGTAGGTTAGTGGTGCCATAAAAGCTTCCACCTTCACGTGGTTGGCACTATTAGTAGAGAATTATAAATTCTTGAAGCTAAGAGAAGCTTTCATTGTTTTACAAGAAAAGAGAAGTAATTAACAATGATTTATGTACTTGGAGGGGGTTCTTGGCTCTGGAGGAGGTAGCCTAGAAGGACCTGGAGCTTAGAGAACCAAAACGATGCCTCCCCAAGTGTTTACAAGACCATCCCTATGCATGTGTGCATAGTCGGTTCGATGCCATGACCCACCGTTTGTAAAATATACCATTTGACAACCTTACACTTTCTCAAACTACACTATTTGGCGTGTTTGCAAACAATAGGGCAGCGAGAGCACCGATTGGAGAAGGAAAAAACCAAGATAGGCTATTATAGAGGGTCCTACACCAAGGTGTAGGATCAAATGAGACATCTCTAGGTGCCACGAGTGCACGTAGTCACCATCAAAGTTGAACAATTTTTGGTCTCAGGGCTCTTAAGGGACTACACCCGAATGAGGTAGCCCGGAAGCAATGAAATTGTTGTACCAAAAAAAATCCTCTAGTGTTCACCTAGCCACCCAGACATGTCGGTGAAGTCGGTTTGGTGCCACGACCCACCGTTTGCAAAATATACCGTTAGAAAAACCTTACACTGTCTCAAACTACTATTTTTGGCACGTTTTCAAACAATAGGGCAAGCGAGAGCACCGATTGGAGAAGGAAAAAAATGAGATAGGATATTGTAGAGGGTCCCTATGTACAAGGTGTAGGATTAGATGAGACGTCTCTTAGGTGCCATTGGAGTGCACGTAGTCACCATCAAGTTGAATTATTTTTTTGGTCTCAGGGCTCTTAAGGGACTACTCCCAAACAAGGTAGCCCGAAAGCAATGACATTTTCACACACAAAAATGATGCCTCCTCTAGCATTCACCTAGCCACCCAATGTGTGTGTGCATAGTTGGTTTGGTGCCACGACCCACCGTTTACAAAATATACCATTTGACATTCTTACACTATCTCAAACTACACTATTTGGCACATTTGCAAACAATAGGGCAGTGAGAGCACCAATTGGAGAAGGAAAAAACCTGAGACATAGATATTGTAGAGGGTCCCTACGCCAAGGTGTAGGATCAAATGAGATGTCTCTAGGTGCCATGGAGTGCACGTAGTCACCCATCGAAGTTGAATGATTTTTGGTCTCAGGGCTCTTAAGGGACTACGCCCAAATGAGGTAGCCTTGGAAGAAGCAACGACGTTGTCACGCACACAAAAAATGATGCCTCCTCTAGTGTTCACCTAGCCACTTGGATGTCAATCGGCATAGTCGGTTTGGTGCCATGACCCACCATTTTGTAAAATATACCGTTTGACAGCCTTACCTTACACTTTCTCAAACTACACTATTTGGCGTGTTTCACGCATTTTGCAAACAATAGGGCGAGAGAGCACCAATTGGAGAAGGAAAAAAATGAAGATAGGATATTGTATAGAGGGTCCCTATGCCAGGTGTAGGATTAAATGAGACATCTTAGGTGTCCACGGAGTGTGTGTAGTCACCCATCAAAGTTGAATGATTTTTTTGGTCTCAGGGCTCTTAAGGGACTACGCCCGAATGAGGTAGCCCAGAAGCAATGACATTGTCATGCACAAAAAAATGCCTCCTCTAGCATTCACCTAGCCACCTAGATGTGTCGGCATAGTCGGTTTGGTGCCATGACCCACCATTTGCAAAATATACCATTTGACAACCTTACACTTGTCTCAAACTACACTATTTTGGTGCGTTTGCAAACAATAGGGCAGCGAGCACCGATTGGAGAAGGAAAAAAATGAGACAGGATATTATAGAGGGTCCCTACATAAGGTGTAGGATCAAACGAGACATCCTTAGGTGTCACTTGGATTCTTCGTAGTCACCCATCAAAGTTGAATTGATTTTTTTGGTCTCAGGGCTCTTAAGGGACTATGCCCGAACGAAGTAGCCCGGAAGAAACGATGTTGTCGCACACAAAAATGACCCTCCTCTAGCATTCACCTAGCCACCTACGGATGTGTTTCATATTTTAGTTTTTTTGTGCCACGACCCACCGTTTGCAAAATATACCATTTGACATCCTTACATTGTCTCAAACTACACTATTTGCACATTTAAAAACAATAGGGCAGCGAGAGCACCGATTGGAGAAGGAAAAAATGAGACAAGATTTGTATAGGGGTCCCTACTGCTGAGGTGTAGGATCATATGAGACATCTCTAGGTGTAATGGAGTGCGTGTAGTCACCCATCAAAGTTGAACAATTTTTTGGTCTCAGGGCTCTTAAGGGACTACGCCAAACAAGGTAGCCCGGAAGCAATACATTGTCACACAAAAACAATGCCTCCTCTAGCATTCACTAGCCACCCGACATGTTTGATGTAGTTTGGTGCCATAACCACCCACCGTTTGCAAAAATATACCATTTGACAACCTTACACTGTCTCAAACTACACTATTTTTGGCACACGTTTTGTAAACAATAGGGCAGCGAGAGCACCGATTGGAGAAGGAAAAAACCAGACATGATATTGTAGAGGGTCCCTATGCCAAGGTGTAGGATCAAATGAGACATCCTCTAGGTGCCATGGAGTGCACGTAGTCACCGTCAAGTTGAAATGATTTTTCTCTTAGGGCTCTTAAGGGACTACGCCCGAATGAGGTAGCCCGGAAAGCAAAATGCTTCGTCTCGTAACTCACCAAAAAAAAATCCTCTAGTGTTCACCTAGCCACCCCTAAACCTATGCAAAAATAGTTGGTTTGGTGCCATGACCCACTATTTTAAAAATATACCATTTGAAGGGTTCAACACCTTACAACTCTCAAACTACACTATTTGGCGCGCATTTACAAATAAATAGGGCAAAAGAGCACCAGAGAAGAGAAAAAACTTGAGACATAGATATTGTAGAGGGTCCCTATGCCAAGGTGTAGGATTAGACGAGATGTCTTTAGGTGCTTTCGATTGCGCATAGTCACTTGTCAAAGTTGAATTATTTTTTGGTCTCAGGGCTCTTAAGGGACTATGCCCAAAGGAAGTAGCACGGAAGCAACAACATTGTCGCGCACCAAAATGATTCCTCCTCTAGCATTCACCTAGCCAATTGGATGTGTCAGCATAGTTTGTTTTGTGCCATGACACACTATTTATAAAATATACCGTTTGACATTCTTACACTGTCTCAAACTACACTATTTGGCACATTTACAAACATTAGAGTAGTGAGAGCACCGATTGGAGAAGGAAAAAACTGAGACAAACTATTGTATAGGGTCAATACACCGATGTGTAGGATCAGATGAGATGTCTCTAGGTGCAATGGAGTGCACGTAGTCACCCGTCGAAGTTGAATGATTTTTTGGTCTCAAGGCTCTTAAGGGACTATGCCCAAACGAGGTAGCCTGGAAGCAACGACGTTGTCACATACTACACCAAAAAAACTAGATGTCTCCTATTTTTAATGAGCAGATATATTTAATTAAAAGAAACATATTTAAAAGTCCAATTGTTTTGATGTCATAACCCACCGTCAAATTACAAAAACCCACCGCTTAGACAAAATAGCCTACATGCACTTTATCAAACTGCACTATTTGGCGTGTTTGCAAATAAATAGTGCAGCGAGAGCACCGATTGGAGAAGGAAAAAACCAAGACAGGCTATTTTATAGGGTCCATATGCCAAGGTGTAGGAAAACACGAGACATCTCTAGGTGCCACGGAGTGCACGTAGTCACCCATTGAAGTTGAAAATTTGTTTGGTCTCAGGTCTCTTAAGGGAATATGCCTGGAAGAAACAAAATTGTCGCGCACCAAAAAAATGCATCCTCTAGTGTTCACATAGCCACTAGACCTATCAGCAAAGTCAATTTGTTTCCACAACCCACTGTTTGCAAAATATATCGTTAGACAAACCTTACACTGTCTCAAACTTCACTATTTGGCACGTTTGCAAACAATAGGGGCAGATTGCAAAAGGAAGAAGGAAAAAACTTGAGACAAATATATTGCTCCTACCAAGGTGTATGATGAGAGCACTATAGGTGTGGATTACAAGCCTCTTGTGCAGTCACCTACAAATTTGAATGGTTTTTGGTCTCGGCTCTTAAGGGACTATACCCGACGATAGTGCGAAGCAACGATTGATATCATGCACCAAAAATATAAGATTCCTCCTCTAGTATTCACCTAGCCAATTGATTGTGTCGGTGTAATTAGTTTTTGCCACGGAGTTCACCCTTGATTTACAAAATATACCGTTTGACATTTTACACCTCTCAAAGGGACTATTTGGCACATTTGCACTTTTGAATTAGAGCTAGATTGAGAGCACCAATTATGCAGAAGGAAAAAAGCTGAGACAAACTATTGTATAGGGTCATCACGCATGTGTAGGATTAGATGAAATGTCTCTAGGTACACTTTTGCGTGCATGTAGTCACCCTTTGAGTTGAACGATTTTTTTCTTATGCATTTTCTCCCTAAGTCCTTAGAAAGTTAGATTAGAGGGTAGCAAAAAATGCATCCTCTACATTTCAGAGTAGCACCCAGACATTTTGGTGTAGTTGTTTTGATGCCATAACCCATCGTTTGCAAAATATACCATTAGACAACCTTACACTTTCTCAAACTGCACTATTTGGCGTGTTTCCAAGGAAAAACAGAAGCACAGATATTGAGAATGAAAAAACAAGACAATGAAACATAAGGGAGGCCATGATGAGGTCGATGAAACATCTCTAGGTGCCACGGAGTGCACGTAGTCACCCATCGAAGTTGAACATTTTTTTGGTCTCAGGGCTCTTAAGGGACTATGCCCAAACGAATGAGTATCCGAAGAACAACGACATTTCATGCACACCAAAAAATGCACCTCCTCTAGTGTTCACCTAGCCACCTAGACATTTTTATGATAGTTGGTTTGGTGCCATGACCCACCATTTGCAAAATATACCATTTGACAAACCTTACATTGTCTCAAACTACACTATTTGGTGCATTTTGCAAACAATAGGGCAGCGAGAGCACCGATTGGAGAAGGAAAAAAATTGAGACATAGGATATTGTAGAGGGTCCCTACACCAAGGTGTAGGATCAGCGAGACATCTCTAGGTGCCATGGAGTGTGTGTAGTCACCCAAAAGTTGAATGATTTTTTGGTCTCAGGGCTCTTAAGGGACTATGCCCGAACGAAGTAGCCCAGAAGCAATGACGTTGTCACACACCAAAATGATGCCTCCTCTAGCATTCACCTAGCCACCTAGATATGTCAATGTGTAGTTGGTTTGGTGCCACGACCCACCATTTGCAAAATATACCATTTGACATCCTTACACTGTCTCAAACTACACTATTTGGCATGTTTGCAAACAATAGGGCGAGAGCACCGATTGGAGAAGGAAAAAACTGAGATAGGATATTATTGTAGGGTCCCTACACCGAGGTGTAGGATCAAATGAGACATCCTTAGGTGCCACGAGTCCAGTAGTCACCTTTCAAAGTTGAATGATTTTTTGATCTTTGGGCTCTTAAGGGACTATGCTCGAACAAAGTAGCCTGAAAGCAACGACATCTCTTCTTGCATGGTACCACATTAAGGCATCGACTTATATATATCTTATATCTAGGGGTACAAAACCTGTAATTGGTACTGATTAAAATACTTTCCTTAGAATCTCCATTGATTAATGAAATATACAAAACCTATGAAGATGAAGGGAAAGAAAATGCTTAATCAAAAATTGAAAGAGAAGAAGAAGATGGTTATTAAATAATTGGTTATTGTGAATACTCACCCAACAAAGATCCTGAATAATCCATAGATGATATGAATAGTTACTCTTGTTTAGTGTTCACCCACTCATAAAAAAATTAATAAGCCTCTTCTTCTACTTCCCAAGCAAAACACTTTAATCCTCAAATGGTGAATCGATAGAAAAAAAAAAAAAAGAACATCATTTTTCCTACTTCTATGGGGTCATCCAAGAAGAATCCTAATACTACTTTAGCCAAGACTCCATCTACCTCTTTGAGTAAGTCTCTTGCACCTCCTCTTGTCAAATCGATTTCTATTTCTATTATTCCTAAGAATGAAAATCCTACTCATGTCAAGGATTCCACAGTTCCTAATGTGCCTACCACTTCCTCATATTTTTACATCAGTGACCATTTTAAGAAAGATAAAATTCAAATATCTGAATATGAGTACATAAAAAAACACCCCAAGCATTTTGATAAACTCGTCTAGTTTATCAAAGGAAGTAGTAAAAATACATGTTCCAAGAATCCTACCAACACTAAAGAATCACTTCCCACTCCTAGAACCACTCATTCCTAGAACCTTCTTTCCTTAAAATCCTCCTCTTCTAGGAAATAAGAACCTTTCTATCTTTCCTTGTTGGTTAATGGGTATAAATTGAATAATTGCATTATTGACTCGGCGCCTCTGACAATGTCATGCTTATAAAATTTGCTAACTCTATTGGTATTACTCTCAACCCTGCTATTGGCCATTGTTACTACATGAAAACAAAATAATTACCTCTTTTTGGCCAGGTGAAAGATTCTCAAGTAGAATTTGTAGACTTCCTAACAAGAAAATCAAGATGGAAATACTTGTGGAAGACATGCTAGCTACGTATGGTATATTGTTGAGCCAAAGTTTCTATCACGATATTGGTGGGGATATAAAGATGGATTGGTCATACACCACCATACTCATCAATGGTAAAATGAATAATATCCTTCTGATAAATAAAATTAAATACATAGTTCAAAAACCAAATGACCCAAGGGAAGACATCTTATTTCAAGATTCAAGGTATGAAATATTTTTCATGACTTAAGAGGAAAATGATAAGTTGCCCATGTTGATGGAGGAATACACATGCTTCCCTTAATTTCTTAACAATTGTACCATGCAATGTTGCACCATAGTAACATTATATTCATATATGTTGCACCATAGTTTTTTAATTTTAAATCAAACATACATATAGAACTAATATACATAGAATATACATACATAGAAGGATATCATGTGCAATGAAATCGAATCAAACATAGAAGTAATATCGTTATGAAAACCAACACATGGATATATAATGTATCAAACTAAGTGTGTTGAACGCACGTCTCTGAAAATATAAGTTCATAACATGTGTACATCTCGAACTAAGTGTGTCATACATATAGGACCACATGTGGTCACATAAGGCTATATATATAATGTCCTATGAAGAATCATGAACTAGGACCAGCTGGCCCATATATATATATATATATATATATATATCATCAGTCCTATGAATCTAATCATGAAACATCTTCCCTCTCTTCACCCTACTAGAAGTAGCATGTCCATGACCTGGGGATGTAGTGGAGGGAGATGCCACTATGGATTTCATCTGTGTGGTCCTAGGCATCTCTAAGCAGGCCTACAACCTAACTTACACATTCATAAACAACAAGTTTTTAACACCCATATTTTTAAAATACATTCAAAATTTAGAAACTTAGAATTTAGTTAAAATGCATGTGAAATCTTACCGCAATGTCATGATCCCTATCAATTTGTCATTGACACGTGGCAGGGACAACAATAGACTCATGAGAGGTAAGCTACATACAAATAATTAAATTTCAAATTAAATATTTCATGTACAAAATTTGATATTGTAGATTTAAGTAATAAGAAATAATTCCTAAATAAATTTAACAAATTTGAAAAATTGTACCTCAATTAGTGGATCTGCAGATGCTATGGTAGTATCTACAATAGCCTCCACAGTCTGCATATATGGAGGAGTCTCTCTGGCAGTCATAAGCTATACAAAAAAATATGTACAAATCAATATTAATCTACATGACTACCACATAACAGAGCCAAAGCATAATCCACGTGAACTTCCACAATTAGAAACAAAGTGTAAAGAGAAACTAACCTACGTAAAATTCACGTGAGGCATGCCAATAGCCTCAGTTCCCAGAGTAGATGATGACCCGCCAGGCTCCTACGCATATAAAAGACAAACATATATTAATATGTACATGTACAGTGAAACATTATAATAATAAAAGTGCACAATCAAATGAAATTTGAAATTTAAGTACAACTTGAAACTTACGTTTGTAACATGCCCAGCTACAGTAGCTAGCATGTCGACGCTGGATGTTTCCTTCACCAGCTCTTGCTATTTAAAATAAAATAAAAAATTAGTTTTTACATGTATGTACATGACGTATAAATCAAATACATATATATTAAAATCTCAAACATGAATTAAACTATTGTATATATATATATATATATATATTTATTTGACATTTACCTGTGAAAGACCAAGATCCTTTGCACCAGTTCCAAAAACATCCACCATCATCTCATCTAGAGAAAAGAAATCATGTGATCCAACAAATGATGTCTCACCGTAGTGCATACGACACCACATGATCCACAGTGGTGTGGTGCGCTAGAACTGGCACCTCCACCAACATCACCAGATGTAATCTACTCACTATGTTGGGTCAGAGTGTCAGTGAGCTCCCTCAATGCATGTAGTGTGTCAATCTCCACAACCTCCTTCACTGTAGGAGGGATAACTAAAGGGTGGGGTTTTGGGGCATGGGGATCCTTGGTTGACCTACGCATGCACCAGGTCTACTCTGTGTAGAGCCACCTCCTCACCCATAAAAATTAGAAAAGTCAAAATAATTTGGGACCTCATTAAGCACAAACTCACAATATAATTTCTTCAAAAAATAGAGAGGAACCTCATTGTTGTTGCATGGTGGATAATCAAAAACCATCCACCATCGGTCCCAAAAATTGTTCTTGATTTGGTCATCGTGGCACCAATGGATTGGGAACCATTTGCAAGTAACTGTGGGGGGGCATTGGTTCTTGGTCAATAAATAATGCACAAATGCGGTCTTTTCCAAAAAATTTTATCTTTTACGGCCACATGGGATAATTTATCTACATACCACCACCTACAATCACCTCTAAAGGTATTCCATCTATCTATTTGGTTGGTTGCGAGTCAACTTCACCAATCAATGTTTGCAATGTGTTGGCTAAAGTCATGCGGGATGGATTTGTGGCATGATTTTGTCTTATAGTCTGAATAAGGTTCTCAATGACAATTTTATTTTGTCGGATTCTTCCAATGATATCAGCTTGTGTTCTTGTTGGTTTTGTGGGGACAGAAGGAGCCACAAGGGAGGTGGATCTATGTTTGGAGGAGGGTTTTGAGGAATGTTTGGAGGGTTTTGAGGATTGTTTGGAGGGTTTTGAGGAATATTTTGATGGTTTGTACAGGATTACGAGCTTTCCGAGCAACTAAAAACAAAAAAATTGTATACATAAACAAAAAATTGAAAAACCCATGAAAATCACAAAAAATAACCTAAAATGCAAACAAATTGATCAAAATCGAGGGCTTACCTCTTTGTCTTGGTGGCATGGTTGAAACTATCATGATCCAGAAGTCTGAAGAGTAATTTTTAGGGGGTATTCAAAGCGCGAGTGCCAAAGGTCTAGGAGAAATGAAATCACCAAACCTATAAAAACAATTATGCGAGCATGGTTTAGAAACTCGTAATTGTGGTACCTAAATTTTAGGTTTTATGTCCACTTAATTGTCCACCAAATTTTTGTACTTACCCACGATAAGGTTTTCATTAAATCATCACACCCTATTGTACCAACCCTAGTTACCCATAACCATCATCGGTCTCGCTTAACCATCGTCGGTTATACCCAACCGACATCACCATGTTTTATACCTTGCCCAAGAACAGAACCAAACAACCTTCTACAAGTTGAACTAAACAATCTAGAATCGACTTCGACCGATTCTGATGACTTGACAACCACTTACCTTTTAGATCTAACCATAGCCTAGCCTATTATGTTAGATTTTCTTATTGTGATTAAATGTGATACCCAAATCATATCAACTAAAGTAGGAATTTTTTTATTTCTTGCATTAATTTGTTTTAAACGGTGGATTGACACCTTTCTAGAAGTATCACACTTCTGGAACCAAAGATACGCTAGGTAGTCCACCATCATATATCATTTAACTTCTCTTTTGTGGTCTTGTTTTCTATTACAAGTAGTTCCTCCTATCCAAAAGGAAGCTCTCACAATTATCATTGGATCGAGAGGTTAGAACGTGTGCAACAACCATCAACCAAACCATTTAACAGTATTCCTCCTAGCCCTTACCCTTATATCTTTCATCATTCAATAAATGTAAAGAAAATGGTGAAACATTTTGCAACGCTGGTGGGACCCATCAAGGGTTCTATTGCATTTTCTTCATTTCCTAGGAAAAAAGTTGTGTGTTTGTTTCCCTTAAAAAATCTTACACATTAATCTTCTTCCTTAGTAATCTTCTCTTCTTTATAATTTCTCTAAAGGATACATTTTATTTTGGTGCCTTCAAAAAGAACCATTCTTCTTGCTTTTTGCATTTAAAGAGCATACCCTCTCCTATTCACTATATGTGTCATCGAATATAATCTTTCAATTTGGGCTTAAAATTAATTGCATTACATTCTAATTTCTTGCATTTAGCTCACATTAAAATGAGGGCAACCTATATGCTAGAAGTCATGCCCAGCTGATGGTTGACACAAAGAATCATAGAAAGCACATTCTCTTTCTCTCTGTGTCTTACCAAACTTAAATAAAATTTGAAATATACACATCTTTCTTAAACAACATCTTACTTGGGAACACTTGTCTCGTGATCACACGATCGATTAGCGGTACTCCCACTGTTACCTCTGTCGAGTCATTAACTCAAAGGACGGCCCGCCCTCACCATAACATACCCGATACCTCTCCTTTTAGTCATCCTTCTTCGTAGGAAGCCTTCCTCACCAAAATATCTATTTTAAAATTCATGAGTCAGTCCTCTAAATAGCATAAGCTCAACACATTAAAAATCACTTGTTAGGTACATGTTTTTAGTGTTTGATTGATGTGCGTTTTGAGGTGTGAGGATATGCTTCTCCATTTTTCCATTTTGTTGCCTTACACACTCCACAATCATAGTTGGAGTATTCTGACTTCTTCTGAGTGTGTTAGGACTTCATTGTATCATCTCCAGACTTCTAGATTGGTTTTTTATCTCATTAAAATTCTTAACAATCCATTTTTCTGACATCTTCCAATTTGCATAGTAATCAGCATCGGTTACCTCTGACTAGCATCGGTTTTCTCTTAACCGACATCGGCTCACTGTCTTTTGGGTTAAATTTCCTAAAAGAGCCCTCATTTCATTTTCTTTGTTGTCAGGGTTCCCATGAGTATCTATACTCTCTCTGCTTTGATAAATAGTCATCATTCAACTTGTTCATCTAACCATCACCAGTCTCTTTCTCATTAGATAAAACTATTCTTGTCTCATAGTAACCGACCTCGGTTACCCCTTAACCAACATCGGTCATCCTTAACCAAAGTCGGTTAACCTGTACTAAACAACAACTAATATATTACCCCAAATCTACCTATAAGACACTTGTTTTCTTCATTTTCACAGCTCCCTGTATCATCTACAGGGTTCAATCATCGGATATACATTCATTCACATGGTGTTGACTCGCACTCAAGCTAACACTCTTATATTTCACACAAGTCGTCAACTACTCCCACCTAGTCCTTCACCACCCTCATCTGTCCGTCACCCCATGGATCCAACCATACCTACCACCATTGCTATAGGTGATGAGGAATTCACATGACTCCTTGACCAAAATCCTGTAGCCTTACAATTCTACCTTTCCCATTCTTCCACCTAAGATTCTTCAGGTCAGTTGATATATGATGTGCTGTGTCCATCTCTCCTACCCTTATTCCCACTTCTACATCAGCCCCTAATAATGTGGCATTACCTTAACCTGCTTCACCCCCGTAGTTTCACAACTAGGACCCATACCCACCATGACCGCCGTGCGTCTACAATATCATTCGCACATGTAGTGTTTTGGTACCCTTATTGACCTACCGCACCATAACCCCATCTCGCACCCATTGTCTCACAAATGCCCATTGTAACACAACCACCCATGGTGTCAGTGACCCCTACCTCATTCCATAACCTCATCCTCTCCATCCCATAAACACTTCCCCCAATCGCTACTAGAGTCATGACAACCATCCCACCTATATACACATCCTATCAACAACCCCAAACCTCATTTGTTACCCATTCTAGATACATACCCTATATGTCGGTCCCCTATGCTCAACCTCCTTATTCATCATCACCATACAATGGTATGCCACCCATGCCACATGTTCAATACCATCCCCCTTACGCCACGGGAGGAGCCCTTCTAGACAACCTACCAATGACCTCATCAAATTAATGATGGAAAAGATGCGATGCTAGAAGCATCGGTTTCCAGCTCATGCAATTCTCTCACCTACGATGAAATCTATAATGAGCCCATTCATCCATCCATCCCTATTCGCCCATACCCTATACATTAGGAAATGCCAAAATTCAACTGCTTCAATAGTAAAGAGGACCCACAACAACATTTGCAATCCTTTAAACATGGGTGTTACCCGATCGCCCACGATGACACTTTACTTCGAGGACTTTCCCAATGTCCCCGACAGACTGCATTAGACTAGTACAGTGGGCTAACAAGACACTCCATCTACTCATTTAATCAAGTAGCCCAAGCCTTCCTAAATCACTTCTCCATCAACATTGTTAAAAAGGTTACCATGGCTGATCTTTTTTCCACATGACAAGACAACGATGAGTCTATCGCTGAATTTTTCACTCACCGACACACCCTAATTGACTAGCTCACACTCTAATTACCTTAAACTAAACTCATAGAGTTGTTTACTCGTGCTTGTGCAAGACACATCTCACCAACTCTACAGTGCGGACTGTTGCACTTTTGACGAGGCATTCATCATGGCACGGAAATTAGAAATTTGTGCTATCAAAGAGAAGAAAATACAACTTTGTAACAAGAACATTGTGTTCAAATCAAATGATTCTTATTCATCTTTCAAACCCCAAAATAGCTATTCAAAACCCAAATTATCTACCAACATCTTAGTTCTCAAGGCTTACCCCACTCATCAATCAAACCTAGCCAAACTCCTAATCTTTCTCCCATCCAAGCTTTCCAGTTCGTGACGAGAATAGTGAAAGTACACTTCAATAGGAGAATATTACTCTTCTTTTTTTGGAAAAGATTATTAAGACCGGTGTCATTACCCTTCCACCTATAAAACCACATACTTGGTTTTGACCCAGAGTTACCCATGCCTCGCATGGTATAAGGAACAAGATTTTTTCAAATATCATCGTGTCAAAGTTCATAGCAACAATAACTATATCACCTTAAAAATATAGTCCAAGAAATGATAGACAAATGGAGATCTAGTCTTGGATAGCCCGAATGTACCCACTAACCAAAATATACATATCTTCAAGAAACCATTTCCTAATCATGCCGCTTCTTCCAACCAAGTGGTGATTCTTCAAACAATGATAAGAACGTCCGTGAGGTCTATACTATTTTTGATGACATACCAAGAACTTCCCAATTACCTCATGTTCCTTCTATAGATGTAATCTTATCCCGAGTTCCTTTACCAACACCAAAACCAAATTCATTCACTCATCCACCCACAGAGGAACCCCCTTCATTTTCTCCATCACCCGTGGAAGAACTTATAATTAGCATGCCACCTCTCGACCTCTCAAATTTCTGAGCAATTATTAATGACACCTCTCCTACTCATAGAAGATGCATGCTCACAACCTACACCATCACAAGGAGATTCCACTTCAGTTAGCCCATCCTCTCCTCTACCCATGGAGGATACTATAGAAATACCATTACCTTTAGATGACCATTCACCATCGGACCTTCAAGATCCCGCTGATCTACTTTTGGATCTCTTACCCATAGAGTCCAAGGCTAGCCATTTCCTTATATCTCAAACACATTTTACGGGGATTTCCATTCGATCCACACTAGCCCCACCTATGACAGTACCATTTTCACGCTTGTCCGATCGCATGGACTACGTTGATAGAGCCTTGATTTAGGGATGCCTTCTTCTTCTTGTTTCAACAAAATGTAGTTGTCACTCCGACACCTCCACTATCTACCCAAAATTGTTTCGAGCGACCCAACCAAATATAACTACAACTATCGTAACACCTTCCACGTCACCACCCATGGTCCAACTCACACCTATTCCTATAACCCAACATACATCTACACCCAAACACCTACCCATGCCTATAACGCCTCCTTTACCTAAACCCATCACTACCTTAGGGATCATACCAACATCAAGCCTTACTCACCCACCCATCAAATTAGATTTAGCCACATCCTCCAAAACTAACACTAAACCTACCCTGGCCCCTAAAAAGAAAACCCAACCTCATATACCTCATACACCAACCTCGCCTACCACACCATTTTCACCTTCACCCCTTCTATCCATCCTAGGATCTCACCCCTCGACCCTAGCCAAGCCACCTCTGTCCACCGGTAAAATAAGAACTCAACAACCCATTTCCTCATCATAGACCTCTAATAAACCCAAGAAACCCAAAGAACTTCCGCAGATCACCCGTAACATTCTTACCACCCATACCACCACTACTGTCCATAACTTCCTCATTACACATGAAACTTTATTCTCTTTCATTCATGCCTTATACCCAACCTATACCACCCACCTCCATAGCACCTCGATTACCCCCGTGGGTAACCCATCCTATTCCACCATCTTTTTTTCCCTCTACATCTCATACACCTATATCATCGTCACCTAATAGGATGTAACCTCAAACTAAAAATCCGCTACCCTCCCATAAGGTAGTTAAACCAACCAAACCTTCCATCGCAGCTCTTCTACCACGCCCATACCTAAGTAGATGCAACCAAGACCAAATAACACTCCACACACAAAATTAGTGGACCAACCCATTCCATGCCTCGTAAACCCCTTCCTCCACAATCAACCACACCTTTACCCAAACCCACACTCACCTCCCATCATGATCCACTAACGAGGGTCCTATGCCAAAATATTGACCAATCTCCTCAAACGTCTCATCACATTACCACCTCTTAGACCTTATAACCCCCTCAAACCTAAACCAAAAGGGTTTGACAAAACAAAAAAATTTCACCTACCATTATGTGCCAGGACATGATGTGGAGAACTCGTAAGGCTTTAAAAACCGCTCTTTTCAAATTGTGTCCTCCTGAAGAAAATTTTTATGATGAAAATCTTCTTGATGAGGAACCCATTTTGCCTTCACCAATTTCCACAGATCTTCTCCCATTACCTACTTAGTGACCAATATCTCCACCCCCACATTCCTTTGATCCACCCCCGAGATTCTAGATCAACATGGTTCGTATAAGAGAGTTGGCCAAACCACCACCCAAATGCCAATGTGCCCTACTTATTTCACAAGGATCATATCCCCCATTAGGGTTCTATCCCTCATGCTACTATACCTTTCATGACACACCTTCTTCATCCACCTCCCCTCAAATTAACATGGTTCACATTACCACCCATGCCCAGAAAGACAAAGGCAAGGAAAAGGAAACTAGCCCATCAACCAACCCTATACCCAACATACCATCCACACCCATACCCAAAGTCATCATTCGAGGTCCTACATATCTTATTTCTGATGGGGTCATGCATCACAAAATGCTAAAATAACTACACCAATCCCCCCTCAAAATGTCTTTATATGACCTCGTCCAAACCTCGGAGTCACATCGTCAAGCCCTCATGGAAGTTCTTCAATCTATTGAAGTCTTACCAAATGACCCCACACCTGTAGCCTCCATCATTACCCCCCACCATGTAGCCTCTCTCACTAAGTCATCACCTTCCTCTACACCTCCACCTACTCGCTAATTGGTTTCCCTCAACTTTTCAGATGAAGAGATCACTCCCTTCCAATCTAACGAGTCCGACCCCACTCTTTTCATCTCTGTCTTTATCGATAATATACGCATTCGACGTGGTATGATCAATGGTGGTGCTAGCATTAACATCATCTCCTCCCATGCATATGACCAAATGCAAATATATGCCAATTACATGCATGGTAAACCAGTGATGCTACGCTCCTTCAATGATGCCATGACCTCTACCCTAGGTACCGTTGTTCTCCATGTTTGCGTGGGTCCCCGTACTCTCCTAAAACTTTTCTATGTCTTAGAAGGGGAGTTCCAATATAACTTGCTACTCCTCCAACCTTGGATCCGTGCCATGGGTTGTTTCCCTTTGGCTTTGCACCACTGCCTCAAATTCGAGCACAAGGGACATAATTACACCATCCCTTCCCATCACCTTTCAAGACTTGTAACATGTTATATCGGCCCAATGATGTGCTTATACCATTCAAGGCATCTGCCACTATCACCACTTCACCTTCATCCACGAGCCCATCCACTTAGACTACTACTATCTCTTCTACATCTAACCTTGTTATCCCTACTATCGCTACATGACCTCTACCACTAACTCACATGTTTCCCCATCTTCTAGTATGCCATCCATACCCACTACTCACATACCAACTACTGATCCTTTAGAATGTTTTTTTCAATGCCTCACTCTAGGGGAATACTTTGCCTGTACAATATTGACACTTTCCTCACACCACAAGAGTATGGGAATCTACGCCAACACCCCAGCTTATGACATCCCCATTGGTGATGTTTTTCCTTATGGTCCTCCCCACCTTTGCACTAACCTAATGTATGGGGACTTGATATTGCCACCTATAAACCCGAACCTCCATCCCAAGCTAGACCATTTTTGTCTGACCTACACTCCCTCACTAAACACCGATTCGCTCACACTTTCCTCCACCAAAGGTGTGTGTGGAGAAAGGACCTCTTGTAAACACAATAATCATAGTAACATTGGTTTTGATGCTCCACCCTCCAAGAAGGTTTACGTCAACCTTATCCAAGACAAGAAATATTCCCCCTCCCATTCACCCACATTACCATCTTCACCCACGGAGTCCATAGATCCTGAATCTATTCCTCCTAGCTTTTTTTTCGTAAACACCATTTCCTTAGGACTGTTGACCTATCAATGCGATGGTGAGACTCCCTCTTCTCTCCCAATCCTACATCCTAATATGATCAATGAGGATACGCCTTCTATTAACATCGTTCAATTTCAGGACGATGAATCCATCCTCACTTACCTTGGCATGGAATATTCCTATATCCATCGGTCATTACCTTCTAAAACACAAACCATGTTAAATGAATCTACCATTGAAATCAACATCAACACTTGGGACGACCCGTACATTCTCGAAGATTGGCCAATCTTTAGATGTTACTAAATAGGAAGCCTTCACCTCTTTCCTTCGGGGACCATAGCAACGCTTTTACCCGGTCCTATGCTTTGATATGCTCGATATTGACCCAAAATCATAGTCCACAATATCGTCACCATTCCTAATGCCAAACCCATCAAACAGAAGTTGTGGCAAATGCATCCTCGCATTTCTCTTCTAGTCAAAGAAGAGCTTTAACACCTCTCAATTTCCTTCATTATACCCATTGATCATCCCCAATGGATTTCTAACATCATTCATGTCACAAAAGTGACAGGGGGACTCCACATTTGCATGGATTTCCATGACCTCAACCTCACCTCGTCCCAAAGATGATTTCCCCCTACTTGCATCAACCAACTAGTTGATCTCACCACTGACATGAAATGTTATCACTTATGGACAGTTTCTCAAGCTACAATCAAATATTATTAGCTCCAGTAAGATCAACACAAAACTACCTTTATCACCCTTTGGGGGACTTTCTACTATCGAGTCATGCCTTTTGGCCTAAAAATGTTGGTGCTACATATCGGTGAGCCATGACTTACATCC
This sequence comes from Taxus wallichiana var. yunnanensis, assembly GCA_018340775.1. Classification (NCBI taxonomy): domain Eukaryota; kingdom Viridiplantae; phylum Streptophyta; class Pinopsida; order Cupressales; family Taxaceae; genus Taxus; species Taxus wallichiana. The sequence continues at coordinate 703,316,018 of CM031244.1, forward strand.
TTCATGACATCATGCATCACACATTGAAATATTACGTAGATGATCTGCTTGCCAAATCCAAACATCGAACCAAACACTTTCCCATTCTTAAAGTCATCTTTGACCGCCTCATCAAGTATTGTGTTTGTCTTCAACCAAAGAAGTGCGTCTTTGGGTACTTTCCGGAAAACTCCTAGGTTTCATCGTTTCTTTATGTGGCATAGAATTCAATCTTGCTAAAGTCAAGGCTATTCTTGAAATGCCACCACCCACTAATCTCCATCAACTTCACAGCCTACAAGGAAATTTACAATCAATTCATCATTTTATCTCACAGCTTTCCGACCACTATCAACCATTCCATCATCTTCTCAAGAAAGATGTTTCATTCAAATGGGATGTTGAATGCCATAAATCCTTCAAAGCCTTGAAACAATACCTCCTTCAACCACCAATGCTCATTCCTCCTAAGGATGACCAACCCTTCTACCTATATATTTCCACCACTGACCATTCTCTAGGTGCCATGCTCACTCATCGTGACAACCAACACCGAGAGCAAGCGGTTTATTACATAAGCCGTACCCTTCTTGACTACAAAACTAGATATACCCACGCTAAAAAAATTTTCTTAGCCTTAGTTTTCATCGCCATCAAACTCCACCATTACCTACTCAACCACAAAACCTTCATCATTACTAATATTGATCCATTACACGATATGTATGCCAAACCCTTTAAAAATTAACGTGTCGTATGTTGGCTTATGCGTCTAGCTGACCTCGACCTTGAATTAATTCATCAAAAATCAATCAAGGGCTAGACTATCGCTGACCAATTGGCCAACACACCTATTTCTGGGAATCAACCCTCTAACTTTGACTTCCCATACGAGTCTATAACATGCGCCTTTCCTCGAAAAACCCACTTACCAAATGACACTCTTCTTCGATGGCTCCAAGTGTCGGTGTGGGGGCGAGGCTGGGGTTATCCTCATTCTACTTGATGGTAACCTATGCCTTTGTCTTCCAAACTCGATTTTTATTGTACAAACAATATTGCTGAATACGAAGCACTCATATTAGGTCTCCAGGCTATTTATGCCTTAGATATTAAATCAATCAACATCTTTAGTGATTCTCAGTTGGTCATAAACAAATTCAATGGTATATACCAGTGTCGTAATGAGATCCTTCAAAAGTATAAACATTGCATAGACATACTTTTAACCACCTTTGACCGTTACGCACTTCAAACCACCCTACGCTACGGATGCCATGGCCTCGCTCTTATTAGATACCTACTTCGCCTACGACTCTACTTTCTCAATAAATAAGCCTCTTACACATACAGTTTTGAGACTTTGATCTCCTCTTGATGGTTGATATGAGATAAAGTTATGATTTTGCATATATTTAGTTTTGTATGTTCATTAAGATCTAATATACTTATTTACTTTGGTGAATCTTGTCTTTTGTGCAAAATGATGTTTCTGATGTCTCCATGAACAAATTACAAGATGCCATAAGCTTTTGAAGTAGTAGGCTCTAGCCCGTAGCACTCTGGTTGTGCTCCTACTACAATGCATAGCACTGTAGCCATAGCCATGTCCAGGCTGGGAAATGATAAGAGAGAATCATGACATTCAACAACAATGAGGCATCATGAAGTATATGGAGCTGAGCATATGAAGCTTGGAAAATGAGTTAACCAAGTGGCAACATTGTTTGGACAAGTCTAAGAAGTCTTTGGGTGATTTATCTTACCCGTAGCAAGCTCCAGAACCTGCCGTAGCATCTTCCAAAACTACCTGCAGCAACAGAGCAGTATGCACCTCCAGCTTCCCATAGCCAAAGAGAACTTATCCATCTCACACCGCAAGTATAAGACAAAAAGTACCAGCTATCCTAACACATCATATGTAATGTTATGGTTATTTTGTTAAGTAGTTTTGTAATTAGTTCTTATCATGTAAATAAGACAGGAATTAGTTGTCTTCACTCAAAAAATATGAAACAGAACAACTATAATCTATTTGAGTGGTTTTTGATCATATTCCTAGTATAGAATAAGTTAGTGATCTGTCTATATATATATATATATATATATAAATGAGAAATGTAATGGATAGAGTAATAGATTAAGGAATGAAGTGATAGTTATATGAGAGAAGCAGAATTGTGAATGTGTGAAGACAAAATATATTAATGTGAGTTTGTGCTCTTAAGTTCATTGTAATCTCTTTTTTGTAGCAATCTTTAATTGCTACAACTTAATAGATGAATCGTTTATCTTCTTGAGCAGTTATGTGAGTTTCTAGGGTAGGATCGGAACTCACTTCTACATGAGGAAGGGCCCCCTCGGAAGGAATTGTAGGGAAGATCCTATTCCTCCATTTCCTATTTATGTTGTGTGGATTGATTATCAGTTATTCATTTCATTTCTAAAAGTTAATGAGTGCATAGTGTGTTGAGTTTTAGATCTGCAGATCAACAACATCCATAGTTTACTTTCCAATTTGCACAAGCATTACTTTATACTCTTTGATGAATTTCTAGCCTACAAAGACTTCACTCCAAAGTATTGTAGCATATATTTTGTAGGCCCTTTGAAAATCTTATGCCCTGGGTTGACATTTAATGAACAACAGAGTATGAGACCTAATATCATTGGTTGATTATTCTTGCACATCATTTTGGCACCATTGTTGGGGGAAGGTGTCTAGACAGTACCATAGAAGTGATTCAATTTCCCACTTTCAGTCAATTCATGCTTTCATTTCCCACTTTCTAGAATAACCATTCATGCTTTCTAGAATAGTCATCCTACTTTTTTAGATCAGCTTTCCTTCCTATTATTTCAAAAGCTTTCTAGGAGCTAGAATTCCTACTTTCTAGGATAAATTTTTCATTACCGCATTGCTCAATTTCTGCAAATAGCATTAAGAACCAACCCCCTCATATATTTGAAAAAAAAAAAAAAAAAAAAAAAGGAAAAAGCAGAAAAAAGAGAGAGAGAGCTGGAAAATTTATGCATAGAGAACGAGACTCGTTCGGAAGATTTTTGCCAAAGCAAAAACAAACTGCTGCAGCAGAGGAGCTACTTATCTCCCAAGACAAGGAGTATACTTCCACACAAAGAAGAAGAGTGGTAGAGGAGCTGCAACATATTCAAGAAGAAGAACAAGAAGCAGAGAAGACCTTGGCCATGCTAGTGAAAGAAAGACAAGAGGAGGATTTGAATGAATCCCATACTCCACGAGGAGAAAGAACACCAGAATACCTACTCAATTCAGCAAGTTCTGTTACAACTACTGCCACCCACCGTACAACACCTCAAGTATCTATACATTATCATACCAGGGGGAGGTTGATCGGGAATTCAAGGACATTATTCTAAATCTCTTGGGATCCATATAACAAGGAAATATGCCATGGATCGAGCATCAGGAAATGAAGTTGAAGGTAGAGAACCTGCTTGCCTCCACTTTTGAATTCCCAATTGCAGAAACCACAAAAGATACTCCTATGAAGAATATTCCACCCTCATCCCTCCCACACTTCGGGGACATGTCAATGAGGATCCAGATACATTCCTATTTGAGTATGATGTGTTATGCCGAAGCTACGACTACCGAATGGATGAACAAAAGCTCAAGCTCTTTCCAGCCACCCTAAAGGATGCAACACTAAGATGGTTCATGGGACTAGGGGGAACACAATCAGTAGTTGGGATGAGATGAAGAAAAATTTTCTGACCAAATATCAAGAATATGGAAAAGGTAAAAAACTTTAGAAGAAATGATATATTCCACATGACTCAAGATGAGGATGAATCTTTGGAAGACTACACGAGAGAGGTTCACCTTCACTCTGCTAGAAGCATAAGCAAACTAATCTCAGCCCAGACACGCTCAAGCTAGTATTTCTAAAAGGAATCCAAGATGACTACTTGGAAGCCTTAGACCTCATGAGTGGAGGAGATGCATCTCAGCTAACCTTCGAGGAGATGCAACAACTGGGGAAGAATTATTCGAGATCAACGTTGGGTAAACTTTGGAATAACAAGATGCTTCCAACATCAGCCAATGGGATCTCTAAAGCTGATGTAAGTAATCTATGGGACATGAAGATGGATATAATCAGCCACATGGCCACATAGCTGGATATGCTTGCACACCAGAAAAAAAACAACAAGCAATGGACCAAGCCCTTACGGTCTACTACCCAGATTGTCGGAAGAAGCAAGCTGATTGCAAGTGTCAAGTTATAAAGATGAAGGTAGCAAGCATTACATCTAAAGAACCAAATTCCATAGTGTTGCATGCCATAGGAGGAGATGAAGACCAAGTGTTCTACGTGGCACAAAGGAAACCTTGGCAGCCAAGGACAAACTATCCAGGTATGGGATCAAATTCACCATTTTCACAATCATCATTTTTCAATCAAAATGCAAATAACATGCCCAACTAGAGTAATCCTTGGATGCCCCCAGCCCCTCCCAACCCACATTGGCCTATGCAACAACCATATAATCCCAATCAATGGCAGCAGTATCCCACTCCACCCTGGAAAAATCAACCATGGCAGCCACCACACAATCAATGGCAAAACCAGCCAACCCAAGGTCCACAAAATCTTGCAAACCCATGGCAACAACCATGGAGAGGGCAAAACCTTGGGGAAATCAGCAAGGTGGGTTCCCACAACAACCACAACATCCTGCAATAATGTCGAACACACAACCAACAAGACCGGCTCAAATACCTGCTCAACCTGTGCCAAATCCTGCCAATAAGTTGGCTCAACCAACATGTACTACTGAAATAACACAGTACCCCACTTATACAGTGGACATCAATGAAGTCCACCTACATTTCAGGAAGAACTCTACCACCTCCAAGTCCACCCATAATGAAAAACCCCACAATATCCATTCCACAGTCTACACCACAACCACAGGAGGATCCTGAACCAGCCAATAAAGAGAATGCAAAAACAATATCACCACCCTTCCCAAAAATGTCTGAACCTTCAACGCACTCCTGTTGAACCTGAGTTTGATATCCTAGGGTAGTTGAAGAATGTTTGTGTAAAGATCCCTTTGTTTCAGGCCATTAAAGATGTCCCCATTTATTCCAAGGCAGTCAGAGATTTGTGCCTTCGGAAACCTGGAAGGAAGAAGAAGGATCCTAATACAGTCCATGTCATTGGAAAATTGGTGGAAATCATGCTGGAGAATGCTACCACAAGAAATATGTAGACCCAGGTTGTCCAGTTGTCACTGTTCAGATCAATGGACAACAAGTCCATAATACCTTGATCGATCTGGGAGCTTCCATCAATGTCATAACAATGGAAACAATGCATAAATTAGACCTGCAACATATTCATCCCACATCTACAATGCTGCAAATGGCAGACATAGATCCATAGTATGACTAGAAGGAATCATAGAAGATCTGGTCATATCAGTAGATTCATGGGAGTACCCTATAGATTTTATTGTATTGCAGCCAAAAAAAAAACTTGGAGGATATCCTCTGATCTTGGGAAGGCCATGGTTGGCCACTGCAGATGCATTAATCAGTTGTAGATCTAGCAACATGCAGATTTCAAATGGGAACATCACCAAGCAACTAGTTTTGTACCCACCGGCACAGGTATCACAAGACAAGGACCAACCTGTCTGGATTGAAGAAGAAGAAGAGGTACCCATCTACCCTACTTTAACAATAGATCATGCATGCACATTGGTAAGATCTAGAAGAGGATACCATCATCTCCAACATACTACAAAACAACTATCAGGTAGAACAATCCACTCCTGAAGAATTGCCTTGTATTCATTGTCCTTTTTCTAATCTATGGTCAAAAGAAGAACCAGTTGAAAGTGATCAAAGGATCTTCCATCAGCTGCTGCCACACAGCTGCAGCCACATGCATGATCAATCAACAACATAGAGAAAATGACAAAAGCCACAAAATCCATAGAAATAATGCCAGGAAAGACACTCCACATAAATAACAAATTAAGTGTGGAAGAAGAAAGAAAATTGACAGCCATATTGCATGCAAACAAAGGAGCCTTTGCATGGGACTATGAAGACATGCAAGGCATCAGCCCGAAAAGTGTACACACCACATTTACATCAAAGAGAGAATGCAAACCCATATGCCAACCACAAAGGCGGATGAACCCAAAATGAAAAAAGAAATAGTCAAGGCTGAAATACAAAAACTCTTAGATGCAGGATTCATTTATCCAATCTCTGACAGCCATTGGGTTTCTCTCGTTAGTCATTGTACCCAAGAAAGGAGGTGAGTGGCATATATGTATAGACTACAGAGAATTGAATGCAGCTACAAGGAAGGACCATTTCCTGCTTGCCATTTATTGATCAAGTGCTAGATACACTTGCGGGAAGAAATACTTTGCATTCTTAGATGGTTTCAATGGATACAATCAGATCCGCATTGCTCCTGAGGATCAAGAAAGACCACATTCACATGCCCATGGGGAACATTCACATATGTTGTCCTACCATTTGGATTATGCAATGCACCTGCCACATTTCAGTGGTCCTTAGCATATTTTCAGATCTCTCACATGACTGTGTAGAGATATATATGGATGACTTCACCATCTACGGAGACACATTTGAGGTATGTCTGAATAACTTGGAAAAAGTATTAATACGTTGTCAAGAAAATCATCTATCCCTAAGTCATAAGAAATGTTTCATGCTCATGGAGGAAGGGATAGTGCTAGGACACCATGTCTCTGAAAAGGGGATTAGAGTGGACCCAACCAAGATTGCTATCATCAAGGACCTGCCGGTACCACAAAAAAAAAAAATATGTACGTAGCTTCTTGGGTCATGTTGGTTACTATCGAGAGGTTCATCAACAATTTCAGCAAAATGGCAGCCCCATTGTTCACCTTGCTAAACAAAGATGTTGAGTTTGTATGGACTCCCACCTGTAATGAAGCATTCAATCTACTGAAGCAGTTGCTCATATCAACCCCCATATTACATGGACCAGACTGGCATTTCCTTTTCACATACATACAGATGCCTCTGATACTACCCTAGGTGCAGTACTAGGATAGAAAGAAGGCCATCTCAGCTATGCTATCTACTTTGTAAGAAAAAATATGCAAGCAACAGAGCTAAACTACATGGTGACGGAGAAAGAATTCTTGGTAGTTGTATATGCAATCAACAAGTTCAAACATTACATCACAGGCTATCAAAATTTCATACACACAGATCATGCTGCCATCAGGTACCTCATGAATAAACCATCGGTATCTAAAGAGTGGTAAGATGGCTTCTCTTGTTGCAAGAATTTGACATTACCATACTAGATAAACCAGGGAAGGACAACATTGTAGCTGACTTCCTTTCAAGATTACAAAGCAATCAAGAGGATGGCATAGTGGATGACTCATTTCCCAATGAGCACCTCTTCACCCTCACTATCTCTACACCCTGGTTTGCTTGATATAGCAAACTACCTCATTTCGGACAACTGCCACATCACTTTTCCTCAAAAGAGAAGCATGCCTTGATATGGAAAAGTGGTAAGTACTCTTGGATTTCTAGTTTTCTCTTCTATACTGGACCTGATTGTGTAATACAAAGATGTCTACGAGAAGATGAAGTAGTTGACATTCTCAAAGCATGCCATGATGAGCCATGTGGAGGACACTTTGCAGCCAAAAAAAATAATAGTCAAAATCCTGACTACAGATACTACTGGCCTACGTTGCATAAGGATGCAAACAGATATACAACCCACTTGTGATAAATGCCAACATATGGGGAGGCCTACAAGGTCAGATGAGATGCCATTACAGCCTCAGTTGCAACTGGAACCTTTTGACAAATGGGGGTTGGACTTTGTTGGGCCCATAGACCCCAAATCAAACAACAAAGAGTACATCCTTGTATGTATAGATTATGTCACCAAATGGGCTGAAGTAAAAGCACTGACACATGCTCGAGATGAGAAAGTAGCAACTTCTTATATGAAGAGATATTCACAAGATACGGTGTACCAAGGGAAATAGTTACAGATCAAGGGCCACAGTTTACTACTTTGATCTCATTGCTTGACCTAGTGGAAGAATATACGATAAGACACAAGAAGTCCACACCATACCATCCACAGTCCAATGGCTAGGTTGAAGTCACGAATAGAGAATTAGAAAATATCCTGACCAAAATAGTCAATCTATCAAGAAAGGATTGGGAGTCCAGACTCCACGAGGTTGTATGGGCATACAAAATCACATGGAAAACAACTACTGGCTTCACACCATATGAGCTGGTGTATGGGAAGAAACCAATGCTTGCCAATAGAATTTGAACACAAAACTCTGAGGACTACAGTAGAGTTGGGAATTGATATTTCCAAAGCACACAAGCAAATATTGATGCAACTCAATGCTTTGGATGAGTATAGACAACAAGCACTTCAGAACACATAATTGATACAACAACAATGAATAGGATGGCATGACAGATACATCAAGCCTAGGTAGTTCACACATGGAGATTGGGCCCTACTGTTTGATTCAAAATACAAAGACCACAAAGGAAAATTGCAAACAAGATGGCTTGGGCCATATGAGATCAAACATGTCTATGACAATGGTGCAGTCCAACTATGAACAATTGATCCAGTAAGATTCAAACTCCTGGTTAATGGTCACAGACTCAAAGTATACAAGAAACCCTTATCAAAGGAGCAATTTTCATAGCAAGTGCAGCAGATCCATGCAGAAAAACCCTCATATTGACCCACCAAGTTCAAAGGAAAAGGAGATTGATGAGGAAGGAAGGGAGGATGATCTCTACCTCCCATGGGAAGAAGATTGAAATGTTGTATATGGACCTTAATAGGGCCATAATAAACATTCTGCTATAGGTAGTAGCAGATAAAAAAAAAAAAAAAAAAAAAAAAAAACCAACAATGAAAACCCTTTTTGGGCATTGTTGGTAGATTCTGGGTAGAAAACCAGCTTGCTGGCTACTCAAAACTATGAAAAAGGGCCTAAATGGAAAACCAGCTCATTGGCCATTCGGGGAAAAAACTAAAAAAAAAAAAAAAAAAAAAAAAAAAATGTGTATTTTTCAAGAAGGATGGAAAGAAAAACACCTCAGCCAAACCTACTTAACACATTGCTTTTGCCACTTCCATTGTTTTGCTTTTACAATTCTTTACTAGGAAACCTTCTAGCGGGCTACTCAATCATTCTTCTACGGGAAACCTTCCAGTTATTCTGTTGGGCTTCAAATAGTCTTGCATGGAACCTTCCATTGTTGCGGGCTCCTCAAATAAATTGCTTGCTGGGAAACCTTCCAGTTGTTGCGGGCTCCTCAAATAGTTGATGCTATGGGGCACTTTCTAAAAAATGCTCCTACTACGGGTTTCTAGATTTTTTTGGACAGCCACAGCATATTCAGAAGGAGGTAAGGAAAAAGATGAATCACAAACAATTACACAAAGTAGAATTCATGTTGCAGGTACTCTTTCCCTTCCTGCAAACATTCCTTGCTTGCTACGGGAAACCCCTTGGTTAAATCAGGCTACTGTTCAGTGCTATGGGCCACCTCATGGTCACTACGGGCACAATTTCAGAGTGTTTAGCAAAGCAGTGCTATGGGTAGTCAAGAAAAGAGATGCACAAATCCACTCCAGAACTTGCAGGCATCATACAAAAAGAAGAAGGAATGTAAGTTTCTAAAAATCACAAGCATCATGCAAGGAGGTATCATTTTTGTAGGTTTTCACATGTTGCAGATGCACAAATAGAAACAAGGACCTCCAGCCGAGTCCAAGAGGAACCTCATGTCTGATCTACCTAAGCATAAAAATTACATAAACAAATTCCAGAAGAGCAATCATTTTTCAGATGATCCTTGCAATCAAATTACTCATTGGAAGAAGTGTTGCACACAAACCCTTGGACAAAGCATATTCCCATAAAAAGGTGTCACGTGAAGGAAAAATAGGTGACACTAAGGTAAAAAGGTAATATCTACAAGTAGTAAGTATTTATTTCTTGAAAAGACATGTTAAAATTAAATATACGCCTTAATCATTTACTTTTTTTCAATCACCATCATGAGGGGACATTAATAAGTCCCTTCAACAATAAATAAATGGCATGCGTGAAACATTTTTTTCACTCGGGATGAGTGACATCTATCCGGGGAGGAGGCAGGATTGGATCTCACTACGGGTAGATTTAATTAGCCACAACACGAGGACCTAGGAATAATGATGCACACTCGATTATAGGGGACAATTAAAGATTGCCCCTGAGATGTGATGAAGCAAAAAAAAAAAGGGTGAAAATCAATGCAGAGAGAAAAAAAAACTTGTCTGCAGAAGCTATGGGAGGAACAATTGTTCACAGAGAGCCCACCGATGTCACACCCTTGAGAAATAACCCTCATTGTTGGGATATATTTGAATGGGCTGGATGGAAAAATTACTTCCAATTGCTAACCGAATACTCAAATGAGAGAGCAGAGCAATTTGCAAGACATTCGATGGACAACAAGCCACGGTAGTAGCTGGCATATCATTTCCAGTAACATAAAGACTTGATTGGGAAAGTGATAGGACTCCCTCAAAATGGAGAAAATTGGGAGGAGAAACCCAATGCACAACAAATCAGACAACAATTCTTCCAAGGGGAGCAATACAATCAGACAAAAGGGGGTATTGAGACAAGAAGCCTACCTGAGGCCTAGAGAGAAATTGTTACATTCATCATCAAGTACTTCACATGCGAAGGAAGGTATTCCCTACTCTATACAATGCAATTTAAATACTTAAATCACTTGAGGCATGGAATAGTAATAAATGTCCCAAACCACTTGCTGAATAGCCTAAAGAAAATGGCAAAAAGAATATCAGAAAGGGGTGAAGAATGCCTTGTCTCATCACTATCTGATCTGGCTAATCACCAAGCAAGGCCTCCAAAACATCCAACCTAGGATTGATTTAAACCAGGTAATAGGGAATCCAAACCAGCCACCTGCATGCAGCACTAAAGAAGAGAAGAGTCAAGAAAAAGTTGAAGAAAGAGTGGAAAAAGAAGAAACCCCTAAGAAACAGCCACAACAAGAAAGGAGGTAAAAAAGAAAGCATATCATAAGGGTCCCTAGGGAGAGAGAAGAGGAGTCTAGCATACCCATAGCAAGAAATACTAGGAGCTCTACTGCTACGGGCAAAAGAAGAAGGAGGCTCATCATTTCCTCAGAAAAGGAAACCACAGAAGAGGTAGGGAGTAAGAAAAGTAGCCCTCATAAAGAAACAAATGCCTCTCTGTCTACAGAATCAAGGGGCTCTGTCTCCAAGAAGATGAAAGGTGTAGAGGAAACATCACCTGCTAGGGAGCATAACATGTAGGAAAAGGAAGAAAAACCCCTACACCTATAGTAGAGGAGGCACCTGAAGAAACTAAGACTACCTCAACACCTAAGGAAAAAGGAAAAGAAAAGGTAGTAGAGGAAGTTACCCCCAAGAAAGAACAAAAGAGAAAAATAACAGTTGTAAGAAGATCTCATAGGATAAGGAGGAAAAGAACAACACAAATAGAGACCATAGAAATCAGTGAAGAAGCACCTCAAAAAGAAAAAGGAAGAAGTCTTTATCACAAAAGAAGGTTTTGAGATAGTAAGAGAGATGGACAGTTCAGAAGAAGAGGAGAAGCAAGAACAAATACCTCCTGAGATACCACAACAGGCAGAAATTGAAGAGGAGAAAAGTGAAGGGAAACAAGAACCTGAATTCCAAACTCTGGAGCAAGCAGTGAAGGAAATCAACATTTTGAGAAGCATTATAAGAAACCTGGAGGGAACAAGAGGATTGGATGCCCTGATAGGAGCAGCAGAAGCTTTGGAAAAGACTCCCATGGAAGAAGAAAAAGAAGAAGAGCCTGTAAAAGAACTGAACCTGAACTTGAACCAAAATATGAAGGTAAATACAAGGGAGGAAAGAATGAGTCCTTACTCCAAATGGTCCCATATAAAGCACAAAAACAGCCTACAACAGAGCCTGAGGTAATACATTTTGACCTCACTTCTGAAAATACCTATTCAGCTGGCCCTAAGGATGACCTATATACATTCTTAGAAGAAAATTTTCTTGAAGATTATAATGTTTTTCAAAGGCTAGTACAAATATTTAAAGGGCATGTTGAAGCAAGGCAGAAACATGACACATTGGTGGAGAAGGTGGAAAAATAGGAAGCAAAAATAGAGGGACTCAAGATGAAAGTAGAAAATATGTATGATCTTTCTACTAGGATTTTAGAATGCAGACCTCCACCACGAGTATATGCTCTATATCTATAGGAGAAATGGTTGCATTTCAGATATGAGAAAGTATACAATAACCTTCCCTATGTTGTGGATGACCCCAAAACATTCTTTAACATGTATAGAGAATCTGATCCTGACACTCAGGCACAACTGAGTGAGTTTTATATCCATAACTTTGTTGTTCCTTCTAATGTAAAGTGGAATCCTAACATGTACCTGGGTGACATACTTCTAGATGCCTTCACATCTTACCTAAAAATGAGAAGAGAAGAAAAGAAGAGGCAGATGAGTATCTAGAAATGGAAAAATAGTCTGCCTTAATGATAAGGGGAGAAAGTGGTTACCCTGAGGACATTGTAGAAGAATGGGTAGAGTTTGTATCAGAGGATAGATTGGCTACATGGGTTAGGCAAAGGTGGATAGTATCCCAGAACCGATATTTGATATTCTTGGATAAAGAAGGTAAAACAACTTATGTATCCTACAAATCAAGATGGGATGAGTTGCCCACTATATTGAGAAATAAAGAGCCAAACTCACCTACAAATTTTAAGCAGGCCTTAAAAAGGGTTCATGATTACATAGAACTAGGTAAGAATGAAAAAGGAAGGATGGATAGGATTGAGGTTTCATCCTCCCATCTTCTAGTATCCCATTCCAGATTGGAGGGAAATAGTACCTTTGGATAAAGAAAAATAAATAGCCTTATGGCATGAACTTGGGATAAGGGGAGGTCTCTATGGATATGGCCAGATAGGTAATCAAGACCCCTATGACTACAGAAAATATTGTGCCCTCAAGATGAGCCAACTTGCTCAGGGATGAGCAAGAAGCTAAGTTGGGGGGTGTGATGAGGCCACATATTGGCATGTTTTGGCCCCATCTAAATCCTTTTTGAAGCCTCTTACACATACAATTTTGAGACTTTGATCTCCTCTTGATGGTTGATATGAGATAAAGTTATGATTTTGCATATATTTAGTTTTATATGTTCATTAAGATCTAATATACTTATTTACTTTGGTGAATCTTGTCTTTTGTGCAAAATGATGTTTCTGATGTCTCCATGAACAAATTACAAGATGCCATAAGCTTTTGAAGTAGTAGGCCCCCAAGCTAGCACTTGTGCAACTCTCTAGTTGTGCTCTACAGCACTGGCTCTGTAGCTCTGTGCTCTCTAGCCTGCAAGGTAGCTCCTATAGCCAGCCATAGCCACTGGCTGGGAAATGATAAGAGAGAATCATGACATTCAACAATAATGAGGCATCATGAAGTATATGGAGTTGAGCATATGAAGCTGGAAAATGAGTTAACCAAGTGGCAAGCATTGTTTGGACAAGTCTAAGAAGTCTTTGGGTGATTTATCTTACCCGTAGCAAGCTCCAGACCTTCCCGTAGCATCTTCCAAAACTACCTGCAACAACAGAGTAGTATGCACCTCCAGCTGCCCGTAGCCAAAGAGAACTTATCCATCTCACACCAAAGTATAAGACAAAAATTACCAGCTATCCTAACACATCATATGTAATGTTATGGTTATTTTGTTAAGTAGTTTTGTAATTAGTTCTTATCATGTAAATAAGACAAGAATTAGTTGTCTTCACTCAACAAATATGAAACAGAACAACTATAATCTATTTGAGTGGTTTTTGATCATATTCCTAGTATAGAATAAGTTAGTGATCTATATATATATATATATATATATATATATATATATATATATATGATATATAATGTAATGGATAGAGAGTAATAGATTAAGGAATGAAGTGATAGTTGTATGAGAGAAGAAAATTGTGAATGTGTGAAGACAGAATATATTAATGTGAGTTTGTGCTCTTAAGTTCATTGTAATCTCTTTGTTGTAGCAATCTTTAATTGCTTTAGCTCAATAGATGAATCGTTTATCTTCTTGAGCAGTTTTGTGAGTTTCTAGGGTAGGATCGAACTCACTTCTACACGAGGAAGGGCCCCTCGGAAGGAATTGCAGGGAAGATCCTATTCCTCCATTTCCTATTTATGTTGTGTGGATTGATTATCAATTATTCATTTCATTTCTAAAAGTTAATGAGTGCATAGTGTGTTGAGTTTTAGATCTGCAGATCAGCAACATCCATAGTTTACTTTCCAATTTGCACAAGCATTACTTTATACTCTTTGATGAATTTCTAGCCTACAAAGACTTCACTCCAAAAAGTACTGTAGCATATATTTTGTAGGCCCTTTGAAAATCTTACGCCCCTGGGTTGACATTTAATGAACAACAGAGTATGAGACCTAATATCATGGTTTGGACCTTGTTGGTAAAATCAACCCCCATTCTTCACAATGCCATTAATGGATCATAACCGCTACCGAATACTACACTAAATGGGTAAAATCCATTCCCCTCATTTCTATCAAAGCTGAGAAGATATGTGAATTCATCAACCATCACATCATTTGTCGTTTTGGTGTTTCTCACCGCATTATCACTGATAACGGGAAAAAATTCAAAAACAAAACCCTACGTAAACTATGTGATGCTTTTAGTATCCAACTTAATTTCTCATCACCTTATTACCTGCAAACTAATGGTCAAGCCGAATCCACCAATAAAACCTTGAAAAAAATTCTTATGAAGGTAGTCAATGATACTAGGAAAGATTGGCATACACACATTCCTTTCACCTTGTGGGCTTATCACACTAGTATTCACACTTCACTACTCGCCACCCCATGTTCCCTGGTCTACATGATTGAGCTTGTCTTACCTCTCAAAGTACAGATTCCATCCCTCTACATCTCACTACAATACATGCTCAACGAAAATGACTTTCGCCAGGATTGTTTGGCACAACTAGAGTTATTAGATGAGCATCGTCTCAATGCACTTGACCATCTCCAAATCTACCAAAAACATATCAAATGTGCCTATGACAACCGTGTTCATGAATGAACCTTTTAGATTGGTGACCTTGTCCTAAAGGAAAATCAACATGTAACCAAATAAGTGAAAGGAAAATGGGGAAAATTTTCTCCTAATTGGCTTGGACCTTATATCGTTACCCATGCCTATGGATCTGGTGCTTATCGTTTGTCTTCACTGGAAGGTAAACCCAAACCTGAGCCCCTCAATGCCTTACATCTTCAACCATTTTATTGTTGACATTAAATCCTATATCACCTTTTGTCTCTTGCTCGCTCATCCCTTGAGCATTGTTCACCTTCCATATTACCCATTTTTTAGGATCCTCAACTCAAAAAGAATGATATGATACCCGTCACCTTTCATCCCTATCTTCAATATGAGTACTAAGACTTTACTTGTAGCATGATTCTCATGGATACTTTTTGTCTTCTTCCAGATGGAATCTCAGGGTCATTCATTACTCAAAACCACCTCTTTCACAGTTAACTCTTGTGTACTATGGTTTTGTCATCCGAACAAGAACCTAATCTTCCTCTATAGTCTTTTCTATGACTTAGATGACCAAAAATAGAAAGGGATACAACTCCTTGACTCAAACTTCTATCAAACAAATGACTCACCCCAAAACAAAAGGGGGGGAACATCTAATCTTTTTTATCTTGTTGTTATAAATAGACTACTCCCTCAAAGGACAACTATACAAAGCTAGCCATACTATACATAGTCTATCACAAAAGAATACTATGCCTACAAAAATAAAATAATATTCTAAAGCTTCCCGCATTGATCAGCTTCATGAAGACCTCAAGGAGATATTATTTTCATCCCACATAGACTTCCCGCATCAATCAGTCTATAAAAACAATAAACTAGCTTTTTCGTCATGGACTTGCCTATTCTTGATCCCGTGTTTCTTGTTCCAACAAACACACCGTCGTACACTAAGTTACGCTCAACCACCCATTCTCATCTCATTTCCTTTTTCCTCCTATTTTTGTAACTACTCAAGGGACATGCCATAAAAGTGACATTTCATGATCATGTGACTTTCTTCACCTTTGAATAGTCAATTATGCAACACCTTTAGGGTCTTACATTCATAAGACCATCTGGGGTATGACAAACTAATTTAGGGTCCTTATCAATTAGGAGGCTCTTGTTTCCATTCTTACCATTTTCCCTTCTCTGTATCACTTATTGATTATTCTATACAGACCAATCATCGACACATATATTTAAAAACACATCAACCATGCCTATGACCTAAACTCAACCATGCCTATGACTTAAATTCAACCATGCCTATGACCTAAACTCAACCATGCCTATGACCTAAACTCAGCCATGCCTATGATCTAAACTCAACCATTCCTATGACCTAAATTCAACCATGCCTAACACCTACCAATCCATTCTTCTACTTCATCATAATCTTCCCTAGCTTATGGGAGAACTACATCAACCTGAGGTCCCTTTTCTCCGGGACTATATAGGTAGGACTTCGAGGGCATGGGCCCTGGAGGTTAGCTCAGCCACTCTTTACCCTAACCAAAACCCCCTTTCACTTTCCTATTCACATTCTATCCTAGTTAGTTTCCATTCTATATCAATAACTAGAAATTAAATCAAACAAGCATCAATTTATACACTTTTTTACCACATCATCAAATCATTCATTTATCATTTTCACATTTACATTATAACACATATTTGGAAATTTAAACCATACCATGCATATACATCACCATTTTTCCCCCATGTTACCAATAACTTGGAGATTCAATCATGCCTAAACCAACCTAACCCCACCATGCCTAAACCAACCTAACTCCACCATGCCTAAACCAACCCGACTCAACCATGCCTAAACCAACCTGACTCAACCATGCTTAAACCTACATGACTCCACCATGCCTAAACCAACATGACTCAACCATGCCTATGACCTGACTCCATCATGCCTATACCTTTTATCATTCCGTCCACCCATTTAACCATAACAACAAACCCACCTTACCCCTACATTTCCTTTGTTGCCTCTTAGGAGTTGTTATTTTACCTATACCTTGGCCTTACCCATGCCATGAGATATTTTCCTGAACTTGACCTACTTGGTGTGACCATTGACCTTATGTACTCGTTATACCTTGTGATGTTGTTACCCGTATTTGTTTAGCCTACTGACCTTACCTTACCTATTGCCTTGTTATTTATCTCAACCCAACCTTTGGTGTACTGAACATACCTCAACGTTCCCGCACTCCGACCTATGTTGTGTTTCCACACCATATCCTATGCCTTGGATACCGGAATCACTTCAACCTTTTTTAGATAAACCTATCGACCGTGGATGATGTAGAGTTTGCAAGCTCTTCAACCTCGGAACCGTGTCACGCTTTGTAGCATGTGCATGTGTTTGACTACCACTACCCTTGACCACTCGCCCATTTACCTATTTAACTATTTTTGACCTCTACCCTTTACCACATTCACCCACATTTACACTCCTTTTCACCACATCCACCTTTTATCAAACCACTCGACTCTTTCGTCTTCCACCTCATTGGTTCCTAGTTTGAGGGGGGTTACCTTTACCCACACATGGGGCAACATCACCTTTACCCACACATGGGGAAACCACATCTTATTTTTGTCAGCATCACTTACCAATATAAGCAACACAACAAAAAGGGGCAAATTGTAGACACCTAAATTTGGTCACATTTCCCTTAGCCCCGGATTAGATAACCAACTTCAAACATGGGCACCTATCCAAGGCCCCTTCCACCCCACATTAACAATTAATTTAATATTTTAATTAAATTAAATACCCATCCTCACAATATTTATCATTTAATTACCTTAAGTGACCTAATTTCCACCTCACCAACCCTCATCCCACCTCACCATAGACCTATTCTTGGCACGTTTACATAACTAACTAAGACCTAATCTTACTTGCCTTAATGAGATAAGATTTGGTCTAACCCTAAAATCAATCCCTACAATCTCTCTAACCACATTGATGCCCATTAGAAAGGAAGCTTATGTTCTAATCCGCGAGAACAAAACTAACTAGGCCCAAGAAATTAGAAAGATCTTCCCATTTTAGTAAACCTAGGGAATCCCCCTTAACCAATGCCGGTCACCCCTAAACTAATGCTGGTCAACTAGGAACTGCCGTCGGTTACCATTTATTCACCTAAACAACCTTCTTTTTGGGTTGGCACATTATGAGAGAAAGAGGGACGAAAAGAGAGTTGCATGCAAGCGGAACCGAGTCTTTTTATGCACTCAAACATCTATAATGAATACTAGGATAGATCCAAAAGCATTTTTCTCATGGTAACATTCTAGGAAGCATCACTACTGCATCAAGCTCCATTCCATTAACCGATCATCAACACCACCCCACCATTGGACCTCGCAATATTGGTAAGTTTTTTTATCATCAATCATTTCCATTCCTATTTTGTCATAGAGCCATTATCATTTCTATTACCATTCTTCTATTAACATTCTCATTCTTCCATAGCCTTCCTTCTGAAGAACCCAAAATCTCACTTACTCACTTTTCGGATTATCTATCCTGGCCCTTCCACATCTCTCGAGTGTTCTCGGTAATCCCACTGAACCTCACCATCTCTTCCTTTAGCCCCATCCAACCTCACCTAGCCTCTACAATAAGGTTTTCATTGAATTATTGTCACCCTACTGTACCAACATCGGTTACCCATAACCATCATCGGTATCCCTTAACCGTCATCAGTTATACCCAACCGACATTGGTCTCTGTGTTTTATACCCTACCCAAGAACAAAACCAAACAACCTCCTACCAGTTGACCTAAACAATTTAGAATCAAACCACGACTAGTTACATGACCTTGAAAACCACCTACCCTTTTAGATCTAACCATAGCCTAGCCTATTATGTTATATTTGCTTATTGTGATTGAATGAGATACCCAAATCATATCAACTACAATAGGACTTTCTTTATTTCTAGTATTAATTTTTTTAAACAAAGGATTGATAGCCTTCTAGGAAGTATCACACTTCCCGAACTAGCATACACTAGGAAGTCCACTGTCATATATCATTTAACTTCTATTTTGTGGTATTATTTTCTATTATAGGTAGTTCCTCCTAGCCAAAAGGAATCTCTCACAATTGGCATAGGATCAAGAGGTTAGAATGCACACAACAACCATCAACCAACCCATTTAACATGTATTCCTCCTAGCCCTTACCCTTATATGTTTCATCATTCAATAAACGTAAAGAAAATAGTGAAATAGTAGGAAGCCTTCCCAATCAAAAACTCTACTCTAAATTCATGAGTCATTATTTTAAATACCATAAGCTAAACATAATAAATTCACTTGTTAGATTACGTATTTTTCTTAGCTTTGTGTTTGACTTGCATTTTGAGGTGTGAGGATATGATTCTTCATTTTTATTTTTTCCTTTCACACTCCGCCATCATAGTTGGAGTATTCTAACTTTCTCAGAGTGTGTCAGGACCTCATCTTATCATCCCCAGACTTCGGGTTGATTATTCATCTAATATAAATTCATAAAAAATCATTTTTCTTCATTCTTCGATCTCACAAGATGGCGCATCGGTCCAGTGGACCGTCATCTATTTATATCTAATCATCATCAGCTTTACCTAACCGGTGTCGATTCCTTGTTCTTTTGGTTAGTTTACCCAAAATATACTTATCCCATCTTCTCTTTTGTTTAGAGTTTCTATGTATCGTTGTATTCTTTTTACTCTGGTAACAATCATCAAATATAAATTTCATTTATGACAGTCATCAATTTCTTCCTCATTTGGTGAAATTGTTATTTCTCATAGTAACTGGTATCAGTTCTTGTAACCATCATCGGTCACCCCTTAACCATCATCGGTCAGTTTGACTAGTGTCGATCATTCTGTTTTGATTATAATAAAAAAATTTACCAAAATTCCCTCTCAAGGTTTGTTCTGTCCCATGTCTATTTTTCCTGTGTCATTTATAGAGTACAGCTTCACTCCGATATATGTTGATTCACAATGTCATCCACTCCCATAGTCCATCACCACCATCCATCCTGTCACCTTTGGATCGACTCAACTCGTCCCCATCACTATCGGCAATGAGGAGCTCGCAAGACTACTTGACGAGAATCTCACTTCCCTCAAGTACTACCTTTCTCATTCTTCCACTCGGGATTCCTCAGGAAAGTTAACATATGACATGCCTATACCTATCCCTCCTACTACAACCCCCACTTCTGCATCAGCTAGCACTATCTCAGCACTACCGTCATCCACTTTATCACCTGTGGTGTCTCAGCTAAATCCTACATCCACTATAAATGTATCATCTACATCATATGTCGCACCCACGACATCGATTGTCCCTCCAACATCCACTTTAAGTATAGCCCCATCTACACCCATAGCTTTACATATACCCATTGGATCACAACCACTCCTTGTTAATAGCTTACACCCCTTTTCAAAACTTGATCCTTTCCATCTCGCAATCCTTACCCCCAATCACCACTAGAGTTATTACGACTACTCCACCCACTTACACATACTACCAAAAACCCCCAACCTCATCTATCATTTATTCTGGCTATGTGTCACCTACATCTATTCTCCTACACTCTCATGCTCACTCCACCATACACTAGCATGCCACCCCCCTCCTACACTCAACATCAACCCCTTTTTCTCATAGGGGGCACCCATTCATCCCAACCTACTAACTACCTCAATAAAATGATGATGGAGAAGATGGAGACCTTAGAAGCATATGTTTTGGCTCTGTAATTCTTTAACATATGATCAAATCTATAATGATCCTATCCATCATTCCCATTCATCATTACCCAGTGCATTGGGAAATTCCTAAATTTAATCACTTTAACAGTAAAGAAGACCCACAACAACACTTGTGTTCGTTCAAACATGGGTGTTACCTAATCGCCCACGATGACGCTTTGCTCCTACAAACTTTCCCAATGTCCTTGACAGACCAACATTGGATTGGTATAGTGGACTACCTCAACATTCTATTTATTCCTTTAATAAAGTATCCCAAGCTTTCTTAGATCATTTTTCAATCAATGTTACCAAGAAAGTCACCATGACCGATCTTTATTCAACCCAACAGTATGAAGATGAATCTATCATAGATTTTGTTTCCCGTTGGTGGAGTCTTATTAACCAATTGATGTTCTAACTACCTCAGAATAAACTTATTAAGTTTTTCACTAGAGCTTGTGCCAGACACATCTCACCAACTATGCAATTCCAAACCTTAGATGAAGCGTTCACCATGGCCCGAAAACTTGAAATTTGCACCATTGAAGTAAACAAGATCCAATTACGGAACAAGAACACCCCATTCAAATCAAACGATTCTTCTTCATATTCAAAACCTCAAAATAACTATTCAAAGCCTAAAGGATCTATCAATATGGTAGTCCTCAAAGCAGGTCAACCTAATCCTTCTAATCAAGCCCAACCTTCTTCCAACCTTTCTCCTCTCTAGCCTTTCACTCAAGTGAGTAATGGAAGTACACTTCAATTGGAGAGCCCTATTCTTTAGCCTTGGAAAAACTTCTTAAAGTTGGAGCCATTACACTTCCATAAAACCTCATACGGTTCCAATCCTACTCATCCTATGTCCACATGGTATAAAGAACATGACTACCATAATTAACATCTCGTTAAAGGCCATAGCGATGGTAACTGCATAACTTTTAAGAACATTGTCCAAGAGATGATAGATAAAGAAGACCTTATCGTGGACAACCCGAACACGCTAGAAAATCAGAATTTTACATCTTCAAAAATTCATTTAGTAATCATAAACCATCCTCTAATCAAAATAATGAACCTTCATCTAGCGAGAGCAATGTCTATAAAGTCCATGCAGTTTTGATATCGTACCAACTATTCCTCAAAACCTACCTACATCATTTATTGAGGAAATATCAGCATGAGATCCTCCACTAATAGAGGAGCATACCTCTTCTACTCATCGACCCACAAAGGAGTCCCCTCATCTCCCCTTGTTCTCATGGAAGAACCCACACTTTCTACCGATGTTGTTTCATTATCTGCCTCCTAGCCTATTGAACTATCAACACTTGTTATTCTCCCATCCATAGGAGAATCATCATCGCCTTCTCCTCCACCAAGGGAGAAGTCCACCTCACCCTACCTATTATCTCTCCTACCCATGGGAGATTCTTCGAGACATACCACTACTTGTTGGGGATAGTTTTCCCCAAAGATCCTAGGACCTATGGACATGATGTCAGCTTTTTACCTATAGAATCTAAGGCTAGCCAATTCCCGCCTCACGAGACATATTTTATAGGGATTTTCACCCAACCTATTCCATCCTCTTCTTCAGTAGTCCCGTCTTCACGGCTAGTTGATCATTTGGATTATGTTGATCATTTTAAGCTCTGGGACATCTTTGGTTCCTCATTTTGACCCAAATGCAAATTTTGCTCAAGATACTACCACGATCTACCCAAAAGTATTTTCGAAACCAAAACTAAATTTACCATCTTGATTGAAATGGCTTCTTCTTCATCATCTCTACCTACATCCAAACCTTTACCCGTGACCAAAACCATTTCAAAACCTGAAATCCTACCCACACCTATCTCCTCACCCATATCTAAACCCATCACTACTTTGGGTGTCATGTCAACATCAAGCCTTACTCACCCACCTATCAGACTAGACTTAACTGCATCATCTCAAACCCGCACTAACATTATCCCTCCACCTAAAAGGAAAACCCAACCTTCTAGGCTGCATACACCGGTCTCGCCTACCACACCTTTGTCACCTTCCCCCTTCCATCCATCCTAGGGCCTCATCCATCAACCTTGACCAAACAATCTCATACCCAAGGCTAGTCAAAAGCTAAACAACCTACTCCTACCTCACAAGCCTTTGTTACACCTCATCCACCCAAAAACCAAACTCCCTCACCCTCACCCATGCACTTCTTTCCACCTATACCTCTGCCAGTTACCATAATCCCAACCTTTCCTATACGACTTCAACCAATTTCATCTACCCAACCTATACCAACCACCACCACCGCAACCCAGTTGCCCCCATGGGTAATCCATCCTCTTCCACCATATGCTTTCCCTTATACATTCCATACCCCCATGTCACCTTTACACAATAAGGTGCAACCCAAAGATAAGAACCCACTACTCTCTGATAAATTAGTTAAACAAACAAAACCTTCCAGTGCTAGCTCTTTTACCCCACCTTTACCCAAGAAAATTCCATAAAAACATAAGACCCTACCACTCATCAAATCAGTAGAATAACCCATTCCCCCTCCTATAAAACCTCTTCCATCACAAGCATCCACACCTATACCTAAACCTACGCTCACTTCCCATTGTGATCCGGTAGCGAGGTCCTATGCCAGCATTTTAACCAATCTCTTAGAGACTTCCGTCATCACATTAACCCCAATTTGACCTTACGATCCTCTCAAACCCAAACCAAAAGGGTTTGATGAAGCCAATATTTGTGCCTACCATCGTGTGTAAGGACATGATGTCAAAATTGTAAGGCTCAAGACTGCTCTTCTTCAATTTTTCCTCCTAAACAAAATTTCAACGATGAAGACCTTCTTGATGAGGACCATGTTCCACCTTCACGTATTGCCATACATCATCATCCTTTACCCATTCGAAATCAATGTCTCTAACCCCATAACGATTTTTCCCACCTCCAAAATTTGAGATCAACATGGTCCATATTAGAGAGTTGGCCAAACCACCATCCAAATGTCGGTCAGCGCCCCTACTCATTTCACAAGGCTCTTATCCACCACTAGGATTTTTCCCTCATGCCGTTATACCTTTCATGACACACCCTCTCCATCCACCTCCCCTCGTATTAACATGGTTCACGTCGTTACACGCGCTCCGAAAGACAAAGGAAAATAAAAAGTAGCTAGCCCATCACCCAACCTCGTACTCCAATAAACCATCTCGTACCCACTCCCAAAATCACCATCCGTGGACCTATATACCCTATCTCTAACGGGGTCACCCATCAAACAATGGTAAAACAATTACATTAGTCTCTTCTAAATATGTCTTTGTATGATCTCACCCAAACTTTTGAATCCCATAGACAAGCCCTTATCGAGATTTTATAGTCCATTTAAGTTCTACCCAATGAACCCACACCAGCCTTGATTATCACCCCTTACCACGTGGCCTCACTTACAAAATCATCTCCTTCTTCTACTCCCATGCCCACTCCTAACGTTGTTGCCCTCAACTTTTCTATGAGGAAATTGTACCTCTCAATTCAGATGACCCTAATCCTACCCTATTCATTTCCATCTATATCGATAACATATGCATATGATGTGTCATGATCGATGGTGGTGCTAGCATTAACATCATCTCCTCCCAAATACAATCAAAAGTGTATCCCTTCTAACTATATGCATAAAAACCCATTTATTTTGTGATCCTTCAACGATGCCATCACCTCCACCCTTTACATTTTTATCCTTCACGTTTGTGTAGGCCCTCGCACTGTCCTAGAATTATTCTACATCTTAGAGGGGGAGTTCTAGTATAACATATTGCTTGGCAGACCCTGGATTCATGTCATGGGTTATGTCCCTTCAAATTTACACTGTTGTGTAAAATTCAAGCATGAAGGACATAACTACACCATCCCTGCTGACCCGTCGCCATTAAAAATATGTAACATGTTGAACGACCCAACGATTTACTTGTACTCAGTCAGGGCATCTTCCACTACCCCTAATTCTCCTTCAACAACTAACCCATCCACCAATGCTGCCACCACCTCTCTTGCATCTAATTATTCTATTCCTACTACCGTTGTAGCTTCCATAGTTGACCACCCTACTTCCCAATCAACCGATACCCCTCCTGCCTAATCATCTAATGAGTCCTCTATCCCACCACCCACATATTGACTACCAATCCCTTAGAAGGTGTTTTTCAATGCCTTACTCTGAGGGAGTACCGCCTATACAATATCGACACATTCCTCACTCCATAAGAGTATGTGAACTGTGCTAGCACCCTAGTTATGACTACTATTTAGGTGAGGTTTTTCCTTACAGTCCTCCCCACCTTTGCACTAATCTAATGTATGGGGGACTTGACATTGCTACATATTCACCCGAACCTCCATCCCAAACATAATCATTTTCATCTGACCTACAATCCCTTACTAACTGCCACTTCACCCACACTTTCCTTCAACTGTTACACATGGAAAAGCTTTTCTTCGGCTTTTACAAACTATTCCGCCATAATTTCATTTCATGTACCACCCGTAAACACAATTATCATAGTGGCATTGGCTTTTCCACATCACCTTCCAAGAAGGCCCGCATCGACCTCATTGAGGAAGACAAACCTTCTTCACCCCATTCACCAATGTCACCACCTTCACCCACGAGTCCATAGATCCTGAATCTATCCCTCCCAACTTTTTTTTTTGTAAACACAATTTCCCTGGGACCTCTAACCTATCAACACAATGGTGAGGTTCCTTCTTCTCTTCCCTTCCTGTATCCTGACATGATCGATGATGATACACCTTCTATTAATGTCGTTCAATGTCAGGACGATGAGTCTATCCTCACCTATATGGGTGTGGAAGATTCTTATATTCACTAGTCATTACCCTCTGAGACGTAAACCATGTTGAATGAATTAACTATCGAAATCAACATTAACACTCAGGACAACCCACACATCTTAAAGATAGGTCAATCTTTAGACATTGTTGAACAAGAAGCTTTTACCTCTTTCCTCTGGGACCATAGCAACGCTTTTGCTTGGTCCTATGTCGATATGCCTAGTATTCACCCAAAAGTTGTGGTACACAATATCGTAACCATTCCTAATGTCAAACCCATCAAATAAAATATGTAGAAAATGTGTCCTCGCATTTCTTTTATTGTCAAAGAAGAACTTCAACACCTTCTCTCAATCAACAAGATGGTGAGGTTCCTTCTTCTTTCCCTTCTGTATCTTGACATGATCGATGACGATACACCTTCTATTAATGTCATTAATGTCAAGACGATGAGTCTATCCTCACCTATATGGGTGTGGAAGATTCTTATATTCACTAGTCATTACCCTCTGAGATGTAAACCATGTTGAATCAGATCAACTATCAAAATCAACATTAACATTAGGACAACCCGCTCATCTTAAAGATAGGTTAGTCTTTAGACATTTTTGAACAAGAAGCTTTTACCTCTTTCCTCTCGGGACCATAGCAACACTTTTGCTTGGTCCTATGCCAATATGCTTGTATTCACCCAAAAGTTGTGGTACACAATATCGTAACCATTCCTAATGTCAAACCCATCAAATAAAATATACGGAAAATGTGTCCTTGCATTTCTCTTCTTGTCAAAGAAGAACTTCAGCACCTTCTCTCAATTTTCTTTATCCTACCCATTGACTATCCCAAAGGATTTCTAACATCATTCCTGTCATAAAAGCAACAGGGGGACTCTACATTTACACGGACTTTCGTGATCTCAACCTAACTTTTTCCAAAGATGATTTTCCCCTACCAGGCATTGACCGACTAGTTGATCTCACCGCTAGCCATGAAATGCTATCCCTCATGGACAGCTTTCTCTAGTTATAATATAATATTACTCGCTCCAAAAGATCAACATAAAACTACCTTCACCACTCCTTGGGGGACCTTCTACTATCAAGTCATGCCTTTTGGACTTAAAAACACTGGTGCTACATATCAGCGAGCCATGACTTATATCTTCCATGACATTATGCATCGCATTTTAGAATATTATGTATATGACCTCCTTGCCAAATCCAAACATCGGTCCGAACACCTAAAATCCTTAAGGTCATCTTTGACCACCTCATCAAGTATTGTGTTTGCCTTCAACCGAAGAAGTGCGTATTTGTTGTACTTTATGTAAAACTCCTTGGTTTCATTGTTTCTTTGTGTGGCATAGAGGTCAACCCTTCTAAAGTAAAGGCTATTCTAGAAATGCCTTTGCCTACTAATCTCGACAACTTCAAATCTTGCGGGGTAAGTTGTAATCAATTCGCAATTTATCTCGCATCTTTCTCGATCATTATCAACCATTTCATCATCTCCTAAAGAAAGATGTCTCATTCAAATGGGATGATGAATGTCATAAATCCTTTGACGCCTTAAAAAATACCTTCTTCAACCTCCAATTCTCATTCCTCCTAAGGATGACCAACCATTTTACCTATACATTTCTACCACTGACCATTCTCTAGGTGTCATGCTCGCTCATCACGATAAGAAACATAGAGAGAAAGTGGTTTATTACATAATTCATACCCTTTTGGACTACAAAACTAGATATACCCATGCCGAAAAATTCTTCTTAGCCTTAGTTTTTGTCACCACCAAACTTCGTCATTACCTGCTCAACCACAAAACCTTTGTTGTCACCAATACGACCCCTTACATTACATGTATGTCAAACCCTACCAACATCAATGTGTTGCACACTAGCTCATGCTTCTTGCCGACCTTGACCTCAAATTCATCCATTAAAATTCTATCAAAGGCCAAGCCATCATTGACCAACTAGCAGATGCTCCTCTTTCGGGAAACAACCCTCTAACTTCGATTTCCCTGACGAATCCATTACTACCATTTCCTTGGATGATGTCGCTTACCAAATGACCCTCTTCTCTCGATGGTTCCAAATGTCAACGTTGGAGTGGCACTAGTGTTATCCTCATTCCTCTTGGTGGTGATTCCATGCCTTTATCTTTCAAACTATATTTTGAGTGTACAAATAATATCTCTAAATATGAAGCACTCATATTGGGTCTCTAGGCTGCTTATGCCTTAAATGTTAAGTCAATCAACATCTTTGGTGATTCTCAACTGGTTGTAAACCAATTCAATGGTATATACCATTTTTGTAATGAAATACTTCAAAAGTATAAACATCACATAGACATACTTTTGACTACCTTTGACCATTACGAACTTCAAACCAACCCCATTCTAAAAATAAATTTGCGGATACCATACCAAGGTTACAATCACCCTCTTATTTATGTCACAATACAAAGGTTACAATCACCCTCTTATTTACGTCACGAGGTCTACTCCATTGGAACCGTTGCACCTGACCCATGTGACCTTTGGTATAAGCAGTTTGTAGACTATATTTCCCTTTCCATTCAACCTTCTAATCTCACTTGTAATGGACAACATGCCTTGCTTAAAAGTGTCCCTCACTATGTCATCTTGGGTTGTATCCTTTATAAGCGTGGCTTTGATGGTATTCTCTTACAATGTCTTAAAAGTTTTGAAATTCCTTACACCATCAAGGATTTTCATGATGGAATTTGTGGAGGCCACTTTAGTGGTTTAGCTATCATTAAATGTATTGTTCACCTTGGCCATTATTGGCCAACCCTAAACCATGAATTTTGTGATTATTTCAAACGTTGTGTGAAATGCCAGCAACATGTTAATCTTCATCACACACCTAGTCATGCCTTACAGGTAGCACGAGACCTTTGGCCCTTTTCTCAATGGGGCTTGGATCTTGTCGGCGAGATCAATCGCCATTCTTCACAACACCATCAATGGATTATAACCTCTACTTAATATTACACTAGATGGGTAGAATCCACTCCCCTCATTTCTACAAAAGCTGAGAAAATATGTGAATTCATTAACCATCACATCATTTGTCACTTTGGTGTTCCTCACCGTCTCATCATTGATAACGGAAATAAATTCAAAAACAAAACCCTACGTAAATTGTGCTATGCTTTTGGCATCCAACTTAGTTTCTCATCACATTATTACCCAAAACCAATGGCCAAGTAGAATCAACTAGTAAAACCTTAAACAAAATTGTTATGAAATTTGTTGATGATACTAGAAAGGATTGGCATTCTCACATTCCTTTTGCCTTGTGGGCTTATCACACCAGTATTTGCACTTCAACTGTTGCCACACCTTTTTCTCTGGTCTATGGTACTGAGGTTGTCTTGCCTCTCAAATTCCTAATTCCATCTCACTACAAGACATTCTCAATGATGACTTTCACCAAGATCATTTGGCGCAATTGAGTTATTAGATGAACGTTGTCTTAATGCTCTTGGCCATCTCCAAATTTACCAAAAATGTATCAAGTGGGCCTATGACAAACGTGTCCATGAATGCACCTTCCAAGTTGGCGACCTCATCCTGAAGGAAAATCAAAATATAACCAAAGAAGAGAAAAGTAAATGGGGAAAATTTGTTCCTAATTGGCTTGGACCTTATATCATTACCCATCCCTATGGATCAATTGCTTATCGTTTGTCTTCACTCGAAGGTAAAACCAAACTCCGAGACCCTCAATGCCTTGCATCTTTGACCATTTTATTGTTGACATCAAGTCCTATATCACTTTTTGTCAATTGACCACTCATCCCTTGAGTGTTATTCACCTTCCATCTTATACACTTTTAAAGATCCACGACTAAACAAGAATCATGTGGTTACCGGTCACCTTTCAACCTTATCTTTAATATGAGTACCACGACTCTACTCATAGCATGATTCTCATGGATACTTTTCATATTTTTAAATATGGAATCACATGGTCGTTCATCACTCAAAACCACCTCTTTTATAGTTAACCTCTATGTGATATGGTCTTTTCTTCTCAACAAGAACCTAATCTTCCTATATAGTCTTGTCCATGACTTAAACATCCAAAACCAAATGGGATTCAACTCCTTGAGTCAAACTTCCAACAAAAGATGACTCCCTCAAAAGGGATATCTCTCGCCACTATAAATAAACTACTCCCTTGAAGGACAGCTATATAAAGTCATTGCAAAAATACAATAAAAATATCCAAAAGCTTCCCACATCGATCATCTTTGCGAAGACCTCAAGGAGATAATTTTTTATTTATAAACCCAACCTAATATGACCGACGCCGGACATATTTTTTCCCTAGCCAACCGATGTTAGTCACCCTATAACCAGCATCAGTCAACCCTTTGAACTATTTATCCTTGTTACACTTCCTTTGCCTGCAACCATTAGTGCCAACACACTTGTTATCATTTCGGCCACCCATTGACACATACCTACAAGCCCAACCTACCCCTACATTTCCTTTGTTGTGTCTTAGGAGTTGTTATTTTACCTATACCTTGGCCTTACCCGTGTCATGACATGTTTACCTGAACTTGACCTACTTGGTGTGACCATTGACCTTATGTACTCGTTATACCTTGTGATGTTGTTACCTATGTTGTTTTATCCTAACAACCATACATTTCCTATGGCCATGCCATTTATCCTTACCAAACCTTTGGTGTACCGGAGCATACCTAAATGTTCTTGCACCTACCTACGTTGTGTTTCTCAACCATATCCTATACCTTGGATACCCGAATCACTTCACCCTTGTTCGGATAAACCTATTGACCTTAGACAATGTAGATTTTGCAAGCTCTTCAACCCGGTACCATGTTGCATCTATACATGTGCGTGTGTTTGATTTCCATTACCCATGACCCGATTTTTACCATGGCCTACTACCCATTACCTGAGTTGACCATCACCCTTTCCCTCAATACTTAAAACCTTCCCCACCTATCTTCCCCACCTTTTATCAAACCACTCACCGATTTTGTATTTCACCCATAAGTTCCCGGTTTGAAGGGGGTCACCTTCACCCACACATGGGGCAATCACTTCCTGTTTTTGTCAACGTCACTTACCAACACAAGCTATGCAACAAAAAGGGGCAAAATGTAGACACCAAAATTGGGTCACACTCCCCTTGGTCCCCTTTCGAATAACTAACTTTAACATACTCACCTAACATTAACCTCTTTTCACCCCATATTAACATTACTTTAATCATCCACGATTAAATCAATACTCACCCTCACTCCATTTATTAATTTAATTACTTTAATTAAATGGATGCACACCTCATCTAGCCACCTCACCTAGACACCTCACCATAGACCTATTCATAACATGTTTCCATAACTAACTAAGACTTAGCCCTACTTACCTTAATGAACTAAGACTTAGTATAACCCTAAAATCACATGCCTATTCTTCCTCTAACCACAATCCCGTGTATCTAGGCGTAATGTTCCATTTAGACCCAAAGACCAACCGGTATAGTTGGAAAAAGATAGCCAAGATCTGCTATTTTAGGCAACCTAGGATATCCCACCTTAACTAACGCCGGTCAACTCAAACCAATGCCGGTCACCCTAAACCATCGTCGGTTACCATATAACCATTTTGGTAACCTTGTTTCGAGTTTGGCCACATTCTCAAGTTTTTGGGAGCAAAGGAGACCTACATACGAGCAAGAAACAGAGCTCTTTCACACATCCAAACAACCATAGCCAGTAGCATAACCATTGATCATAAGGTATTTTCATTCACGTTAGCATTCTAGAGGCCTGCTGCAAAGATTGAACACCATTTCACTGATCAATCATCACCACCACCCACCATTGAATCTAAATAGTAAGAAGTGTGTTTCTAACCTGCACCATTTCATTTCTATTCAATTTATAAGGGTTCTTCACCTTTGTTTATCAACCACCATTTATATTTTTATCTCACCATTATTGCCTTCCTATGAACCCAAATGGTATTCCAATCACTCATAACTATTGTAATCACCTCTTTACATTCCTGAGTACCTCTGAATATTCCCAACACCTCCACAGACCTAAACCAACTCCTTACCATCTCTGATTTAGCCTCATACAAATCCCCAAAACCATGAACTATTGAGTTATTATCATCTCGCCTTAACCATCGTTGGTCCTTATAAAACCATCATCGGTCATGCAAGACTAAGGTCGGTCTTTATATTTAGCAATCTTACTAATAGAAGATCCCAATAACCTTTTCCGAAGTAACCTAACCTAACCCTAACTTGTTCTAAAGACCTTGATTATTTACCTTATTTCCAGATTTGATCATAGCCTAGTTTGTTATGTTAGATTTGATTATTGTATTTGGATGAGATACATGTTATCCAATTTTTCCCCTTAGGCAAAATTGGACAACACGAACTTGCACAAAGAAAATTTAGAGGGTGGTTTAGTCATGTAAGATCACATTCAATTTCAAAATCAAGTTACAGCTTGAGCTCCTCATGGAAATGTAATGGCAACAGAGGGTAGCTAAGAGAGTGACAAGGAACAATCAAAGCTCAACAAGAAAGAATGGAAAAGGTTTAGATTTTTTAGATTAGGATTAGATAGTTTTCCTGCATTAGAGTAGCTTGTGGCACGTAGTTTAGGAAGAAGAAGTCGGCTTTCTCTAGAGGACCATCTCAAGCCCGCAAGTCCCACACTTGAGAGATGGTCTCGATGTTATGCAGATTACACCGAATGCCTCATTTAAAATCAGGAAATTCAAGGGTGTTGTAACTTCACATCAACAATACCTAAATCATATCAACTATAGTAGAACCTTGTTTATTTACATCATTTCTTGCATTAAATTGTATTAAACAATGGGTTCACTACCATCGAGGAAGTATCACACTTCCCGGATCTAACATACGGTAGGGAGCCCACCGACATATATTTTTTAACTCTTTCTTGTGGTCTTGTTTTAGATTTCAAGTAATTCCTCCAAGCCAAAAGGAATCTCTCACAGTCAGCATTGGATCAAGAAGTCAGTTTGCACACAACGACCTCCAACCGACCATCATAACAAGTATTCCTCCTTGAGCCATACCGTTATCTGTTTCATCTAAAATCTTAAAGAAAATGATGAAACATATATCACGTTGGATGCGTGGAAATCTCCTTTTCCTCGATCAATAGGCGGTGGAGCCACATAAACTCAAAGTGACAAAATAGAGGTAACATCATGAGATGCAAGTGGAATCAAAAATCTTTGGTTGTCAAAATTTGTAATTAGAAATTATTCAAGCTATGTTTAGGGTCACTCTTTAAGGGCAACATGATATTTGTGCCAAAAGGCTTCTATCCCACTCAATTATAAATTTGGGCAAAGTCTAAAGTTGTTGTCAAGAAACAAGCAATGTTTATTAGATGGTATGGTTAATGTTGTTGGAATCCCACCTATATTTAGTTTTATGAACATTTAACTTATATGATCCTCCACTTTAAAATAAAATTTCCAAATCTTATATCATATTAGCGTAGAAACCAAATATGTGTATATAAGTAGTTTTGTTTGTCATAAAATCGTTCTAGAAAAGTATGTAGATGTTGTAGTTGTTCGACTATAAAAATGTATCTTATTTTTTTTGACATAGAATAATACAAGTAACACCATGATAACCCTTCATTTAAGGAAGGGAAAGGATACTCCCATTTTATAAGACCTACTTAACATACATTCACATCGAGAGGCATACAATGTTAATAATTAGCCAATATTTATTCAAGTTCATCTCAACTTAAATAACCAAATGAGTATCTCAATCATAGGTATAGTGTGCCTCTACTTGGAATAGGTGTTCTAAATATTTAATCAACCATTAATACATAAAGCATTACATTTAAATTTGAGAAAATTCATTTGTAATTCTAATTCAATACCACCATGCATAGAAATCAACAATAGTTCGAGCATCTATTTTCTTAATCAAGTTCAATTATCTATTCCTTTATCTATTAATTTTTCATGAAGATAATTAATACAATCCTTCACATGGATGTTAGACATAGATTTAACTTTTTTGGTAGTACTTTATAGATTCAACAAGCATAAATATGAAAACATTATGTTAGTTACAACTTACTTAGCCATTAATGTCTATGATCTACTTGGTCGTCATCTTGATGTTTAGTTTATAATTGCACTTAGATAAGACATCATTTATATCCAATAAAATCGTAAGATCTTTTAGTATTTTATATAGTGTAAACATCAACTTTCAAATTTAAAAATTTTATAGACTCACTTCGCTCATTTTACATAAATCACAATAACAAAACATTGATACAATTTTTACAACTCGAATACCACGACATAGGTTGTATAGAACTATCTTCTTGTCCAACTACAATGAAAGAAAGAGCAACATTATAGAATTTTACCTCCAACCATGAGCCATACGAATCCCCACACACCTCTCAAATATTGAGAGTGACCCTACCCTTCATGAGAATGAAGATGTGGTAATCAATGAGGAAATAGAGATTCTCATGTGTAGGTAGTTTCCTTATCAATTGGTAAACATCTATAGGGTAGGAGTAATATACATCCTAAAATCATAACCTAATAATGATCCATAGGGATCTAGAAAAATACACCACTTCACCGGTTTCATCAACACCAAGAAGAAGAAGAAGAAGGGAAAATAAATAAATTGAGTTATACGGAGGTTCTGGAAGGAACCACCACTCTATGCAGAGCGGTGGTTTTAAAACTACCACCCTACAGGGGTGACGGTCCTCAAAATACCATCCAGCCTGGGGTGGTGGTCTTGTGATCACCGGTCCTCGCTCAGGGCGGCGCAGCCCGGCACTTTTGAATGTAGAAAATAAGAATGGAGCACGAATGGACACAAATTTGAAGCGCCTAAATCATGTCTCTTCCTTCCATGCCCTTTCACATCCTCCAGTGCGGGAGGACATGGGAAGGCCTATAAATGCATGAAAGGATCAAGAGGATATACATTCGAAGCCGAATCGAGATCAAGAAGAAGAGAGTAATGAGAGCAAAGTGAGCTAAGATCTTCAAAGTTTGGAAATGAATGTAGAAGCAAGGTGTAGAAATAGAGCAAGAAAGTAATGGAGAGAAGGTTTACATTGTTGCTTTTTTCATACTTATTATAATCTGTAATTATCTATGTTAGACCAATAAAAGTGGGAAGAAAGAGCGGTTTCCCTTCTCGACTTGGTTTTCCTCTTTGGAGGTTTCCAAGATAAAAATTGTTGGTGTTGAATTTGTTTTATTTCCTTCTCTACAATTTCCTTTCTATAAAGCACTAGAAAATCAATCGCGAAGCTCTAAATCTTTCAATCAAACTGTCATTTTCCAAAGTGAAAGTAGGACAAAGATATTTGTGTGATTCGTAGAGTTCCAACATAGATTTTTACGGATCATTTTTAGCATCGAGCTGATTATATATCCGTGACTATGATATTCGAATCTTTCTTGTGATTTTGTATGACAAAGACAAGGTCCAAAGGTGAAGAATTTTTACCTTACGAGCCGAGATATTTCTACAAAGAAGTGGAAATAGAAATTCGAGCTCAAATGGAGGGAGAGAACTTGGTCCGTAGAGTTGAGATACTAGAGACCATGATGGATAGACTATGTAGAAAATAAGAAGAAATTTCATATCTAAAAAGATGACTTCATTTAAGCAAGATTCCATGGACTCGGTGGTTCGAGAACTAGCCGATAAATTCGGTATTGGGAAGAGCATGAAGAGATGCCAATTGTAAGTGAGAAGGTAAAATCTGCACATACACCTTTTAAAGTTGAAACGAAAGTGGAAATAAATAATTTTGAAGGACAAGTAGATGTATAATTACTGGATAAATGGCTAAAACAAATGGAAGTCTACTTTAGTGTGCACAATTTCACTGAGGCACAAAGGATAACCTTTGTACGTCTCAAAATGGAAGGTCGTGCTCTAGTTTGGTGGGAAACCCATCTAGCCACTTGTGAGAAGAAGAAACATCCTATTGTCAATACTTGGAAAGGTTTTAAGGAATTGATTAGAGCTAACTTCTATCATATTGGCCATAATACTGACATGATGATTAAGTTTCAAGACTTTAGACAGGGAAGTGGTCAAAGCGTGCAAGACTACACTATGGAATTTTAGAGACAAGCCATGTTTCTTAATATGGACTTGGAGGATGAGGACATTCTGACCAAGTATTTGGGAGGACTTCACACTCACCTTTAGAGGAAGGTAATCTCCACAAAGCCCAAGGATCTCAATGAAGCTTGTATATAAGCATACTACATTGATGATGAGAAGAAGCAAGGATAAATAGAGCCAAAGGAAGACCAGTCAACATAACAACAAGACAAAGAACAAGGGAAGACAAGTAGCAGAGGTAAATGGAAAGGTAAACATGCCGCTACTTTGCTTTGCATACTTGTAAAGATCCTAAGAATTTTTGTAAGAATTGTGATGTAAATGGACATACTAACGCCACATGTTGGAAGTTACATCTGGAATTACACCCAAAGCACCGAACCAAGGATTCCAAGAAATCCATGGCCACTGTGAAGACAGAAGGGAGGTGGAGATTGAGGATGATTCGGATGTAGATGAGAGGCTAGGATGCATGGCCACTAACATGTATGGAGCAGCAAAAGAAGAAGAGATGAATAATGTATTTCAAATCAGAATCCAAATCAAGAAGACTAAGGTAAACGCTTTAGTAGATTCTAGTTCTCAGTCAAATTTGATTTCTAATGCGGTTGTAGAACAGCTTGGTCTAGAGACTTACGCGCATCCACATCCATACCCACTAGGATGGGTGAAGAAGGGTGTAGAAATACAAGTTACAAGGAAGTGTAAGTTTCAGTTTGGGATAAATACCCAATACATAGATGTATTAGAAGTGATATTATTCCACTTGATGCATTTGACATTGTCTTCTAAGTCCTTACTTTTATGCCAGGATGTTTTGTTCACAAGGAGGAGAACCGGTTCGGATGGGTCAAGGATGGGGTCAATTTCAACATCCAGGCACACCAAAGCAAAGAAAAGAAGGCTATGGTAAGTGTCAACCAAGCACCAAGACTTATTCAGAAAATCATTGGTTTTTTTTGCTTTCATTAAAGAAAAGCAAAATAGATGTAAGAGCACAGATACTTCTAACCAAAGGATGAAGAATTTGGATAGCACTTGTCAGTTTTTACAAAAGAAGTCACCATAGGAACTACTCATTCAAGGAGAAAAACAAACCTCCACTATGCAGTCATCGTATCTACCTATGTATTCACTAGACCTGATCATGGGGCAGCAAGAAGAAGAGGAGATAAAAGGAATGGTGGTGACTATAGTGCACGACGTACTTGGAGAGGATTTGGCCAATCCATCTCAAGAGGTAAATACGAAGAGGACTCAACCACTACAAGATATGGGACCTTCACCATACTTAAGCGAGTTTGAGAAGAAGCCTTCAGGCCATACTTCATGTAGATGCACGTGATAGTAAGTTGTAAGAGCTCGCATCTACTAACGGCATCCACGCATGACAAATAAGGAGAGATATAGAAGTTAACTTATAAAGAGTATTGTGCTCAAGGAAACTCGAGAGGAGGATGTAACACTAGGGCAACAAACCGTAAATCCACAGGAGTCTAGGTAGGTTAGATGAGAGAAGACACCAAGCACTCCAGGTGGTACTCAAAGGAGCACGAGAGGGAGTTAATTCCTCTACCACTCCCCCACTAAGATTTTATGGGACCAAAATCCTCCTAAGTAGGGGAGGTATGATCCATAGGGATCCAAAAAAACACACCACTTCATCAGTTTCATCAGCACCAAGAAGAAGAAGAAGGAAAAATAAATAAATTGAGGTATACGGAGGTTCTGGAAGGAACCGCCGCTCTATGTAGAGCGGCGGTTTCAGAACCACCGCCCTACAGTGGCGACAATCCTAAAACGCTTGTCTGGCAGCCAGGTGGTAGTCCTCGTGACCACCATTCTACTCTCAGGCGGCAGGTCCTGGCACTTTTGAATAGAAAAGAAGAATGGAGCACGAATGGACGCGAATTTGAAGCGCCCAGCCATGTCTCTTCCCTTCCATGCCCTTTCACATCCTCCAGTGCATGGGAGGACATGGGAAGGCCTATAAATGCATGAAAGGAGCAAGAGGATAGACATTCGAAGGTGAATCGAGATCGAGAAGAAGAGAGTAATGAGAGCAGTGAGCAAAGATCTTCAGTGCTGGAAATGAATTGTAGAAGCAAGGTGTAGAAACAAAGCAAGCAAGTAATTGGAGAGAAGGTTTACATTGTTGCTTCTTTTCATACTTATTGTAATTTGTAATTGTCTATGTTAGACCAATAAAAGTGGGAAGAAAGAGTAGTTTCCCTTCCTGACTGGTTTTTCTCCTTGGAGGTTTCCAGGATAAAAATTGTTGGTGTTGAAGTTGTTTTATTTCCTTCTCTACAATTTCCTTTCTATAGCACTAGAAAATCAGTCACGAAGCTCTAAATCTTTCAATCAAACTGTCATTTTCCAAAGTGAAAGTAGGACAACATATTTGTGTGATTCGTAGAGTTTCAAAGTAGAATTTTATGGATCAAATAATTCTTTTTTTGGCCAAAAGTCTACTGATATCGTATGTACCCACCTAATCCTGAAACTCGTTATGATTATAGAGAATGAATAATTGGAAATTATAATTCAAGAGAGTAGTCTTTGTGTCGATTCACTATCAACCCTATTTCCCTCTTAGCATTCATTATATGTGATTTTTGTGTACCAAATTGTCAGTCACCAATGTATTATCACACCCCCTAACCTTAACACATCTCTCAACTATACTCTTTCCCTCACTACCAATTTCAACAACCTTCTCTAAAATTGATATCAAATGCACAACCAAGATTCAAAACACTAACAACACTAACCTTTCCACATATCACATACCATATGTTTGGGTTAGAGCTAATACGGTTCTAATCCAGACTATTTGTTCCTTAAAAAAAACCCAACTATGAATAGGAAACTATCAATGCCAATATTCTTAGATGTTCCTGTTAGGAAATAAGGGATAAAATATGTGAAATAATCCCTCACGAGAATCGCAACAAGAGAAACTAATATGCAAAAAATAGTACAGATCTCAAATAAAAGTGCGAGAATAAAATAACACAAACACAAAGAGACAAATTATTTAACGTGGTTTCACCCAATTTGGGCTATGTCCACCAAGAATCACTTGCTCAGATTTTATTACAAGCCACCGCTCTCTCAATACAATACCCAGATCTGTTTGGAGATATGCTCAACAAACTCTACAGAATTCACACCCGAATTCAAAACACATCTGCAATGTTACATAATCCCTACCATATGCATAAAACCATATAAGTAGACAAGCGCTAAGCAGCTTTTACAAAACCGTGGGTATCAAAACAATGGGCCAAAATAGTCCCATAAATCTATGCGTCAAAAATCCCACACATGTAACAAAAAGAACGTTTCTGGTATATTGGGCACGTTTTAAGGCCAAAAAAAATCTTGGGGGCTACATCACCGAACCCCGGCGAGACAACTGTGGAAAGTGTACAGTACTCTTAGTGTACAGTCTCCAACACTTTCTCACAAGAAAAAACAAGCTCCACACACTAACAGTTCCATACCACATAATAAGATCTAATGTAGCCAAATTCTAAACAAACTCGATATACTACAAATAATATGAACTCCAAAAGAAAATAGATCTCTTTCTTCGTTATTGAATACGAATTACATTTTTTCCTAAATAGCAAAACAACTCCCAACTCGATTTGCCAAGCAAACTCTAACTAACTTTACGAATGTGAAGGACTTATTAACTCTATTCTTAAACTTACCTACATTTGTTTAAAGAT
Source organism: Taxus wallichiana var. yunnanensis (assembly GCA_018340775.1). Lineage (NCBI taxonomy): Eukaryota > Viridiplantae > Streptophyta > Pinopsida > Cupressales > Taxaceae > Taxus > Taxus wallichiana. Next base: position 703,355,905 of record CM031244.1, read on the forward strand.
ATACGTACAATTTGACAATTCGTATCTATGGTTTTATATGATAACGACCAATATCAATGGTATATTAACAAACAAAGGAATGTAGAATTAAATCCATGTATACTTATTACGCCGAAGGCGTTCCCCTATGGGAAAGGCCCTTGCGGACGTTTCTCCAACTATGTAAAATTTGACGGCCGTTTAGACGTTTTGGACGTTTTCGTTTTTTCGGGTTATTTTTTACGGTTGTTTTTTTGCATGTAATGGTTTTGCGAGGTTTCAGTCACCCGATCAGTAAACCTAACCGAATACGGTAAAATGGTGTATATGGATGCAGACATACAAGTGTTTGACAACATTGATAACCTATTCCACATGCCGGATGGGTATTTATATGCTGTTATGGATTGCTTCTGTGAAAAGACGTGGAGCCACACGCCGCAATACAACATCGGATACTGCCAGCAGTGCCCTGACAAGGTCTGTTGGCCTGCAGAAATGGAGAAGCAGTGACCTGCACTGTATTTTAACGCTGGAATGTTTGTGTTTGAGCCGAGTAAATTGACCTTTGACAACATGATGGAAACTCTCATGTCTACCGCTCCAACACCCTTTGCAGAGTAGGTAAAGTATATTTGCTTTTGCTTTGTTTATGAATGAAAAGTAGTTTTTTTTTCCATTATGTGGTAAGTCGGTATAAACCACAGCGAGTCAATGTTTTCGCAGGATTTTTTGAACATGTATTTCCAGAAGATGTACATACCCATCCCGTTGGTGTACAATCTAGTTTTGGCCATGTTGTGGCGTCACCCTGAGAACGTAGACGTTGAAAGAGTTAAAGTCGCGCATTATTGTGCAGCTGTAAGTTTTTTTTTTGCTTCTGCTTGCCAAATATTTTATTGTTGTGTAGTTAACAAAATTTTACAAACGGATGTGAAGGGTTCAAAACCGTGGAAATTTACTGGCAAGGAGCCCAACATGCAGAGGGAAGATATACAGAAATTGGTGAAGAAATGGTGGGAGATATACAACGATGAATCCGTGGATTTCAAGATCAAATGAGACAAGGGCGGAGACAGAGAGCAGATCTGAGCTACAACACATAACTGATAAGGCATTGCGTGGTGCAATGTATAGGCCAGTCCACGTGTTGCCTGCTCCACCTGCAGCTTGATCAGACATAACTTATACTGTAAAGTAGGATACATAGCCTATATATATTGTAATTTCCTTTACATAGACTACGTGTCATCATCTTTGGAAGGAAAGCAAAACCTTTATAATATATATGGTGATTAATTTTTCATGCATACAGAACAATTTTACATTTTTTTTTAATCTATGTGCAAATCCACAATTTTCTTTAGTTCTATTCTTTCAAAGGAAAAATAGGACCTGTGTGGAAACAATTTCAATTATGTTACTGTGAAACCCTGACAAACTCAAAAAATAAAAGTTGTTCCAAAATATGTATCGCAATGTTTTGTAACAATAAAAAATTTAGAGCATCTGCTGTTGGTTTTATTTTTTATTTTTATTCTACCGAATGACTGTAGACACTTAGAGCCTGAAAAATAATAGAGCCCTAATAAATACATGTATAATGAGACTTATAAATAAATTTCTGGTATGAAAAAAATTGCAATTTACAGCAACCCTCTAAATTGCTGAACAACAGATTGTTGAACGGTGTTTAAGACATTTTTTTCCATTTAAATTGCCGGTTGTCAATGAGTAAGATTTTCGTTTTGTTAAGTAGAGTTTATGGGTGGGTTTTATGGATTCTCTTGAAGGGAAGAGGGTAGCTAATGAGATTGATCTGAGAGAGCGACATGGGGTTTGAGCATTGAGCATATTTGAAGCACCCACAACATGCTTTAGCACAAAGGTGTGCTCCATTCCTGTTTTAGGCTGAATTTGTTCTTCTTTTTTAGTTCTATGGACAGAAATTGGGAATATGGGCACTTACTAATTTGTACCCTTGAATTTTCTGGATACAACCACCTGATACTAATTTGTACCTTTACAGAGCCCTTTGACAAGCTCTTTATGAGAAAAGATAATAGCAATCTCTTGAGCTCAAGAATTGGAATTAAGATAACCTTTACAGTAGAAATTAATAGGATCGAAGATGGACTTATTGAATCCAATAGCTTGCATAATGCATGACGTTTCACAAGAAATAACACCTAACCAATTGGCAAACGATAGTTTAGAATGCCGTAAACCCGGACAACTAAGATAGCCTACCTGCAAATACAAACAAAATAGAGATTAAAACAGGTCCACTTAAAAGAACAGAGAACTATCTGCTCAATAAGTTTGATTAAGATGTCATTGCAGTCATTGAGACCAAATATCTTTCAGGCATGCATTTTGTCGAATAGTTCGCATGCTTCCATTTCTTACTGTGCCCTTGGATTCGGCAAGAACGCCATTGGAGGACAGAATGGTAGATTTTATGTGTTCTGTTTGTTTATGGTGATTGAAGGTTGGGGAGATCACCAATGGATTGGAATGAATTCCTTGTTTATACAAGTAAGGTAAATTTCTATAAGTGATTATGGGGTAAGGCTTATGTCAATGATTCGAAACTTTCAAGTTGAGAAATTGAACTTCAGGAAAAATTATAAAGTCTCTCTGTTTCCCATACCGTTCATGAAAATCTAAATTCAAGACTAATACTAAATTATTAAAGAAGAGGATTCAGACTTGGCATTGCAACCGGGTCTTGATCACATCAAGTGGCATTGTCACAACACTTGCTAGAGCTCCAACTACCCCGCCTGCAGTGATGTGAGCAAGTAGGTGCTCTTCACTTGCGTTTTCTGGAGAAAATTTGGTGAGGACTTTCTTGGCAGCTTCATAAGTTGCAAAATGAACAGCAGTGAAAGGGGCATTCATTACCACATAATCTGCATGCTTATCCAACCTGTATTGTAATTTTACTTCATATATTTTAATAATGAATGATCTGAATGATATCTCTTCCGTGGATCTAAGATACTCCCATATACTATTGAATTCTTTCCTTTGATTCTCACCAAATTGGATTTAGAAGCATCTCTCTGTGATTTGCTTGCGGGTATTGCCTTTGACCAGTCTTCCCCTTTTATCCTTGAAGCTTTTACAACAATCTACATTTGATGTGCTAACATGATGGGCATTTTGGTTCCCACCCACAATTTCACTACTTCCTTCTAAATCTCATAATGTGGCATAGGAGCCGGTATACAACAACAATTGTTATGAAACATAACATTGAATCTGGAATCCCTCCAACAATCAGGGACAACCACTGACATTTTCTATGACACATCAATGTTACCACCAACATTACCTTTATTTGTTATTGTCAAATTTGATAGATACAACGGCCCATGTTGGGATCCCTCCAACCCGTTACATATTTGGATACCCCTATTTCATGAGGGAATCAAAGACAATTGCCGAATAAAATGGCCTGATGATTAACTATCCACAAGTCCCAGGGACTTACTTTGCATAGAGCAACTATCAACATTGGAACCACTGAAAGGCAAGGTTTGACATTCACAACTTTCTCCATAGTTCCTTCACTTTTAAATATGTGCATTTCACCTCCTTTTTCATTCAAAAGGTACTCAAAAATGGCACACATACCAACACTCGGAGCAAGAAGAAAGGAGGAGTCAAGACTACTATCCCTCGACCAAAACAACCCGTCATAAATACTACCCTCTACTTTGATAGCACCTCCAGTACTACTTTAGTCAACACTTATTGTATCCAAAGAGGCAATTCCATTCAAGGGGTATCAAATGTATTCATGTTTAGTGGAAATAAAATTGGCCACAAAATGCTACCATTCATGATATAAATTCTCTAAATGTACAAAGGTCTTCATGTATTCATGTTTAGTTCATATATCGTGATATAAGATTTGCAACTGCATATCTACGATTTTGTAACAAATTTAAATGTATACACAGAACATTTCGATGTAATGTTTCATATATAATCCAACACTTCCACTATCAATCACACCCCTTATCAACATGTTATCGACAGTATAAAAATGGATTTTTCAACAGCCAACCAACCAAACAACCGATGTAACCATTGTCTCAAACACGTTGCAACACAAACACAATTTCCCCCAAATAATTACAAACCACATTAACTACAAAAGTAATTAACTATCACTCATGATATAAGATTTGCAAATGTATATGTACGAATTTGTAACAAATTTGAAATGTAGAGATAGAACCTTTAAATGTAATGCTTCATCTATATTCCTACACTTACAAAATCAATCACACCCCTTATAAACATCAACTACAAAAGTAATAATTATCCCTCTAAATCAAATAACATATGTCGTTCGGCATTCACATTGCATTTTACACATGCGATTGCTAGTTATTTAAATCCTATCTTTCTCTCGTGTCCTACACGTTCAATGTTATGGTTGAACCTCAATGCATTTTGGAAATTCTACTAACAAAAAATTGACTTGTGTCAAATTGAGCATTCAGATTTATATGAAATTTACGTCTTGTTAATATAATCTATATTTTTATAGGTCTATAACTGTTACTCCGCCCTATTACTTGTTAATGCCTTAATTTGCCCTAAAAGTCTCCAGGAAATCGTATTGATCATCTTCACCTTTACAATGTTTTTAGTTAAGATAATTTCATGTTTATCGTATCCCGTATAAAGTTTGAATCAATGTTAAAAGAATACATATTCGTATACTTAACATGCCATTATTTCAATCACATAATGGCATCATTCATTTTATCTCAAAACGTATCTTGCTGCAGGGGTTAGTTATATCAAGGTTCTTTGATTCCATCTACTTCTCTAGTTATGAAATTGTGTTACCACCCTCCTCGCTTGACGTGGAAAAACAAGGTGATAATTTACATATGGGAAGGCGTCAATTTCATAATGTTATACTTGGAATCAATAATAATTGATGGCAGGGAAGGAGGTTTTCTATATCCTAATGGAATTTACAAAATATTTTGAGCAGCAGTGAGTTTATATACGTTTGGATTTGGACTATTATATAAACTCTCTGTTACTACTATATTTTTACCCTAGACGTTCTCTCTTTCTTGTTTATATTTTAAATTTGTAAGATGCCCCATGGGTAAGTGGAATATCCACATGGGGGAGGATCTGTAGTATTACACGAGTTAAACTTAAATTTCAACTTCTGTTTTATTTTCTATGGAGCACTTTATTCTCACCTTTAATCTCCAGCTATCTCTTAGGTGAATGCACCAATACTATTAAGTAAAGTAGTTTATACCTATTTCTTTTCTATGTTCAAATATATAGTTTTCTTTGTTAATTAAATATCGTCTATAATTATTTTAATGGAATTATTATTCTTTTATTTTAATTTATTTAAGTCTAAAATTACATAAATCCTGTAATTAGATAATTATGAAGGTTTTATTATCGTAATAAATGATAATGAAGCCATCGATACAATAGCTCAATCTTGCAAGCTTAATTCTCATCTAAATAGTATTATTTGTTTTATTATTTTGCAATTACTATTATCATAACCCCTAAATGACGGAACGACCTAAGGATTAGCGAGCCAAAATAAATGAATAGATTTTATTTAACAACTTGTGGCTTGTCCCATTTTCAAGCATTATCATATACTACAATCATATCCTTATTTCCAGCTTTTCTCCATGTTCCCTTTAATGGCATGCAACAATCATTCGACAGCAATACATACTCTATTTTCAACATTCTCCCATCTAATAGTTTTTCAAATCCTCGTGATTAAAATTAAAATTAACAAAAATCCAATTATAAAAAGATTCCAAATGATGATTAGATTTGACCCAACTGTTTCCAAATGATGGGGAAGAATAGAGGTTATATTTTTTTATTTGCATAAAATGAAGGTATGAAGAAATTTGACAGCTTAATCGCTTCTTTCAATAAGACTTTTAGCTCCCTATAAATGCATGCAACCACATTGCTCCCAAGTACTAGAATTTAAAATAATCGAAATAAAAAAATTACAACAATTTAATTATAACATTGTTTTCATATGATGATTAAAACTGGCCCAATGGATTCCAAATGATGATTATATTATACACAATGATAAGGGGTATGGTTCGTGTCCACCCCATCATTATATTTTCATGCCTCTATTCTATCTATTTAATAACTATATTGTTCCTCTATTTTAGTTGTATTATTCCTCTATATGAGCTATAAAAGAATGGTCATCTTCTAATTCTCATATTTTTATCACTATTCTACCTCTATATTAATTGTATGATAACATGGGCATCTATCCATTTTCATATTCGTTATAGACGTATGAAAATAATGAACAATAAGATGTCTATTATTATATAGTCAATATAAAAGAAGATATTGGATATATTTTAATTTTGTATAGAATGGGCATATTCCCATAATATACATTCTCCTCATGTAATATACAAGAATACATATAGTATTCATCCTCTATATTTCCCATATGATAATGGGAATATGTCCATTCTAAACATTATTGTAGAAGAAATACAAGTCATATTGAAATATGGTACCTTCTTCATTCTAATTTAAGTAATACAATAAGTAATTTATATGGCATCTACATAGATCTCGAAAGATGGGGAAATGAGACATGCACACTCGAACTAAACTTTTTAAGTGAGACCGAGCACTAACAATATTAAATCTAAAGCCACAAAAATTCTTTCCCTAGGTTACTTGTATGAGAATGTTTAGAATGAGTAGGTTACCATTCTCATACAAATCAATATAAAGGTGTAGCCACCCATTTTTTTGGCATCTTACGTGACATATCCATACCCATCACATTTACATTCAAAATACTAAAACCATCCTATCATTTTATAAACCATGTTCTCATCTTTGTAAAATCACATTTTACCTCAGTAAATACCTATTTAACTCATCCTAAATAACCTAAACCTCCTAAACCACCTAAAATAAATTCTAACCCATTTTAGCCTAACATCTCAACCTCCCAACATCCCTAACACCCTTCCACCCATCCTTAATTGCTTCCAAACCCAAACTTACTCATTTGGAATTGGTTGAAACCACTTCCAAGCAGTCTCCTCACTTTTTTCTAGTTCACCAACAATTCTAACTAATCGTTGGTGATTCTATATAAGCCCATAAACTTTCTTGAATCCAGGACCATGTGACATTGCAGCAAAGTCTTGATAGTTTTGACATCTAAAACATCGTAACACTTTATCAAGACCTTACAAACATTTGGAGAGCTGGTATCATCACAACTTTTTCGCATCATTATCATCTATGTTTTACATCATAAAAAAGGTACACTTCTCTTTTATATTATCTTATTATCCACACATCTTGTATCAAAATAATTTTCAATCATCTAATCCCTTTTTGAAGTCTAAACTATAAATTTCAATTGAATCTTCCTTTACATAAGTAATCACCTATGATTCATTTGAATCACCAGTGATTTATATGAATCACCCATAATTCCTTTTAATGACTATTGTTTCGCACAGAATGTTTCCGTTCTTAGAATTGAGTTGCTTCTATCCTTTCATTCCCTTGAGAAACAGATAAAGGTTAGGGCTAGGAGGAATACTTGTTGGGTGTTGGGAGGGTGTGCGCGTACCGTAGAGAGAGATCAGATCGATTGCGAAGAACTCCTTTTTGTCTGGGAAGGACTACCTGTGAATAAGAATGCAAGACCACCAGATTATAGTTAGACAATAAATGAGGGAACTGCCTTGGGCCCAGGAAATATTAGACTTCCTTTCGAAGGTGGTCAGTTCTTTTTAATACAAATTAACACAAATGCTAACAAATAAATTATTGCGAAATCACAATTTAGTTACCTCGTTAAAAGGCAATTGAGGAAAGGTTGGTTTTGGTTTGAGTCATCGTGGATGATGCCGATTAATGTATAACCGGTACTTGTTGATGATAACCGATATCGGTAGGGGTAGTGATTCGGGGCTTTCAATGAAGGTTGGATGTAAGGTGGTTATGGTGTTTATAAGGTTGGTAAATGATTAGGGGTAGGCAATAGGGTGATGGAGAAGACTCAAAGAGTGTGGGAGATGTTCTTGGGAAATGTAAGGGTAGAGGAATAAAAGTTAGATGTAGGGTGCTATCGTGGTAATAGATCTAGGAGTGAGCTTATAATTACTATGAATCGAAGTTCAAGAAATGGTATAAAAAAATGTACAAGACACCACTTACTAGTACCTGATGAAGATACAGGTTCAAGGACTGTGATGATGAAGGCAAGGCTCAGGTGGGATGATCCGACAATCAAAAGTGAGCTATTGATCTGAAAACGTGAGTGTATTTTTTTCACTTTTATAAGTTTCCAAAGATTGTGATTTTCTTAACCAATTATAAGTATTCTAAACTCCACAAGTTGATTAAATTCTGATTATTATGCATCCATATAAGTGCGGAAAACTTGTGTAGCAAATAAATAATCGAACTAAAAACATTCGATAACAAACAAGATTGTTTACGGGGTTCGGAATTTCCTACGTCCCCGGGTTCAGATTGAACCGATCCATTAATAATATTGAAATGCAAGTACAATAACTCTTACAAACAATCAATAATGAATCACAACCTGCAAATGAGCTGATCAATGTCCCAAGAACTCGAAAATAGCAGAAATCGTCCCCAAGAACGATCCGTGGCTCCTACAGTGTTTTCACAATGTGATCTCCCTGCAATTGTGTTAGAAAAACACCTAAAAATGGAGATTTAAAAACATTCTATGAAAAAAATCATATTTCTAAGATCAGATCTGAATTCTGAACACTTTTCATGTTTACACCAAGTCACAATTCGGATCAGAAGTGCATTGAAATTCGTGTTTTCCAACTAGTCAGTCAAGATCCCTATTAAAATCTGCATTCAAAGCTTCCAAAAATAGGATAAAACTCAACAAAAACATTAAATACTATATGGTTGGAATTTTCTCAAATTCTCTACATTTCATCTTTTTACTCCGAGGTCCCAATCTGAGTGCAAGGCCTTCAAAAATGGCGTTTCTCGAAACTGTCTCCTTATGCTGCTTTTCGCATGCACTGCACTCCCTAGTATAAGATGAAGCGCCCCATTTTATAGTGCGCCCAAGCCCCTAGGCGAGTTGGTTGGAGGATTGGTCTTGGGCAGCGGAGGTTATGGGTTCAAAACCCGCGGCATGTATTAAGGCGGAGTCTATTTTGCATAGTGGTAAGATATCCCACATTGACCGCGTGAATGGAGGGATTAATGCTTATTATAGGCCAAACCGCCCGAACCACATGTGATTTCGGTCACACCTATCACCGTTTTGTTTGACCACATAATATTGGTGAGCTGGCTGTAGTTGAATTTGGATTTGTGTTGTTTGAAATGCCCGTGATATGGGCCGAGCTATGTAGTAGGGTTGTTGGCAATATGATAAGGTTTGACCGCCGAGTTAAGTGGAAACCGATGCATTGTTGATTGGCCCCAAACGGTTTGGCATATATGTGTGGCATGTAAATAATTAACACTTGTCATCTCCCGATAGGCAATTTCAATCGAATTCGACGAGTGGTGGCAAGCCACGTGGTGGCTTGTGGACCCACCACGTTGGCGATAATACCACAGTCCACACAGCGGCCGGGCTCCCCTCCGTAATAAAAGTTGAGCCTCTTGTTTCCGTGTACCATTTTTACGCTCATCAAGACCGGTGATCGAAAACCCACAAACAACTCTCTTTTGCCTTTTCGCCACGTGTCGCAGTGCGATTGGTCCATTATTGACCAGTTGACTAGAGTTGACTTTCTCGTTGACTGAACTTTAACCGAACATATCTAGAGCTCCCGATGTCCGTTTGTCGCATTCTCATAGTCGTTGGAAAGATCTCGAGATGATCTACTACACTGACACCATTTAGGGATGTTTCAGAACGCGTTTTCAAAAATGATCCCCTAATCACACCTCCCCACTAAGAAAGGCTTTTTGTCCATAAAAAGCTGTGTATCAACCCACAAAAACATGCTATCTCTTCCTGCATTGCACAAACACATACAAAACCCAAAATAACATTATAGGTTAAATAAATGCAAATAGTTAATTACCTAGTCACATAACCAATCAGATAATAACACCCAATTAAGCTAGTGTTCAACTAAAACGCTGCAACCCTGTCAACTCTACGCACAACTGTGAACTGTCATACCCCACTGTAATGCCATCACAAATAATTGACCAGATAATAACACCCATTCTATTACGGAAAGCTAGTGTTCAACTATCACTTTGTGATACGGCCGATTACCAAAAATTACAATTCCATGACATAGATCAGTATACAAGACATCTAAACTGCCCCCAATTAGGCTAGTGCCCACTACCCATCTGAAACTGTAACAACTGCAAGTATTCACTATCAAAATATAATAGACTATCAATGCCCAAAAATAGCTATAGTCAACAACTGAATCAACATGAATATGCCAAAACACTGTATTGCCATCACAAATAATAAGTCAGATAATAACACCCATCTATAACGAAGCTAGTGTTCAACTGACACTTTGTGATTATGCTGATTACAACTGCAAGTTTCAAATTTAGACATGCTACTGATGCCTATCCCTGCATAGTGTTTTCAACAATGGAACTACCAACCAATCTGAGAAAACAAAACATGAGTATGATGAACCTATCACTCAAATCTTCTCTTCAGTTGTTTCCATTCATTTTCAAAACTTAAATATCAACTTAGGAACAAATCCTTATCAATCAACAGGAATCCCTAAAATATAGCTCTGAAATTTTTTTGTTGCCTACTATCAACAATTTACTGTAGTGCAAATATAAAGTTGAGGAGTGTTTTTCCAAACCAATCACTTGGGTTTTTCCGTTTTGGTTGTTTTACCTCCTCAGTACCACAATGAGTTTTAGTTAGGTTTAGCACTGTTGGTTTTACAATACTGTTCTTTTTAACAACTTTCCAATTTTGTTGTTTAGAAACAAACCAACAAACCTTAACATCATGACCATTCCTATTACAATGGGAACAAAATTTAACTTCCCTGTTTTTAGGAGTCTTACCCATTTTACCATTCTCAGAACTCTGTCTACGAGAATGATTCCCCTGTTTAGGAGAGGTAACATTCTTGCCATTTCTCGCCTTTCCTTGGTGAGATTGGTCTTTAGCACCTGCCTTATCATTCACAAAAGGCATTAACTTCTTAATCAAATTTTTCCTCTTCCAACAATATGCAATAGAATGATTAGTACCTTCACAAAATGTGCAAGGGAAAGCATATTTCTGTCTACCAAAGCTATATTGTTCCAACTGAAAGAGTGTATTAGAAGTTTTAGGATTTGATTTTCCCTTAGTGCTATTTTTAGTGTAAGTGGAAGGAGGTGGAATCGATGATTGAAAAACAGGGATGGAAGCCTGACCACTTTTATTAAACTCAATCAATCAAAATATTACAGAGAATGGGCTGCAATATTTATAGATATTGCACAGCCAAATACATACGGTGAATAAGTTGCACAGGTGCAACCAAATGCCAGAATAAACAAGCTTCCAATAACATCCGGGAAGCAGGAAATGAATAGATACAAATATATTGTTTACAACAATATAACAGTATGAAATAAAAGACAAATATGGTTGATTAACCATATAACCAAATAACAATTATTATTTAATTAATAAAATTAAATAATTTAAACTATGCATAATTAATATTAGGATAATAATATTTAATCCTAACATTCCCCCCCTTAATTGTGCATTGTCTGAAGAGATGAGGAGAGAAATGCTCTGAACAACTCGAACTTGTCACGTGCAAGTGACTTTGTGAAAATATCTGCTCGTTGTTCAGCCGTTGGACAAAATTGAAGCTGGATGTTGTGCTTCAACACATGTTCACATATGAAATGAACCTGAACTTCAATGTGCTTTGTTCTCTCGTGAAAAACTGGATTGCGAACAAGTTTGAGAACACCTTCATTGTCAACATACATGGTGGTCGGTTTGTCCTGTGGTATTCCAAGTCCTTCCAGTATGCGACATAGCCAAATCACTTCACAGACAGCTTCTCCTGCAGAATGATACTCGGCTTCTATGGAAGAGCGAGAAACAAAGTGTTGTTTCTTACTTCCCCATGATATTGGTCCAGATCCCATAAAGAATACAAATCCAGAAGTGGATTTTCTATCATCAATGTTACCTGCATGATCTGAATCCGAATATCTAGTCAAGAAGAAGTTTTCGTTCTTCTTGTATTCTAGACCAAGATCCACTGATCCTTTGAGATATCTCAAAATGCGCTTTGTTGCTTTCCAATGACAAACTTTGGGTTCCTGCATGAACCTGGATAGATAGCTCACTGCAAAGCTGATATCTGGTCTAGTGTAGGTCAGGTAAATGAGACTCCCAATCAGCTGCCGATAGAGAGTGGCACTTACCTCAGGAGATGGATCTGAACGAGATAACTGTAATCTGTTCTCCATAGGTGTAGCAATTGGTGTGCAATCCATCATCCTAAACTTCTCGAGCATTGTCTTGGTATATTTCATCTGAGAAACAAAGATATGATTCTCTTTCTGCCATACTTCTAGTCCAAGACAGTAGTGCATAAGCCCAAGATCTGTCATGTCGAATGATCGCTTAAGATCTTTCTTCGTTTCATCAATCATCTTCACTGAACTGCCAGTGATGACTAGATCATCGACATAAACTACAACAATCACCATCTCCCCCCCTTGCTTTTTGAGGTAGAGATTGGGATCGTATGGATTTCTGACGAATCCATGTTGTACGAGATGCTCATCAATCTTGATGTACCATGCCCGGGGTGCCTGTTTGAGGCCATACAGAGATTTCCTGAGTCTGCATACCTTTTCTTCTTGACCAGGTACAACATATCCCTCAGGTTGAGTCATGTAGACTTCTTCTTGTAAATCTCCATTCAGGAAGGCACTTTTTACGTCCATTTGGTGAACTTTCCATCCAAACTGTAGCAGCTAGAGCAAAGATCATCCTGATCATTTTGATCTTAGCTGTGGGAGCAAATGTCTCCTCATAGTCAATGCCTTCTTTCTATGCGTACCCCTTTGCTACAAGTCTTGCTTTGTACTTGTCCACTGTCCCATCTGCTTTGTACTTAGTTTTGAATATCCATCTGCATCCAATGGGTTTCTTCCCTGGTGGAAGATCAACAAGCTGCCAAGTGTTATTCTTCATTACTGATTGATATTCAGAATCCATGGCATCTTTCCAAGCTTTTGACTGTAGGGCTTCCTGGACTGTAGAGGGCTCATCTGATTCAATAACTCTACTCATCAAAGAAAAGTTAACTTCTTCTCTTGCTTTACTGCGAGTCCGTGGTCTAGGGGTGGATGTATCCGGTGGAGCATCCAATCTTGCATCTCGTAATGTACTTGTACACCATTTAGGCATACATTGAACTGTTCCCATGGGTTGTGGTTCTATCTGATCAACACCATCATCCCCATCATCACTTTCATCTTCTGAGGGAACATTAGCTTCAATTTTTACAATAGGTGAAAAATCTACATCTTACGAGTCCGAGGAGGAGTCTCTGCTTCCTTCTTCTCGAAAACTCAACATCTCTCGCTTGTGTAGACTTTTCTCGGTCTTAGGATCCATCAATCTATACCCAGAGTCTCTTCACCGTATCCAATGAAGATGATATTTTGTGACTTCATGTCCAATTTCTTTCTGTCTGTTGGGGTATGTGCATGTTGGCTTTGCACCCGAATACTCGAGGTGTGCAATGGATGGTTTCCTTTTTGACCATGCTTCTGTGGTGTAATTCCATCAAGAGTAGTTGTGGGCACTCTGTTTAACAAATAAACTACTATTTTTGCTGCTCCTGCCCAAAATGTCTTTGCAAGTCTGGAATCATCGATCATGCATCGCACCATTTCCATGATAGTAAGATTTCTTCTCGACAACACCATTTTGCAAGCGTGTGTGTGGAGGAGGCATTTGTTGACGAATCCCGTGAGTTTGTAGGTAGTCTTTGAACTCATCACTGGTGAATTCCCCCCCTCGATCTGAGCGGAGAGTTCTGATGTGACGACTAGTTTCTTTCTCAACTGCAACTTTGAACTTTTTGAATGTTTCAAAGGCTTCACTTTTCGAAGACAAAAAATCCACATTTTTCGTGAATAGTCGTCAACACAGAGCATGAAGTACTCGAACCCCAATGACTTGACCGCATGCATCGGACCGCATGATCGGGTATGAACCAGTCAAGTTTACCATGAGCTCAAAATGTACTCTTTTGGAATGAAACTCTGTGTTGTTTTCCTGCTAAGCAGTGAGGACACTTGTCTATATCCTTCTGAAGAGATGGTAGCCCATGTACCATATTACACCGGTGAAGTGTTTCGAGATATTTGAAACTTACATGACCAAATCTCCGATGCCACAACTGGGCTGAGGTGGAGTTTTTAGCCACAAGTGCTTGATCATTTTTGTGAATGAAATCAAGTTGAAACATTCGTCCCACATTTGAGGCTTTTGCAATTATTTTCGAGCCTCTAGATTTATCTCGAATCAAACACATTTTCTTGCCGGATTGACTATCAAAGTCAATTTTCAGGTTGTGATCTAGGAGTTGACTGACCGAAAGAAGATTCTTTGTCAACCTAGGGACATATAGAACATCTGATAGTCTGCATTTGCGTGAACCAAGGGGTAGAGAAATGTTTCCAATCCCCTGAACTGTATATGAAGAATCATCTCCCAACGAAACATGATTTTTCGATGGCGTGTCCCTCATTGAAATAAACCACTGCGGGCTGGTCATGTGTCGAGTGGCTCCCGAATCAACATACCAAACGTCACTAGATGACGTGGATGGTTCACTTGATCGAGCAAGTGAACAAGAAGTCTTCATTGTCTCCGATCGTTTTGTTGCTCAAAAATATTACCTCTTTGGTGGGGTCTTCTTTTCCAGCTTCCCCTTTTCTACGCCCGTGATAGTTGTTTGAATGTCCCTTGTAAGATTGTTGTTGTTGTGGTCCAGAATTGCTTGATGAACCTTTCTTATAAGTGTTATACCAACAATCTTGTAAGTCATGTCCTCTTTTGCAAATTGGACATCGCTTCTTCTGTTGATTGTCCCCATGATACTGATTCTGATGTGGGGACTTCTGATAGGATTTAGGTTTTCCTTTACCTTTTCCTTTCCATTTTTGATGTGAAGATAGTGCCTGCTCCTCTTCATCATCCTTATTGTGCATTTCTTCCTCTTGTTGCAATAGGTTTACTAGCTTGTCAAAACTAATTGTCGTATCTGACAAGTTTAGAGTTGTGACAAAAATACGGTAAGAAGAAGGTAGAGCTCTCAGAACAATGGAAACGAGAGATTCATCTTTGACCTCTTCTCCGAGGGCTAGAAGTGAAGCCCTCAACTCTGCAACTCTTCTTAGAAAGCTTCAATTTTCTCATTCTGCTTGAACTTCAATGTATGTAACTGACTCTGCAAATTGAGTATGACATTCTTGTTCTTGGCCTCATATATTGTGCTCAGCTTATCCCACGCTTCTTTTGCTGATGTGGCATCTCGAATGTGGGCTTGCACATCGTCGGACACTCCAAACAAGATGATGAGTTTTGCTTTCTGATCTGCTCTATCAAATTGTCGTTGTTGTGTTGCATCAGTTGGTGATCTGGTTAGAGTACCAGTCACAACAGGCCAGATTTCTTCAAACTCAAGTTGTGTCTTTATTTTTGTCTTCCATGCAAAGATAGTTACTTCCTTTGAGCAATTGTGAATCCGGAAGAAAAATTTGGGGGCATTGGTGCCCATTTTGCAGAGATCACTAACGGGGGTTTGGCTCTTATCACCTGTATTAGGTCTCCCAATCTATATACCGTCATCCGATATACCGAACCTTTCTATATACGCGCCCTTCCGATATACCCGCTTGGTACATGGAAGAAGCTCACCCTTTCTATATACCCGCCAGTACGTGAAAGAGGCGTTAACGTACGTGAAAGAATTCAATACATGGTACCAAGACAAGATGCGATGGGGTCTGTGGCGATTATTGACACCGCTCAAAGAAATATCCTCATATGCGCGTGTAACTTCGCTATATACTCGGATAGTTTTCACCCGGATTTATGTCTTGCAATCGTTCACAGACGGATGGGATGGTTCATAGTGTGTGCACTGTGACCTTATTACTCCCCGTCGATTTATAGGGACGATGCCCAAACGACGTTGTTGCAGCTATATTAGGCGTTAAGTGTAGTAGTAGTCACAACGGCTTTACCCGTAAGCGCTTCCCAGAGGCACCGTATATACCGAATGCTGCGAATGAGATCTAGGATCTCGTGAGTGTTACAGAACCAATTTTACTGGTTTTTATTAAAATTACGCGCTTACGAAGGCATAAAGTTTTGCAGTTGACTATGGCAACCTGCAAATTAGTACAATATGTAGCAGTATACAATTTACATTCAAAAACTGTACAATTTGAATGACAGGCAAAAAATTTCAGTTTCGGGTCCTGGTGGCCTCCTGAGCCCAATACGACCCAAAATGCTAAAAATTGCAAAAAAATAGCTGAAAATGCAATTTTTAGATGGGTCTCCTTTTGCAAAAAATGTCCAAAATGAAAAACCAGGCCGAATGGGAGAAAAAAAAATTTACCCTAAATTAGGGATTTCTCCGCTAAATTTAGTTAGTTATAACTAAATTCAAAAAATCTGCTAAATTTAGCAGTTCCGCCAAAAATTCTGCCAAATGCAAAATGTGAAGTTGGGGGTGGGATTTGAACCATGCACCTCCCACTTCTAAGGCTTTCCCTCTATCCAACTTGGCCACTTAAGGGCGCTTGATGTAGAAATGAGCAAACTTGTATTTAAAGTATATGAAAAAATGACTTACCTTAGAAAATGCGACCTAGATGAAGGATCCACGTGGCTGCAGCTGGTGAGAGGCGTTTTTAGGTTATTTTTTAGCTAAAAATCTGGATCTGAAGCATCTACAGCACTTTATCTCCTTTGGCCGCCACTTTTACCTTATTTCTCACCATTTTTTTTCATTTTTTTGCTTGCTTGGTCGCTGTTTTCTTGTGCAGGTCGCTTGGATGGAGGATTTGGCGCTGGCACTGCTGTTTTTCTTTGTTTGGGCCACTGGTTCCTTGCTTTGGGCACCTATTTTGATTGTTGTTGTATTCTTTGCTTTTCTTTTGTATTCTTTGCTTTTGTATTGATTTGATTTGCTTTCCTTTTGCAGGCTTTGGCGTGGAGGACTGGCTGAAGGCGCCTTTTTCTTTGTTTTCTTTGATTCTTGATTGATATGCTTTGCTTTGCTGATTTCTATGTGTGCAGGTCCAGCATGAGGAGGATTTGGGCGCCTCTTTTTTTTATTCTTTGCTTTGTTTTGATTTGCTCCTTTCTTGTGTGCGCAGGTAGCTCTTTTCCTCAGGCTTCACAAATCCATATACATACACACAGATTTGGATGTCCAGTGGACTACTAACAATAACAGGAGCTATATTTCCTCTCTAATTTAGAGATAAAACCCGTAATGGGGTAAAAAATACTAATAATAATTTTTTTTTAAAAAAATTGAATACTGCACAAAATTTTGCTCAGTCCGAGTGCACCAAAGGTAAAAAAATTTACGTTCCAAACACCTGGAACTGAACAGGAGGTTGTGGGTTTGCAGGGGGTTCTGGGAAGCTGCAGGAGGCAGCACTGGCTCTCCTTCTGGTGCAGATTTCTTCTCCACGAATTCTCCTTCTTCTGCAACCTTCTCCAACCTTGCCAGGAGCTTCAATTCGCTCTGGTACCAAATGATGATTGAAAAACAGGGACGGAAGCCTGACCACTTTTATTAAATTCAATCAATCAAAAAATTACAGAGAATGGGCTGCAATATTTATAGATATTGCACAGCCAAATACATACGGGTGAATAAGTTGCACAGGTGCAACCAAATGCCAGAATAAACAAGCTTCCAATAACATCCGGGAAGCAGGAAATGAATAGATACAAATATATTGTTTACAACAATATGACAAAAGATGAAATAAAAGACAAATATGGTTGATTAACCATATAACCAAATAACAATTATTATTTAATTAATAAAATTAAATAATTTAAACTATGCATAATTAATATTAGGACAATAATATTTAATCCTAATGTAATCGATTACCTCTTTTACCTGTTTTCTTACACCTTTCATTGTTCCTCCTGATGGCGGAATCCTGCAATTCTAGTGGTGTAGATCCTTGGCTGTTGGAAGCTTGTCTTCCTTCAGCTGCTTTGGAACTTTCTCCAATTTCCATTTTCCCACTAGAATAACCCAAACCTGCAAACCGAGGCTGATCCTCTACCTGTATTGGGTTAGCATCACCTTGTCCATTTTTACCAAGGCCCGTTCTGTTAAATCCCATCTTAACCATTAGCTTAGACCCAATTCCCTTAGTGTGTTTTTCAAACTGACCCAAAGGAATATCTGAAACTAAATGAGAGGAAGAATTAAAATGTGAACAACTTACAGTGCATTCTTTCATAGTACCTACATCTGCTTTGGAAGGAATTTCCTTCTTGTGTTCACCTTGTTGCAGCTTTTCCAAGAGGGCATCCTTGGTTCGTATTTCTTCCTGCAACTCTTTAACAAAGCCCATCAACTTCTTGCTCTCTTCAAGCATCTTGTTGACATACTCCTCTTTCTTGGTTATAGAGGATTGTGGCTCAGATTTTAACCGCACTATTTCCTCTTCCAAGGAATAAAAATTAGCTCTCAAGAAAGAGTTTTCTTCTTGGAGTTGGCGGTTTATGGCTTCAAGCTCATCCAGTTGCTCTTGTTTGGATGACTTGCCCATGATTCCCTGTTCCTGCAAACACAACCTGTACTTCCAAAACTGCACACTGCAAAAGAAGATTAACAAGCCCCAAAATGTCTACACACTGAAAACTGAAATCAATATTGAAACTGAAGCCAAACACAATTAGAAGCTAATCCGGCAATCTAACTGCTCTGATACCAAACTTGATCTGAAAACGTGATGTGTATTTTTTTCACTTTTATAAGTTTCCAAAGATCGTGATTTTCTTAACCAATTTTAAGTATTCTAAACTCCACAAATTGATTAAATTCTGATTATTATGCATCCATAGAAGTGCGGAAAACTTGTGTAGCAAATAAATAATCGTAACTAAAAACATTCGGATAACAAACAAGATTGTTTACGGGGTTCGAATTTCCTACGTCCCGGTTCGATTGAACCGATCCATTAATAATATTGAAATGCAAGTACAATAACTCTTAAAAACAATCAATAATGAATCACAACCTGCAAATGAGCTGATCAATGTCCCAAGAACTCGAAAAATAGCGAAACTGTCCCAAGAACGATCCGTGGCTCCTACAGTGTTTTCACAATGTGATCTCCCTGCAACTGTGTTAGAAAAACACCTAAAAATGGAGATTTAAAAACATTCTATGAAAAAAAATCATATTTCTAAGATCAGATCTGAATTCTGAACACTTTTCATGTTTACACCAAGTCACAATTCGGACCAGAAGTGCATTGAAATTCATGTTTTCCAACTAGCTGTCTTGAAGATCCCTATTAAAATCTGCATTCAAAGCTTCCAAAAATAGGATAAAACTCAACAAAAAATATCAAATCTTATATGGTTGGAATCATCTCAGAATTCTCTACATTTCATATTTTTACTCCGAGGTCCCAATCTGAGTGCAAGGCCTTCAAAAATGGCATTTCTCGAAATCGCTCCTTATGCTTTGCTTGCACTGCACTTCCCCTAGTATAAGATGAAGCGCCCCATTTTATAGTGCGCCCAAGCCCCTAGGCGAGTTGGTTGGAGGATTGGTCTTGGGTAGCGGAGGTTATGGGTTCAAAACCCGGCGGCATGTATTAAGGCGAGTCTATTTTGCATAGTGGTAAGATATCCCACATTGACCGCGTGAATGGAGGGATTAATGCTTATTATAGGCCAAACCGCCCAACCACATGTGATTTCGGTCACACCTATCACCGTTTTGTTTGACCACATAATAGTGGCAAGCTGGCTGTAGTTGAATTTGGATTTGTGTTGTTTAAAATGCCCGTGATATGGGCCGAGCTATGTAGTAGGGTTGTTGGCAATATGATAAGGTTTGATCGCCGAGTTAAGTGGAACCGATGCATTGTTGATTGGCCCCAAACGGTTTGGCATATATGTGTGGCATGTAAATAATTAACACTTGTCATCTCCCGATAGGCAATTTCGATCGAATTCGACGAGTGGTGGCAAGCCACGTGGTGGCTTGTGGACCCACCACGTTGGCGATAATACCACAGTCCACACGGCGGCGTGCTCCCTCCATAATAAAAGTTGAGCCTCTTGTTCCCATGTACCATTTTTATGCTCGTTGAAGACCGGTGATCGAAAACCCACAAACAACTCTCTTTTTCCTTTTCGCCACGTGTCGCAGTGCGAATTGTCCATTATTGACCAAATTGACTAGAGTTGACTTTCCGCTGATGAACTTTGACCGAACATATCTAGAGCTCCCGATGTCCGCTTTGTCGCGTTCTCATAGTCGTTGGAAAGCTCTCCAAATGATCTACTACACCGACACCATTTAGGTATGTTTAGGGAATGTTTTAAAAATGATCCTCGATCAGCTATCTTCTCTCCCAATGCTTGGACGAGTGTCACTGCTCTCTGAGTTACTTGCCAGTCTTGGGCTCGATGTCCTTCTCTGCAAACTCTTCTCTTTCCTTCACTTGTCTCTACTCTGCCAAGTGAATTCCGGATCTTTCAAATGAATTCTCATCCGTTATTTTTGGTTGGGGGAGGTCATTTGTAGGGAACCAATGGCAGTTACGTAACCGATGGCAGTCGAGTAGGAACCGATGTCGGTTAAGTCAAAGTGGGCTATTTTTAGTAAAATAGCCAACTTTCCCTCCTTTTCTCTTGAGGGATTAGTTGTGGGCTTAGTCAAGTCATTATTAGGTTGGTTTTGGTGCGGGTGAGGAGTAATTAGTCATGGGTGTGGATGTAGACCAAGTTATAGGTCTTAATTAGGTTAGTTTAGGGTTAGGGCTAGGTCATGATGAGGTGGCAAAATGAGGTGGTAGGTTTGGAGATGTGGATTTATTAATTATAAGGTAATTAATAAATAATTGTGTAAGGTTTAGGTGGTGAGGTTAGGTTACGAAATGAGATGTAGGGCACTTTGGGTGTCGTAAGACACAAATTTGGTGTCTATAACTATCAATATCTGTCCTAAACCCCTTTTATCACATTTCTAGCATATTCTACTCTTTATCGAATCTATTTGCTTTTGATATGTCTATTTCCAAGTGGTCTCTTCTTATATATGATTGTTTCAGTGAATTAAACCCCATCAACAAAGATTTACAACCTTCCTATTGTCTCCCAACCCTTTTTTAGGACCATTACAAAATTTAACATGAGTTGATCCTTTGTGTCATCTTCCCGACACCGAATCTAGATGACATCAAGGATCATATGGAAGTCATATGAGAAATAAAATACGCCGCCAAGAAGGAGTGGCTCAAGTATCTCAAAGAACTCACATGCCACATCCTTATCTTGAGTCCTTTACTACACATAATAGGGTCTTCCTATCCCCATAAAAATAGTTTTATCTCAAAGCATTGTATTGTCTAGGTGACCAAATATTTTTCATATCATATATTTTATCATTTATCACTTGATTGTCAAAACAAGTTGACACCCTTCAAAGGAATCCAATTTTTCCCTGGGATCATCCTTTTCCAAGAAACTCATCATATTTTAATCTAATATATATCTTGTCCGTTTATATCTTTATGTGTATGTTTCTCTCATTTTTTTGGAAGGAGGAGTATCTCATATCTTTTACAAACTTATATCTCGACATGGTATTATCGCTGAAAGTATCATTAAACCATGTTGTCCTATGAGTTTTTGGTGATTTTTTATACATGATAAAGTAAATCGAAATACACCTTAAACATTTTGGCAATCCGTGGGGACGCTAATCCCCTTTTGATCAAGTTTTATGGTTCTTGAGTAAAATCATTTTTTCGTTTCACTTTTTTACTAACTTTTCCATTTAAATCTCTTTGGTGGATTTCTCAAAAATGATAAAAATGATTTCTTAGCCAACACAAGTATGCCTTTCCATTTTCTTTTTTTCTTTTTCAATGTTGCAACTTGCATTCTTTGTCTTCATTTAAATCAATATTTTTTCAAGTCCTAAAAAGAATATGCATTCTTTCATGTTCGTCTAAATTAATTAGGGGTTGAAATGATTGTATTAACAATTTCCCCTCACACACAACCAAACCACATAATAAATCAAACTTGTATCTAAACATCTCCTTTTAGGTCTACCTACTTAGATTTCATCACCAAGGGGAAGCCAACTTGGTGTTTTGGCCGAGTATAAATAATTGGTGGGTGGTATATCAGCTAAGAACCTGAAGCCCTTATCACTACGTCACCATGAAGTGAGGGGGTAGGCCCCAATATCGGCCTCATAATAATAGCAACATAGATCAAGGGCCTTTCTTACCTTAAAGTATATTGAGGACTCAAACCTTAGCGCACTTGAAACCAACTTTATCCACCCCGTATTCCTAGTACCTCTTTGGAAACCATTTTTCTTTTTCACATATTTCTAAGTTAATCAAGATAATAAAAATAATTTTTTTGTGATTGTTTTGTTTTCACTTCCTTTAAAAACCATATTTTTCTTTCTTTATTTTTTGTTTGACTAGTTTATGGTTTTAACTATACAACAATATCACCTTCAATCATGGTACAATAACAAATTAAACACACAATAATTTTCTATATATGTTGCATATTACAATGGCTATTATAATGACATGGAGGTAGGAGAACTACCTCCTACAAAATAGGAAACAACTGACCCATTTAGAATATTATGGGTGTAAAAATGTTGATTTAACAATAAATACAACTAACAACAAAACAATATAACTTACTAATTTATTTATGTAAGCACTAATAATTAATTTCCCAACATTCCCCCCCTTAGTGGAAACATGGTCAAAAATGTCCATGCTACACTGCTCCTGATTTCGTGGTCATGTGATTTTCCTTTGGATTATAAACCAAAAGATGGTTTTCCATCGGTTAACCAAACATCGAGAGTGAGGTAGTTTTCCATTGGTTGATCACAAAGCAAAAAGTGGTGAAGGTTTTCAAATGGTTTACCTACAACCATATCGTGATGTTCCAATGCATTCTTAGGACCTCATCATAGTTGTTCTTCCGAAGATAACATTTTGGAATCCATGATAGTGCAAAACATATCATCCAACTCATAAAAATGAAACATTGTGTTATTTCCCCCACAATGTGAAGTCTCCATAACACATTATTTTGAAAACACCACACTAGAAATCAAATGAAATAAACACACACTCACATATGTCACCAAATTAGTATGTGTGGCCTCATCGGTGGTGACTAATGAGAGGATGTCAATTTTCCTCCATCCTTCGTGTATCCTCTAGCCTCCACCACTGCCATGCCGCTAGCTCGGAAAATTTGAATTTTGAGGCTAATTGTTTGTTGGGACGTCGTGTAACACCGAAAATGCATCTGGAAGGTAATTTTTAATGTTTACATATTTGGAAGACCTGACTATTTTGACTAGAAAAATGATAATAAACAAATATCCTAAAATCACCATTGCTCAACAACAAGACTCAATTTGATAATTAACTTGACATAAACAGAAATAACACTTTTGTATTGTCTAATTGTACACTTTTATAGTAACTCTATATTTGGCATAAACTATAGACTCTTAAGCAAGACTTAGAGACACAATAACCTATATGGGGAAATAAATTAATAGACAAGAGAAATATTATGACACTACTAAACTTAGATACTAAAGAATCAACATACTATTTTTAAAATCTAAATAACTAAATCTAAACTTGTGAGACAATATTAAACAAGACGATAGACTAACCTATATTGAATGAATGATAAGACTCTTGGTATCTATCTCGGATGAAAAGCATCTAAGGTTCAATTCAAGCTGCTTAAGAGGATGGTTGTACATCAAATGTTCCCATGGTCTTTGATATGTCATTGTAGAGTAGTTTGAATCCAAGGTGTATTAATTTTTTTCACAGCAGGATGTTGATGAGTCTGGAGGCTTTTATTTGAAGGAATAAAGTCTATATTGAACATGTATTGAGAGTCGCTATAGAGAAGAAAAAATGAATGTAAAAAAATTCAAATATTGAGCTTTAACAAGTGAAATGTTGAAATATCAAAGCCATATTTGAAGCAAAATAGATCCAAATGAATATTTAGTTAGTGCATGACAAGAAACCAAAAATTGAAAAGATGCAATGCCGAGTTGTCACACTTAGATCGAAGAAGAACGCCAAATTCACCACATCAGATTATTGATTCAAAATATGCCAAATATTGAAATTTGAAATAGAATACATACAGGGTTAAATGTGCATGTGTTTGGCAGAATTGATGAGCCTAGAGAGTGGTCAAATCAGATGTTGCTTTATACCCACGAGTGACTTCATAAATAGTGAATCAGAAATAAAAATGTCAACACTGTGAACACATCTTCTTACACCTACAACTCTCTCTATATATGTGAAAACAGGTTTTATGAGGAATGCATATCAATTCCACCATGAGACACTCCTATATGATTACAAAAGTACGACCAGACGGTTACACTCTACAAGTTATTCTTGCATCATCTATTCTCACACTCTTTAGAACATGAAGCTTGATATTTACAAACTCCTCACCTCTCACAAAAACACCATGGATAGGGTAAATAAATTATCTATCACCCCTATCAAATTATCATACAAAACTTGGTCACAACCTCTTGATTATGAAGGTCTTCCTTTTCATTGTAGAAGATGTTTTTGCTTAGGGCACACCTCTACTGAGTGTGGGATGGAAAAACGTCAACATGAGAAGCGTAGCTGGTGGAGAGATGCACTTCCGAAACACCTGATTTTTGATGCAAAAAAGGGACTAGATTCAAATGCAGATACAAATATTGAATCCATTTCAGCCCCGAAACCGAATCTCAAATTGTGAGCAGCATGAAAAATGCACAAGTTGTTGAGGGCAGCATGGAAAATGATAAATATCTCTCTCATGTTAACAAAGTGGCTGTCCCAAAAGGGACAAATGCGACTAAGGAAAATACTCCTCCTTTGTCTTCTTCTCCAACCACGAAGGCTCCATCAGGATGGGTTACGGTCAGCAAAAAGAAAAAATCTACCCTCTCGAAGGGTAACACTTCACCTTGATGATTCTTATCTCTGCTATTGGCTGGCTGGGCTACATGGGTCTCATTTTTCTTGGCCGGATAGCAGGTTGCTTCCAATGGTGTTGTTATGCCATTGTTGTTCGATTGCTGTACTTCTGTTGTTTTTTTGTTGTTACTTTGTCGGTTGTTTGCTGACAATTTTCTGTAGTCGGGCTCTATTGTTCTATTTGGATTTTGATCCATCTCTTGTGCTTTAACTTTCAATTCTGGCTTCTGAGCCTTGGTGTACAAGGGTATAGTCCCTTTCAAAAAACTATTTGCCAATAATAATAAATAAATAAACTCACTCTTATGCTAAAGCATGGTACAACAACAAATTAAAAACACACAATAATCTTCTATATACGCTGCATATTATAATGGATATTATATAGTCATGGAGCTAGGAGAACTACTGTTATCAACAAAAAATAGCACCCTTTGATTTTTCATGCATGTGTGAATGAGCAACCGGTGTTTTTTGGTAACATTGGATCATCTCTCAAGTTATGGGACTTGAGGGATTAAGATGATCCTCCAGAGAAAGTTGGTTCTTGCTCCTAAACTACCCGCCACAATCTACTCTAATGTAATCAAAAATATATTATCCTAATCTAACTTTCCAAGAGACCATGGACAGAGAGTGCATAAAAATAAAGCCTACACTAAAGTGTTGATACACCAGAAAAGGAAGTTGTTGATCACAATTCCAACTGCCTAAAATGGAGAGAGGTGAGCAATGGAGAGGGTGGACAAGATGTACCACAAACCAGAGATGAATTAACATAGAACACAATTTGTTTCCCATCAAGCACAAATCCAAAATGTGCAATAGACATGAAGAGGTATGCACAAAGATACCATCCAATGAAGAGAGGCAAGAAGAGGCAATAAAACATGCAAAGGATGGACAAAATGCATCACGAAACAAATTTTACTTGGTCCATGAGTTCACACAATACATCATTAGTGGGAAAGAGAAAATAAAATTCCATTACAATGTAAAGAGAGTGATGAGGCCATAAATTACCATTATTTTGTCCTTCCAAGTTACCTTTGAAAGTGGATTTAAATGTAATCTAGGAACTTATAGTTTGCTTAAGATAGAATATAGGATATATATCTTGTTCATTCTTTAGAAATATTTTGTTATCTATTTTGTTGACTAATCCTATTGATTATTTGGGAAAAGATGCAAAGTCTTGTGTATGCAGACCATAAAGGAAAGATAATGCTAGTATTGGGAAAAGTGGAATTGATCATGAACAATACATTTAAAATCAAATCTGATTTCATATTCAGATTCCTCTCAAAAAATTATGCAAGTTCAAAAAGAATCATCTCAATCCGAGATCGCATGAAAAAGTTATAGTTGTTTCAAGCTAACTGTGGAACTCGTAGAGTTAGTTCCTAACTTGCGGCTTTAGTTCAAACTCGTAGGTTTAGTTCTGGAACTCGCAGATTTAGTTCTAAAACTTGTATCAATTAAATGATAGTTAGTTCCAAAACTTTTAATTCGTGGACAAATCAAGTTTAGTTCCTAACTTTTAGTTCATAAAAGGAATGACACTTTAGTTCCAGAACTTGCATCAACGGAATGACATTTTTTTAGGGATTGTGAAAACTCAGAGATTCCAATGCAAAATCTGAGAGAGGTTTTTGTTCATAGAAATTTGTTTAACAAAAACATGATTCCGATTTGCTACAGTTTTACCAATAAAAAGTGATCGACTTTTAGTGAGCTACAAATCCGAGGAAAATCAGATCGATTTGACAGAGCACTAAAAGTTCCATAAACAAAAATAGAAAAAGTCAAATAGAAAATATGAGAGAGGTTTTTGTTCATAGAAATGTTTTTAACAAAAACATCTTTCATATTTTTATAGATTTTACCAATCAAGTTAGATCGACTTTTAGTGAGTGTAGCTCCGAGGAAAAGTGCATCGACGAGCACTAAAAGTTCCATAAACAGAAACAGAAAAATTCAAATGGAAAATATGAGAGAGGTTTTTTTCATAGCAATGTGTTTAAAAAAACCTCATTCATATTTGTTACAGTTTTACCAATGAAGATAGATCTAACTTTTAGTGAGTTGCAGTCCGAGGAAAAGTGTATCAAACAAGCACTAAAAGTTCCATAAACAGAAATAGAAAATTCAAATGGAAAATATGAGAGAGGTTTTGTTCATAGAAATTTGTTTAACAAAAATCTCATTCATATTTGTTACAATTTTTACCAATGAAGATAGATCTAACTTTTAGTGAGCTGCAGTCCAAGGAAAAAGCATATCAGACAAGCGTCAAAAGTTCCACAGTCAAAAACAACAAAGTCAAATGGAAAATCCGAGAAAGGTATTATGTCAAAATCATATTTTGATGGAAATCCTCCTTCCAATAATGTAGAGGAATAAAATCATTATGATTCTTGTTACCGAAAAGCAAGGAGAAGATTTGGGAGCAAATTTTCCCAAAATAGTCAGATAAGACTTTGACTCCAATAATATATCTCTCTCCATATTTTGTGGAGATGGAGATCTTAGTTGTTAGGATTGGAATAAATATAAGATTAGATTGTATTTCCTAAAATAAGGAGTTGGTTGGATGCATGAATTATAAGTGCAACCTTCCACACTTAAATATGTAATATTTTTCTCCCAAGAAATAAAGATTTGTTCTTTCCTCTCAAATATTCTGTAGTTTTAAGATCTCGAAACATGATTTAAATCTTCTTCCAAGGAATGAGTTGGCCACTCATTCCAAGGAAGATGGATCTTTGTATTTATGTTTATGTTTATTCATTTGTCTTTAATTCATTTTGTTGTATTGTTTTTATCTTCGTATTGTGAAAATTCAGGTCTATCAGTAAACTCCGCAGATGTTTCATTTAATTTTGCTTATTTCTCATTCAACAATTTCAATTTATGCAAGTGTGCCTTTCAATTCATGCAAGTGTGTTTCTTTCATGCAAACTTTATTTCTGCAAGTGTGCCTTTCAATTCATGTGATTGTGTTTCTTTCATGTAAACTTTATTTCTGTAAGTGTGCCTTTTAATTTCCGCATGTGTGATTTATTTTATGCAAGTTTGGTTTGTGTTTAAAGGAGTTGCTTTCCAAGATCTTCTTCTCTTAATGCATACAGTGTTTGGACACCAACCCGGATTGACATTATTAATGGTGAGGATTGATGACCCTCATCGAGAGGAGGCTTAAACTACATATTCAACCCTATAGAAGAAACAGAGAGGGAGGCAAGAGAGAAAATGACCAACTCCTTTACAAATGAGCCCAAGATTACAATTTATAGAATTGAGAAGGAGAGAGAGAATTGCAATCTAGGATTTGTCTTTTCAACCACTTGCAAGTTGTCATAAATGAGTGTAATTGATGGTATGTTGCTTGCAAAAGTCTCACCATGCTGTCCCATGTGTTGCGGCAGTGAAAAATGTCTGTCCATGCCTCATTAATCGCGGTGGTTGGGCTTAGAACTGTGTATTTTCATGCTGGAAACATTTTCTAATTTTTCACACATTTAACCTCAGTGAAATTGAGAAATATGATTCCCATTCCATAGAGGACATTGAGACCTTTCCAATGATATAAGGTTTGTCGAATTTTGAGCACTCGATCAAAATTTATGCCCATTCAAAGTTTCACATGAAATTCTGTCATTTTCCTTTGTTCCACGGATTTTTCAATTTTTTGCAACATTCCACGAATTTGTGTTTCTACAGCTTTCCGTGGACTTTGTTATGCAGCTTTTTCCACAAACTTTGTTCTATGAATTTGTTCTCGTGGACTTTTGCAAATTTTTCTGTGGCACTTTCCGCGGACTTTGTTCTCGCGGACGTTTCGCAGAAATTATGCAAGTTATCAAAATTACCTTGGGGGTTGAATTTTGGATAGTAATTTGGTGACCTCTCAAGAACATATGCTTGCTAGATGATTTGATCAATGGCCTTGAATAATCCATTGGGCATGGATTCAAGCCTAACCTTGAAGAAATTAATATTTCTATTTAAATACATGTCCCTAGGCTTGTATGAACTTAACATCTAGGATGAAACCTCCTTAGCCTGCTCTTAAAGCTGATTTTGGGACTTTGGATAAAACCTGTAAATTGTCCCCAAAATTGAAAATCTAATCAAGGCAAAGACATAAAGAACTTTGAGTCTACAACTTATCTTTTGGGGCTGAATGTATGCACTATGAAACGCCCCAAAATCTGATTCTCATCATGAATACGCCATTGGGCAAGTGAAATGTTTGAAGATAGAAATGCCCCCGCAACTAATTTCATGATGCAAGAAGGGACATAGGATCTCAATTTTGACTGGTCTATTGAGAGATAAGAGATGAAAACTTTGAAAATTGTCCCCCAATCTCATTTAGTTTCTCTGGATTTGGATTTGATTGAAGATAGCAACTGTGGCTTACAACAATGAACCCCTTATTACAATATTTCCCTCTCGACAACATAATGAACTGTGCAAGAGAAACCACCACACAAAACTATGTACAAAGGAGAAAAAACATACATGCTCCAAGTGGAGGCATGCAGAGTGTGCACAATCACTTGTTCTGCTAAAAAAAAGCCTACCTACTCTATGCTAACTAGAAGCAAAGGGAACACAAACAAATCCTGCGCAACTAAGCAGGAGAAGTAGCTTCCCTTTCTCAAAATAGGAAGGCATGTATATGATTTGGAGCTAAACATGATTGTTATTATGAGTTAAAAATTGACAAGAAGCCAATCCTCCACCCGAATCATCAAGGTGTTAATCTGAAACAAGGAAAATACCTCTTTTAGTTCCTATGCATTTAGATTGAAGAGGCATTGCAGAAATGATCCTTGGTACTGAAACCCATCCTCATGCTTAGGAGCAAGCATGACTGGTGTAAATTTCTCAGTTGGCTCCAATGAAGCCAAATATTTCATTGGTAACATACTAATATGATGGATGTGCCCTTTGCTCTCAAATTCAACTCCAAAAATGAAGTCTTCCTGCAGACCTTGTTGAGAGAGGGGACTGTTTGTAGGTTGATCTTCTTCTTCTTGCACATCTACATGTTATCTTGTAAAATTGACAAGGGCAATTTTGCAGATAACCATACCAAAATTTTATTTTGGTCCCCTGAGAAGGTCTATTAACCTTCAAAATGGCCTATAAACTCCCTTACGGAAATTAGGTTTTAAGAACTTAGCCATTTTCACCTTTTTTGAATTGGGCACAAGAAATTTTGTGTCAACATCAAAAATTGTGTGCCCTTAAAAATCCTTTGGCGCCCAAAATAACATGTCAACATCCATGAAGTTGCACCCCTTTGGCGTAGGAAATGACATGCCAACATCATTAAACATGCGCCTAAAATGTGTGCTAAGGCGCTGAAAGCATCATGTCAACATAGAAAAATGTGCACTTAAGGCGTAGGAAATTTTGTGTTGACATCCTAGAATGCGCGCTTAAGGCGCTAAAAACTTTATGTTGACACCAATAAACTTGTGCCAAGGCACATTTACACCCATGTCAACACTCTGAAAATCGTGCCAAAGAAAGTTGGTGAGATAATTAATGCCATGTTTTCTATAAATAGGCGCTTAACACCTGTCATTTTCACGATTTGAAAATTGTGAAAAATATTCTTCTATGCCTGTCAACTATCCTAGTCACCCCCGTGTGCCATTTTTCAAGTTTTTGGACCCCAACGTCATCCTTCGTCCTTTATAAAATCGGGTAAGTGGCTTCTATCATCCTTGTTGTTATTTTGGTTTTTGTTTCTTGGTTATTGTTAGGTTTTAGGGTTGTTATAATCTAAGAGGATAAATCTAAAATGAAAAAACCTAACAATCCATAAACCATCTGGAAGCCCCTTTTCCTCTCCTTCCAGATCTACAAATCTAGAAGGCCCCTGCCTCTGCGAAAACCCAAAACCACGTTCCTAGCTTATTATTGTGTTACAAACCTCTCTTTACTATTTGAATAAACCAAAAAGAGAGGAAATCTGAGGAAATTGCAAATAAACCACCAAAAGCTTTGGTGCACTGTCCTTTCATGTTACACTTCCCACAGTCGTGCCTTAGCACACTGTCCTTGCTTACAGCACAACCTAAACTTGTGCCCAACTTAGATAACACTTAGCAGATTTCCTAAAGGCGCAGGCACATCCTGCACAACATCAACATTAGATGTTGTGTGCTCCAAATCCATGCAAAGCACTTTTCCTTTGGCACATTGATCTCCTTTGCAACATCTTCTGAAATTACACCTTGGATGCACTTATAAGCCATGCAACATCATCCTTTTCAGCGCCCAACTAAAGCAAATTCCCTAAGCGCAGGCGCACATCCCTTAACATCAACATAGCATGTTGTATGTTGTAAACCCACGTCCTACGCTTTTCCCTTGGTGTTACCTTCATCATACAACACTCTCAAAAAGTGCACCCTTTATAACCATTTGGTGCAGCTTTTCTCCACATCACACTGCACACCTTTTTGCATGTTGACATCCCCAAAAGTGTGCCTAGCCTTTTTAAGCCTCTACAACATGCTATGAACTTGTGCCTTGCACCCTAAGCCTTATAATTTCTCATTCTTCTTTCTGCAAGCTTTTATTATGGATAACATGATGGTTGACATGGCTCTTCTATGTTGGACCTCCTTGATTCTCCTTATAGAACAACAACAGCCATCCTCGAGCTCACACATGTCTTCATCAAGCAAAAATCCAACCAAGTCTAAAGGAAAAGCAAAGTTGACAGAACAAGAGATGAAGTACAAATATCAAAAAGTCAGGATGTTTGACTCATATGCAGAGAGTGATCTCAATATTAGAGACTCCAAACTTGGGCACATTGATATGGAAGACTTCTAGGTGAGAACCAACTAGGCCACTAGTGGCCCCTAGATGAACAAACTGGTGGGCAGTGGATTACACTTTGCAGCTGGGCTGTCAGTAAGTGCTATAAATAATGAGTTCATCATGTTGGTGGCTCGATGCTATAACAAGGACACAAGATGTGTCGAAGATAAAGAGGGAAAGACGGTCATCGACCTAACTGCTTGTCACTTTGAAATAACTCTGGGCATTCCTCATCACAGTAGTACATCACCATAAGCCTAGAAGACTGCAAGAAGGCATGGGATGACAATGAGGACAAATGTATGCAAATGATGAACAAGCTATATCTACGAATAAAAGCTCGTGACCGGATGGCCACAGACCATCCACCACAGTGACTTTAATGAGGAACTAAGTGATACAATCACCTTCCTAAGTAGAGTATTTGGGCTTCATGATGCCCATCATTTCCATAAATGGATGCTAAGGTACTTAGAGACCATGAGAAAAAATGTGCCTGAGTAGCATTTTGGCTAGGGGAAATCATCAATGACACCATCTCTCAGCAACTTCAACAGGTCATGACAACTAGGAAGTTCTATATGAATTCCTACGTTGTATACGCTACAACATCAATGAGAGATTTTACAGGCCTAGCTTGGAATGGGGTATGGCCCTAGGTCAAAATATATGAATACTACCCAGAGCTCAAGCTCGAGAACAACATCCCCTAATTCTCAAAAATCAACAACGCCTTCTTCTATGAGGTGATCTGCCTGTTGAGGCTGAATATGAGACATGGTCGAACTAGCCCGAGTGTGATCATTGTCACAAAGAAATGGGGACCATTGTTCACGTAGTTTCCCACATTCACATATCTCAGGATGGTGAATTTTGAAGGTGAGCTGACAAAGCTACCTAGGTATGCAGGGCCCAAGCTGATTCTCTTGGAGTTGTCAAGGAAACCGATCACATACAATGAGAAATGCATGAAGAGAAAGAAGGGGGAACTCCATTCCCCCTTACAAAGGGGCATATACACTTGCACCACACCGGCCAAAGCACAAGAAATGTATGCCGAGCTTTAATTGCTGAATCTAAAGCACAACTTCCTAGCCGGACTACCTTTGACCGCCAAGGTTACCTCCCAAAAGTGGAAATTGATCCTATCATGTTTCGAGATCGAGGACATCTACATCGACTGACACATGAGATAGATATCAAGTGAAAGGATCACTCTCGGATGGCTCTAGAGGAAATCGTTCATTATGGCGTAGCCATCATTCCAAAAGGATTCCAAGAACCTGATCAAGAAATTGATCAAGTTTACCTTGACACGGATGGGGACGATTGGCCGTTCACAGAGATCGACAGAGCCAAGGCACCAAAGACCATTCAGGAAAGGGTCAAACCCACGTTGCAGTGCACCGAGCATTGGTGCAAATAGAATGGTCTCACCTACCTCGGGGTAGATTTTACTACTTCTCCATCAGGTAGAGTGCCTCCAAGAATGGCCCAGGTGCTGAAAGGAAAAGGAAAAGATAAGGAGGGAGAACCAAACAAATAGGAAGAAACTCCTGAAAGCCCTCCTACGCTTCTGAGAAACAAGTGGTCGACCTGGTGTCTCCAAGTAAAGAAGAAGAGACCACCGAAGTTTCAACAGACACATCCACTTAGGATGTGGTCACAAACTATAACTACCGAGGTACCCACCATTCCTTCTTCTCTCCTCCCTTTTTTCATTGAAGCATCTATTCTAATAGATGTTTCTTCTTCTCTTCCTTCCTCCCTTCCATCTCCCACCTCTTCCATCTTCTCCTCTCTTGCGGATCTATCGCCTAGTGTTCCCTCCATCCCATTACAGATCCCTTCCATCTCCATGACCTTTTCTTCTCTTGTAGTAACTCCAGGCCCTACAAGCAGCAACGCGTTGGACTCCTCATCGATGCCACCACCAAGCATCTCAACGTTATTCCCTATGGCCTCTTCAGTTGCTTCCCCTTTCACCCTCATTTCTTCTTCTATTTCCTCTACTCCCTCTCCCTTAAGTCCAAGATGGATCTTCAACCATCTGGGTCAATTCAAGACAAAGGTTCCCATAGCACCCATGGACTTCTCCATCATTTCAAAGAAGGAACCCAAGAAGCAAAAGCTATAACTCGCTTCTCTAAGAGCGTTTTAGGAGAGAGAGAGTCATGGAGATTACCTACCAGATCCCGCCAAGGAGAAGAAAGATCTATCTCCTACGAGACTTTACAAAGACCCAAGTCACGATGGGAACCTCATCTAAGAGCCTCGCAAGGAGAGGCCGTATCTGCGGTAGATTCCCTCTGCAAGAAACTTCAAGAAGCAAAGGAGGAGAAGAGAATACTCAAGGAACAAAACAAACATCTTCTCCAAGCATTGTAAAGAATGGGCAATGCTCCTCCTATGATTGCCGCCGAGCCTACTAAAGTTCTCAGTCATGACAAGATAAATGAATACACCAAGATTGGTGAACAAGGCATGGCAGTGTCCTCCTGGATAGAGCGAATCCTCAGAGATAGTGAGGAAATAATCAAGAAATTCATAGGACTCTACCAGGGTATAGATCAGGAAAACAAGGAGCTACAAGCAGTAGTAAGATCCCTCTCCGAGGAGTTGGATAACGCCATATTACAACATGAAACATTCCAAGCAATGGCTAACTATTCAGCCGACGACCTATTGAAGGTCGGTGTCATCGATCACCCACGAGCACATAACAAATCTCTCATCGCTTTAGATTATCGGGTTGATCAAATGGAATATATCCTGAGAGGATAGATAAAATCAAGGATGAAGCCCTGGATGCAAAATACAACATGGAGCAGATGGTTACAAAGATGGCTCCAGAGATGCTCAGTGAAGCGTTCACCTTGAGGGAGGCAGACGATACAATCAAGCTCTTCAAGGCTATCGTAACCCAAGGTTTGGCGCCAGAGGTCACTTTTGACCAAGAATCAATCAATAACCTTCTGGCTTGCCACGATTTCATTGGATTCTTGATTGAGGCATGTGAAGAGTACGTCGGGCTACCTGACAAGCTCAAGACTGAAAAAGAAACTTGTGAAGTTATTGGCGACCATTTCAAGGGTCCAGATCATAATCAACTTTAGACAATGATTAGCAAGTTTATGGAATACCGAGCTCAATGTCACATCGCCTCTCCCAATCAGAAGCAAGACATTCCATTTAAGCCGAGAGATGATGAGGAGTAGTTTCTCCTCATGTGTACGCTTCGATCAATTTTGTTAGAGTTATCTAAAAAGTATGTTGGCATTTACGATAACATCATCCATGTTGCATCATGGGATTTTGCCATTCAAAAACTTGCCTAAAGTCAACTTTTGACTTTTTAGATATTTTGTAAGTAGTTGGTTTGTTTTTGTCTTCTTCCCTCCTCTTCTTCTATAAATACTAGAATACTTGTTGTATTCCATAGGTGGACATTCTTTGTATGAAAAAAGGTGAAGAGAGAAAGACTTTGTGCCTTCTTGTAACAGAAAAGATATTAATATATATATGTTCAGACTTTGTGCTCCATATATGTGTTATTTGCATCAGATCTTTCTTAAGTTAGATCTATGTTTCTATTATATTGGATTCATTCTTATTATCGTCATATGTTCATCAATATTGCTTTGTTTGTTTATGCAAGTAAGTCCGGCTCTATTTACTACTAGCCCAAAGCATAAACCCTCCGACCTTTCTCTCGTCTTGGAATTCATTTCTTTTCTTCCTTCGATCTACTCTTCTTCCATCTTACATTTTTGTTCGCAGTTGAAACTACCTCTACTGGGATGAGATCCCAAACCCCCTGAAGTTAGAATAGTGTAGATTTGCACATATTCCTGCTTGATAGAATAGCAATAAACCGGTTGCACTTTGATGTCTCAAAGAGGGACTTTGCCCCGCACATTGTTGGCCTCGTTTCCCCACGACTGCCTAACCGAAAAATCTTCAAACCAACAGTTTTTGGCGACTCTGTTAGGGATCAAACTAAGGAAATAATTAAAAAACTATAAAAATCACTACCAGATTGCAAATTTTAACTCTTTGTTAACAATTAAAATTTTTGCAGAAGTGATCAAAACTGAAAATTTCCTTATACAAATCCATAGATCTGACCCGATAGAGCTTTTAGTTCGCTGAGTTTTTTCAAAACTTGTATATTTTCATAGATCTCGAGATTTTGATATTTCACATTATTTTCACAACTTTGCAAATTCAGGTCAAAGATCCGAAAATCAGCTTTCTAAATTAACCCATTTTTTATCCTTATCAATCTTTGTTAGAAAATCGCAATCGATTGTCATTAAAAAGGGGTAAAATTAAAATTGAAAAGTACATGCTGCTGATTTTTGCCAGAAAAATCAGAAAATCAGCAAGTACAAACAAAAAGATTGTTGTAAATCTGCTCTTAATTGTTGCAGATTTGAATGGCTATGTTGGCGGGTGAACAATTTACTCGTGGTAGAAGAGCTCGTGGAGAAGTTGATCCAATCTTCGATCTACTTCAAAGGCACAATTTCAGATCACTCAAATAAGTGATTCACATCTCTAAGTTTGATGGATCGATCAGTGAAAAGTGCCTCGCCTCCATGAAAGAGCCAGATTTCACAAGGTGCCTCGACATCAATTTGCAGTGCTCTTTTGCTAAGTGGAACCACACTCCCTGCTCGTGTTCTCTTTCCCACTTTTCAAATGGTGATAAATCTACCTGTACCATGGGGAAATGCCATGGGTCCTCTAGCACTACTACATCCAGCAACCCCCTCCCTCACGGAAATCGCAAGAATTTACCGAAGTTTTATGGGAGTGGAAATCAAAGCACAGACACACATATAGCTACATTTATTATGTCATGCAGTATTCTGGACGTGACTCATGAAGACATATCGATACGTCTTTTTCTTGAGACCTTGCAAGGGCCTGCATCAGAATGGTTCCGGCATTTACCACCGGATCCATCACCATTGGACCACATTACGGACGCATTTGAAGACAGTACAAGCCTTCGAAGACATATTTGCGTTACTATCAAAAATAACTCACATGAAAAGTAGGCCAATGAAACCATGCACGATTTTATCACCCGTTTCAATTCACTAATCAACCGTGTGTCGCCCGCTATGTTGCCAACATTAGAAAATCATGTAGACACTTAAAATTGGTTACTCAATTTAGTGTCCCTCTCATTCATTTACTTGCTTAGGTAACTTTGAGGGGCACGTTTTACGTCACCAACTATCCCCTTGGGATATTATCCAATTTGTGATTTAATCACTTATTCCAAATTTAATTCACCCCATCATATCTTACCCATGAGTGATTAAATATTAAATATTTGATTACGCTTCTTCCCATGCATCTTAATCACTTATCCACCCCAAATTTATTCTATCTATGTATCACATCTATTTTTCCTCTTCCCTAAGCGGGATATTTCCCGTATTCGGGATAAATCTTATCTTTCTTGAAATCGCTCATTTTGGCCATCTCGGGAGTCTATTCCGCGATCGGCGCCGACCCATATGGTCGGCGCCGATTTTCTAGGAGCGGCGCCGATTATAAAAGCAAGTCCAGAACTCAGTTCTAGGGACCGAAAAAGAGACCACGAACGAGCGAAAAAGTGAACAGACGAAAAAAGGAAGCACTTACGCACGAACAGAGAGCGAGAGAGATACAGGTTGTGAGAAAGAGAGATCTTCTTAGCATCAATTGTATCAAATTAGGGCAGATCCTGTCCGAATCAATCCCTGAGAGGAGCACCGTTACTCTGTCCCTGTCACATCAGCATCGCACACCACCATCATCATCTTGTGACTCTGTTCCAGTGTCTCGCCAACTTCGGCACATCCAGCAGACCACATTCACCTTCCAATTCCCGAATCTTATCGCACAGTCCCTGATTGATCGATCTGCCTTTAGTCGACGCCGATCTCACCCAGTCGACGCCGATTCATCTCGATTGACGCCGACCACATCAATCGACGCCGATTCTACCCAGTCGATGCCGATTTCCCTGCAGATAGGTAAAAGGACACAGGTAACACAAATCCGGCATTATTTCATAGTTCCCTGTTTTCTGTACTTTCTGTCTGCTGTTTAGATTCTGTCTTATTACTGCAATCAGAAAATCTAGCTTTTTACTTACATCTTTTATCATGTATGCTTCTTTTCTTAATTGAAAACGTGGACTGACATCCGCCGAGGAAGCTTATCGCTTCCCGGACCCACTTCTCGGGCAGTCCACCTAAATATCTTTTAACGTGGTCTTTTTCTGTCAAGCATCGGTGTTTTGCAGGTTACTCGGATCTATTGTGCGAATTGCTCGTGTGCGCCCGTCTTATCTACATCGGCTTCCTCATCCATCTACATCTTCATCAGGTATCAATTTCATTGGAGTTTTTCAGGGTTTTTGTGTTTAGTTTGGTGCATTAACTTGGACAGGTAACAAGCGCGAAATCCTTGATCTACATTCTGGCACGCCCGGTGGGACCCAACCAAAGTCCCTTATTGGTAAGTTCATTTCTTTCCTAGTTTTGAACTTTGTTCCTTTTCTTCACTGATTTCTATCAGTCCTATTTGAGCATTTCTTTTCATCATTTCAATCTTGCTTTTTTTTAGGGAAATCGTTATCTTCGAAATTTTTCTAGTTCCTTAAAAATAGAGATTTCTGTTTCACCGTTATCTGGATATATCTTTCTGGGTTTTCTTTGGTGTTTGCTTAACCTCTTCTTGCGGAGCACTTTGCTTGTTCGTGGGATTGTTCGAGGGGAAGAGCTCAACAACGCGCTTTTTGAAGTCCACACACCTTGGAGAGCTAAATCTACAGGTATTCCTCTTTTACGGTGTTTTCTCCTTTTTAGGATTTCTTTGTCGGTTGCCTATCACATCCAAACACTTCAATTTTTGGTGCTTAAAAAGAACTTAATCGCATTTGGGAAAGAATCTGTTTGACTTGTCTTCATCGAAATCAAACACTTCGTTTTTAAGTGCTTAAAAAGAACTTTTCCTTTGTCATTGCTGCATGTTTTTCATCTAGTTTTAATTAGGCTGGAAAATTGATCAAAATCGGTAGTGACACTATTTGATTTTTATTTTTCACCCTTGCACACAAAGCCAAAATCACTAGGTATAAAGCATTTAAACAAAATTCCTTCCCTGGCCTCGCCTACTTGGAAGTGATATCCAAGAGGAAGAGCCTACGCGGTACTCAGGCCGCGCTATAAATTCACGGAAGATTTTGGTATATATTGGCAAAGCACCCGACTCCCTTATCGCAGCGGTGTGTGAAGTGCGGGGGTAGGCCCCTATATCAAGCCACGTACCGGTCTTTTACTGAAGTGCCTTCGGGACTCCTCACCAAACATTACCCAAACCATCCTTAGTTTGGCTATCTGAGTAGTTCCTGTTCTAAAAAGCCTTCCCTAACATTTTCTTTTCTTAAAAGCATCAAAATTTAAAGGAGATAATCACTTGCGCTGCTTGAATTATCTGTGCATTAGTTAGGTCAATCTTCTTTTCTACGTGTTTATGACGGTTATCACTCGGTCACAATCTAGAAGAATGGCTCAACTGGTTCCTTCTTCCTCCGAGATCACCACTAGTGTGGAGGTTTCGGCACCCCCCCAATCTTCCTCGGGACCGCTGTTAGTTGGTTCCCCATCCTGGTCATATAATCCTTTCTATCAAGCCAAAGCAATCCCATCACGTCCAGCTTCCCTAGTCCTTGGAAATATCATCGCTCGGAGTATGTTCCCATGGGGATCCGAATTCAGGCATTCCTCGACCGCAATCCGATAGCCCTCATGGACTACCTAGTACAAAAGTCTATTCAAATATCTGATCAAGGAC
Organism: Taxus wallichiana var. yunnanensis; assembly: GCA_018340775.1. Classification (NCBI taxonomy): domain Eukaryota; kingdom Viridiplantae; phylum Streptophyta; class Pinopsida; order Cupressales; family Taxaceae; genus Taxus; species Taxus wallichiana. Next base: position 703,395,979 of record CM031244.1, read on the forward strand.
CACCAATCCAACAAGTGTACGATTATCCTCGTGGATCATCCCAGGCCTTTGTAGAGCAGTTTGCATCATCTCTCTTGCCTCGAGTCACGGAGAAGGGCGAGGCCCCTATGCCTCCCTTTTCTCTTCCACCTACCATATCGACTAGTTCTCAAATAGTCTTACCTATTCCTAACACCGCAGTTACCTCGAATATTCCACAACCTACTTCTGAGAGGTCTTCTGCCCTGGCTATAATGAATGCGTCTGCACACCCGCATATTGCTGTTAATTCATCTATGCCCTCCATCGTGTCCCAAGGTCAGTACCTCTTCATGAGCCAACCCCCTCCGAATAGTCAGTTGGCTCCTACTTCTCGTCCTCTAGGGGGTCTTTCTTCCAATATTCCAGCAACTGTGACCTTCGCCCATCCTCTAACATCGGCACCCTTAATACCTAATCCGGCAGTAGAAGGCCCCTTTCAGGTCTTGTTCCCCAACATGTCCAATCCAACCAACACCCATGTTCCTCAATCTGTCCCGATCCAATCAACAAACATAGGAGTCCACCAATCACAGGCTCCACCCGTCATCCAACCTTCATTTTCTCAATCACTTATTATCTCACGGCTTTGCTATATCATGAAGCCACCTCACAATGAAATACCCCACCCGGTGTCACCCAGAACACCTGGTTATTCCTCTTATCATCCTATCCATCAACAGATGAATCCCCCATTGACACCTCAACAACATCCACCACTTGCTTCTTATGTAGGACATACCAATGTACCTCCTCCTCAATCTGACGTGGTTCAAATTCTCTTGAAAATCGCAGACTTGGAAGCCTCCACAAAAGGGGCTCGTCCTTCATACTCCTTTGAAGAAGTGTGTAATGAACCCATTCACCCCTCAGTAGCTTTCAAGCCTTATCCTCCCCAATGGGAACTTCCTAAATTTTCAAAATTTCATAGTCGGGAAGACCCTCAACAACATTTGCGAGCATTCAAACATGCTTGCTACCTCATAGTCTAGGATCGGGAGCTTATGCTCCGTACCTTTCCTATGTCTCTAGCGAGTCTGCTTTAGGTGAGTACAATAACATTCCTCAACATTCCTTGTTTTCTTTCTCTCAATTGGCCCAGATGTTTGTTGAAAACTTTTCAATAAATATCGCGCATAAGATCTCGATCACAGATCTTTATAACATTCGCCAATTCGATGATGAGTCTATTGCAGACTTTGTCGCTCGTTGGAGAGGGATAATCAACCAATTGTCTTTCTCCCTTCCTCAATCCCAACAAATCGAGTTGTTTACTCGATCTTGTGCTAATCACATTTCTTCTACTTTAAGGATCCAAACTTTTCATACCTTTGAAGAAGCCTTCACGATGGCACGCAAACTTGAATCTCGCGCCATTGAGCAAGGGAAGCTAAAACTTCGCTCTAAATCTAAACCAGATTTTTCTCGGTTTACCAAACCAAATTCTTCCCCTTCTAAAGACAAAATCAAGGATCCACCAACGCTATCGTATTAAAAGCATCACGAGCCGACAATACTTCTAATCAAACACCACGAAGAGACCCCTCATCTTCTCGAAAAGGGACTTCATCATCTCGATCCTTCGCTCCATTGGGGGAATCATATGCCTCTATCTTAGAAAAAATGTTGGAAGTTCGCATGATCGAACTTCCCCCCATTAGGGATATTGATGAAAGCCGAGAACGCCCATTCTGGTATAGGGAAAATGATTTCTGTCCTTATCATAGAACCAAAGGTCATGACATTGAACGATGTCAGACTTTCAAAAATCTTGTCCAGAAATTCATTGATAAAGGCGAGCTCATTCTGGATAACCCAAATGCTCCCCCAAATCAGGCACTCGATGTTTTTAAACAACCTTTTCCCAATCATGCCCCGAACCATAATGCTTCAGAGTCTCAAAAACCAAACACCCACACTATCAACTTCATCTCTACTGAAGAATCTTCTTCTGAAACCAAGCCATCTGCGAACACATCAATCGAATCAGAACCTCCTTCCACTTCATCAATCACTGGAATTTCACCATCTTCAGATATCCCGTCTTTGAATATTCCTACATTACTAAGCACGGAGTCATCTCTCTCCGCTCCTTTGTCTGACCTTCCATCCATACCCGAGACAGTGTCATCCTCATCTGTCTCATCATCAGACATTCTTTCAATACTCGAGGCAATTACATCCCTTCGAGTTTCCACTGCAGACATATCTACTTCTGTTGCTCCCATTCCCACTGTAACTATGCCCTTGGTGAACGTACCTATAATTGTGCCGACTTCGATGGAAGCATCTTCGATTTTGACCCTTCCTATCTCTTTTCCTACAGTAGTTTCACCCATGATTACTGCATCAGAAGTAGTCCCTTCGCAAGGAACTGCTTCTTCATCACCCCCTTCTTCCATCACTAATGTTACTTTGCCTATTAAAGAAAAATCAAAAGAAGTAGCACCAACACCTATACACTCGTTTCCTGAACCTAAACCGAGACAACCAAAATCTAACGTTACACCATCAGTACCTCCCCACCTGCTTCCTCCGAAAAGGTTACAATCACCTTATGCCGTTGAAGTTGTCACCATCCCTGAAAAAGGAAAGCCCATATTTCGGACCATCAAGACTCTTGGTGCTCTTCCACAAAAATCTCTCTCTACGCCTCATAAACGATTGGATTTGCCCGCTGAGAAGGCGTCTTCTTCTACACACTTATCAAAGCCATCATCTTCTTCTACAACACATTCTTCACCAATACCCCGAAAAATAGACTTACCTACTAAAAAGACGTCACCTCTTCTATCAGGATCATCATCTTCATTACCAAAAACCAAGGCACCCTATGTTCCTCCGATTACACCTACTTTGGGAGCTTCTTCCTCTTCTAAATCAACATTATCTAAATCATCAGTAAATTCGACCAAGCAACCCCCTTTGTCTCCAAAGACCGCAAAATTTGTCACATATCCATCATCTTCAAAATCTATTTTAGGGGCTCCTCCTCCACCAAAGTCAATCATGTCTCACTTACTCCCATCCCAAGTACCCAAGACTGCTCCTCCAAATGTCCAAACAAATAAGAGGATCCCTAAAAAGACTGTTAAACCTAACATGCAAGTTCTTTTACCTCGGCAGTCGGTTAATGTAAAAGAACCACCTTCATCATCTCTATCCTCCTCTTCGTCTACCGGATTCTATACCGAAATCCTTCATCAACTTATCCAATCTTCATCCATAACCCTTCCTCCGATTAAACCTTATAACCCTAAAGGAGTTAAACCTACCTGGTTTAACTCTGATCTGATTTGTGCTTACCACCGTACCCCGGGTCATGATACTGAGGGATGTAAAGCTCTTCAAGCCGTTGTCAAGAACCTTCTGGAAGAAAGTGACCTTTTGCTGGAGGAGGAGGAACAGGTACCTCCTGTCATCTTAGCCCCATCTGAGCCTCAACGATCCACTCAGACCTCTAGTGGTCCCACTCCACTTGATCTTCCTCCTTCTCAAATTGACACAATCCATATCGCCACTAGAACCCAACACTATGATAACCCATCTTCATCTTCAGCATCTCGACCACGGGTTGTCATTTCTGCAGCCCCTGAAGGCGTTTCTCCTTCCTCATCAGCCCCACGACCCAGGGTCTCTATTCGTGCTGCACCTCGGGCTCAAGTTCCCGTGTCTGTTGAGGAGAGTGTTATGAAACAACTCACCCAGGCTCCGGTCAAAATGTCTCTTTTTGACCTCATCCAATCCTCTCCACAACATCGCCAGGCTCTAATCGATAATCTGCGTCGCATCGCAGTGAATTCAGATGAGCCCCAGCCCTACGAGTTGGTTGTTGGATTGAATAGACTATCAACCACCATTTCTTTTGAAGATTCAGAAATTCCTTCTCTTTCTTGAGGGATTTGGAGGCTCCCCTCTTTATCACAGTCCAAATCAATAACACTACCTTAAAACGTGTTATGATCGATAGTGGAGCTGCACTCAACGTCATCTCCTCGCACACGTTTGAGCAACTTAAGTTACCAAAGAATGTAGTGTCACCCCCGCCTTTCGCCCTTCGATCATTTAACGATCAGCTAGCAGTTACTTTAGGAACTGTGGTCTTACCCATTCGAGTAGGTAAGAAGCTGCTTCATGAACTCTTCTACATTGTCGAAGGAAAATTCCACTATAATATGATCCTCGGACGCTCCTGGATTCGCGCAATGCATTGTGTCCCATCCACCCTCCATCGATGCCTAAAATATCAATATGAGGGCAAAATATATACTCATCCAGGAGATCCTTTTCCTTCCGCACAATGCGACATGACCACAAGATCTGCCCCTTTAAAAGAAAATGCATGTTCTCCTGACGGGGCCTCATCTTCTTCCATACCTGCAACCAAACTACCGGATTTACAAAATCTAGAAGAGACATTGCAGCGTTTCTCACTAGGAGAGCTTCCTCTCTTTTCTTTTGATGCCCATCTCAAACCTAATGAGTATGGTAGACCAGACAAACAACCTGAATATCAACCAGGTCTCGGTCGCATCGTCACCATTGGTCTGCCTAATCAACAGACTAATTTCATCTACGGTGGTCTTGATACGCCTCACTATCGCCCAGATTCTCCTCCTAGGACCAAACCTTACTCAACAGGGTTTGATTATCTACAGAATCCCACGTTTGCAAAAACTTATCTATATCGATGCGCGTGGAAAGGTTTTGGCCTGGGAAAATATGAACAAGGTATACATGACCTCAAATCCATTCCTACTCTCATGCCACATCAGAAATTTGGTTTAGGATTTAAACCTCTTTCAAAAGCCACCATCACTATTCTCAATGAGCCTCTTCCTACTGAAGAACCATCTTCCCCCACTAAGTCAGAAGCATCACTTGATGTGGACGATGACATTTCCATCCCACCTAACTTTTTTTTTTGATCAATACCATTTCCTTAGGGCCGTTAGCCTATGAGACTAACAATCGGTCCGCTTCTATACCATTAATCTTCCCTGAAATAGTTGGAGATGACTCTCCTACTATCAACACTATCCACTGTGCGGATGACGATTCCGTCCTCACCTATCTGGGAGCAGAGGATTCTTATCTTCCCAAGACTATTCCTTCTGACACGTCTACCCTTCTCAACGAAGCCACTATCGACCTTAATATAGGGACTTCTGAAGACCCTCGCATCATTAAGGTCGGCCAATCCCTTAATCCACAGGAATTAGGGGACTTTACCACTTTTCTTTCCAAACATCGTCAAGCCTTTGCTTGGTCATATGAGGATATGCCAGGACTCGATCCCGATATTGTGGTCCACAATATCGTTACCCTTCCCAATATCAAACCAGTTAAGCAAAAATTACGTAAAATGCACCCTCGAGTAGCCCTTCTTGTTAAAGAAGAATTACAGCGCTTGCTCTCGGCTAACTTCATCCAACCCATCGATTATCCACAATGGGTGTCCAATGTAGTACCAGTAACTAAGGCTACTGGGAAAATTCGAATTTGTACCGACTTCCGGGATCTTAATCTTGCTTGTCCAAAAGATGATTTTCCTCTACCTAATATCGACCAACTCGTAGATTTAACTGCGGGTCATGAGATGCTTTCTCTTATGGATGGTTTCTCTGGATATAATCAAATTCTCATCGCACCAGAAGACCAACATAAGACTTCCTTCATAACTCCTTGGGGGACCTTTTGTTATCGTGTCATGCCTTTTGGTCTTAAGAATGCAGGAGCAACCTATCAACGAGCAATGACCTACATCTTCCATGATCTCTTGCACAAAACTGTGGAAGATTATGTTGACGATCTCCTCGGCAAGTCCAAGCGTCGTCAGGATCATCTTTTCATCCTTGCACCTCTCTTTGAGAGGCTTATCCGCTTCTGTCTTCGTCTAAATCCAGCTAAGTGCGTGTTTGGCGTTCTCACTGGTAAACTTTTAGGTTTTATCATTTCCATCAGGGGTATTGAAGTGGACCCCACAAAAATAAAAGCCATCCTTGAGATGCCTCCCCCGTCTAACTTGAAGCAACTCCGCAGTCTCCAAGGACGTCTTCAGTCGGTGCGTCGTTTTATCTCCCAATTGTCGGACCGTTGTCAACCTTTTCACCATCTCCTCCGTAAGAATGTTCATTTTGAATGGGATGAGCATTGCCAAAAGGCCTTTGATGATCTCAAAGCTTATCTTCTTTCTCCACCTGTGCTTACACCTCCACGCGAGGGGGAGCCTTTCTATCTTTATATCTCTGTGACTGACCATGCTCTGGGAGCCATGATCTCGCATCGGGACACTTGTGGTAAAGAACAAGCTGTCTATTACATCAGTCGCACCCTCCATGAGTATGAGACACGTTACTCCGAAGCTGAAAAACTATGTTGTGCTCTCTTCTTCGCAACTTCTAAGCTTCGTCATTATCTCCTTAATCATAAAACTTACATTGTCACAAGTGTCAATCCCCTCAAGACAATTCATGCAAAGCCTTATCATAATGATCGTATCACTCGTTGGCTTATGCTCATGACAGAATTTGACCTCGAGTTTATCCCGCAAAAGGCTATCAAGGGTCAGGTTATTGCAGATCAATTAGCTGATGCTCCTCTTCCGGACACTCAAGACCCCCTTGCTCAATTCCCCGATGAATATATCCAACAAATTGATTTTGGTCTATCTCCATTTAAAGTAAAGCTCTTCTTTGATGGATCCAAATGCCAGAGGGGAGGTGCGGGTTTCGTGATGATTCCTCCTTGGGAGTACGCCTATCCCGATTGCACACACAAATTAAACTTTGAGTGCACCATAATATGGTGAGTCTGAAGCTCTTGTCTTAGGTCTTCAAAATGCCATTAATCTCGGCGCTCGTCATATTGACATCTTTGGTGATTACGAACTCATCATTAATCGAGTCATGGGTGTCTATCAATGTAAGAATGATATCCTTCAAAAATATCGTGACATCGTTCTTGCTCAACTCGATCTTTCGATAAATTCACTATCCAAGCCATTCCTCATGCTGCCAAATCGATTCGCGGATCTGATGGCCTCATTAGCCTCACTTATCCCACCTTTCACCGAAGACTCGCGTCTTTATGTGGCTGTGCAACGATTAGATCAACCATCTCATCTTGAGCAACTAACTTCGATCAATGTTGTCACAACCCATACTCAGGATGAGTGGTATCAACAAATTGTTGATTATCTATCTCATTCGGTGCTTCCTCCAGATCTGACTTCCAATGGTAGAAGGTCTTTTGTCCAACGCACCAATCGCTATACTATTCTAGGCGGCCTTCTTTACAAACGCGGCTTTGATGGTATTTTGCTTCGATGCCTCAAAACCCATGAATCATCTAAAGCCATCCAGGAGGTCCATGACGGTATCTGTGGTGGACATTTTAGTGGTTTAGCTGTAGCTAAGCGCATTTTACGTCTGGGATATTATTGGCCTTCTCTTAATCAAGATTGTTGTGAATACACTAAGAAGTGCGTCAAGTGTCAACAACATTCCAATCTCACGCACATCCCTAGTCAAGCTTTGCAACCTGCGGCGGATTTGTGGCCTTTTTCGCAGTGGGGTCTTGATCTTATTGGTCTCATCAATCCCCGTTCTTCACAGCGTCATCATTCTATCATTACTGCCACTGAGTACTTTACTAAGTGGGTAGAAGCTATCCCTCTTTCTTCAACAAAGGCTAAACCCATAGTTGATTTCGTCTATCAACACATCATTTGTCGCTTTGGCGTTCCACACAAGCTAATCACAGATAATGGTAAGTCTTTCAAGAACGCTGATTTGCAGAATCTCTGCAACGCTTTCAATATCAAACTCAGTTTTTCTTCTCCATACTATCCTCAAGCTAATGGTCAGGCTGAAGCGTCCAATAAAACTTTGCGTAATATCCTCGCAAAGGTAACTAGTCGAGCTGGTAGGGATTGGCATTTACATATCCCTTTTGCTCTCTGGGCTTATCGGACTAGCATTCGTACTCCTACTGGTGCTACTCCTTTCTCTCTCGTCTATGGGTGCAGGTTTGTCCTTCCTTTGGAAGTCCAAATCCCATCTCTCTGTGTTTCTCTCAGAGAATTTGTCTCCGATGAGGATTATCGTCAAAATCGTCTAGCACAACTTGAATTATTAGATGAGCGGCGTCTCAACGCTCTTGAGCATCATCAGGTCTATCTTGAGCGTGTCAAACGTGCTTATAACAAGCATTTGCAGCATCGTGACTTCAAAATTGGTGACCTTGTTCTTAAGGAAAATCAAAATGTCACTACACTTGAAAGAAGTCAACGTGGTAAGTTTGCTCCCAACTGGATGGGCCCGTACATTATCACTCATAAATATGGGTCTGGGGCTTATCGTTTATCTTCCATGGATGGTATACCTGAAGCGGAACCTCTTAATGCCTTGCATCTACGGCCCTTCTATTGTTAAAATCTATCTTACACACATCTAGTCGCAACACAGATCTTTCATCCGTCCTAATAACCAGTCATCTACTTTCGTGGTGATTCGAAATTGTGTGGTTCTCCGCCTATTGCCTCGTTTACCTTAAATATGAGTATCGCGGCTCTACTCATTGCACGTTTCTTTTGGATATGTTCCTCCTCATGGTAGGAATACCTTAATCACCACTTCATCTGTCCCAAGTACTTATCTTAATCGGATCTACTCGGGGCATGAGTGCATGTTCTTCTTTGTTCTCTTCCCCTCCGTCTGATCTATCTAGGTCTAAACTCAGCTTCTTTCAAGAAGAGTTTCAAAAAAAAAAAAAAAAAAAAAAAAAAAAAAAAGGATGCTATCCAAAAGATAGACTGATCCTTTGAAGGACAGCTATCCATACATTATCAAGTGAATCAAAAAGAAAATAGACCATGCCCTTGAAGGATGGCTATTATCAAAAATTCTAAAAATATAGACCATACCCTCGAAGGATGGCTATCATTAAAATTCAAAATACAGACCGCTCCCTTGAAGGACGGCTGTTTCTCAAAGAAATATTCAAGGCTTCTTGTAATTAATCAGCCTTCCAGTCAGTTTATACACTTTTTAGCATCACTGAAAGACTTCCCGCATCGATCAGTCTTTCCATATCAAGCAAACTTCCCGCATTGATCAGTTTGCTTTTCTGCCAAAATCATGAAGCTGAGATTTAGGACCTTTTGTCAATCATATGGAGAATCCTGTTTCCCTACTATGGACATGTATTCTGTCCCTTGTAAATTCCGACAAGATACTTACTTTTCTTTCCATTTCTATCCTAGATCTGGTTTGCGACTAGTTAGTGTCAGGTTTATTTTAATCTTATATAGGGCCTTGTATGCTTGGTCTTTCGATTTCCTATCTGGATCTTATCTATGGTCGGTTGGAAGTCCGACTTATCATTTTTCTCCTTCTCCGAGTATCTTCTCTTCTAAGTCACGGTTGTTTCCATTTACATCTTTGGCTCTTGCAAGGAGTATTTCCCATTTCTTTGTCTTGCATCTTGTTAAATTGACATTTCACATGTTAATTCAATCAAAATTTATCTTCTATCAAAATTCATCTTATCTATCAAAACATCTATCTGTATTCATTTCTCATTAAAATTACATCCATTCATCAAACACATCTATCTATCTATCCATCAAAATATTTAAAAATATGTACATCCAAGGTACATTACATCTATCTATATCTCATCCATACATCAAACACATCTGTCTATCTATCCATCAAAACATTTGAACACATGTACATCTAAGTTACATCACATCCATCTATCAAAGTTATATCCATATATCAATCTATCTAATCACATCTATTTCTATCATCTATCAGTCTATATCTATCCAACCACATCTATTTTATCCTCTATCAAGTCTATATCTATATCCATCTATCCATGTATATCAAAATTAAAAGCATGAGTACAATCATATAACAAATAACATGATGAATCTATATATACATGGGTGTACTCACAAAAATGGGTGGCTTTCATCAAGCCATCTATCTGATGCCTTCCAATCGAGGCTACATCACTATACAGATACAAAATATATCAATCTCTATATAGTAAAGTCCGACGCATGGAGGACACTATCTCCTCCACCCTCCTCTGCACCTGGCTGTCTCTCCTGGCCGCCGCCTATCGAGCTCGATGCACCTGCTGCTGGAGGTCTCGGCCCACCTCGATCTCTCCCAGTACTCCCTCCACCTGAGGCTCCGCTCGCTGTAGCCGTCGCTGCTCTCCTCCTCGCCCCGTACCGAGGCACATCTGGGGCATGCTGCGCTAGGGCATCCTCATAGTATCTCACCTCAGCGAGGAGAGACTGGTATGTGCTCAGGCTCACAGTACCCGGTGCTCGTAACGATCTTCTGGTCTTCTTGGGGCTGCTTTGGCGCTGCTGGTGGTGCTCCTCCTAGGGTCGTGCCCTGTGTACCGGACTCTGATGTGGCACCGGTCTCTCCATATTTGGCCCTGAGGGCCTCCCTATGCCGAAGGTAGCGATCCCTCTGCTGGATCGCTATATCTCGCTCCTGGCGAGCGGTGTCTCTCTCCACAATCAGGGCATCCCTCTCCTCTGTCAAGGCCCTGATCTCCTCCAGAGCTACCTGATGTGTCTGTGTAAGGGTGGCATGCTCTACCTCCAGTCTGTCCAGCATAGCAGCTATGTCCTCCTCGTCAGCATCTATAGATGGCGGGAGATGTCGTGGAAGCTCTGTGTCGTACCATGCTGCGTAGCCCTCATCCACCCCCGCGTCATCATCACTGTCTGCGGAGGGTGGGGCCTCTCTCAATGGGTCTGCTGGGATCAAAATCGGCAAATCCGTCTCCCTGCTATCCCGCCTATATGGCGTGTAGGTGGTCGGCACTGTCTGTACTAGGCCGAACTGTCTCAGTATCCGCATGAATGGGACTCGCTCCCACATATCCGGCCTACGGCCCCTGACCACCCGGCTCCGTCTCAGTGCTACCAAGTGGGCATCCTGACCAGCCCATGTCGGAAATGCCCGATACGGCCTCCAGATAACCTGATCTGGTGTCAGCGTCCTGAAACGCTCAGAGTACCACTCGGCCGATCTACCTGTATCCCCTGCGGCCATGTCAGCCCGCCATCTCCGAAATCCATAATCAATGCCTCCCACTCTGCTGGCATCCAAGGAAGCCCGGATGGCCTGATCACCGCTATGTGCTCATATGCCCAGCAATGGAGCACAAAACTGACATCAATCCCTGTCCTCCGGCCAGTGGTGTACATCCATAGCTCATGATATATCTGAGCTATCAGGGCATCGGCGAAGGCAAAAACACATGCATGCTTTGCGGGATGTCGCAAACACAGTCTAACAGTAACATGGGAATCTCCCACCTCCTGAATCTGGCAGGGCAAAGTAGGATATAGCCATCTGAATCAGCACTATCCGTCTGCTCCGAGGGCTATCCTGCCTGTACTGTGAGGCTATCCTCACTGCCCCGGACACTATCTCCGAGTCATCTGCCCTATCTCTGTATAACCGACCTAGGGCCCTCTGCTGCTGCTCCCGGGGTGTGATCTCAATCGGGTCCCCAGCGATCGGCAATCTCAGGATCCTGAATATATCCTCATGGGTGATAGTCATCTCACCCGTCCTGAACCAAAAAGTGCACGTGTGGCTGTCCCACCGTCGCACTAGTGCCCGCATGAGCTCCACATCTCGTGGCACTCGTCTATAATACCGGAAACCCCCGAGCCCGGCTAGCTCTAAATGTGCCAATCTGCATCAGTCACATCAGGGAGAATCGTCTCCAATAACTCAGGAATGGCATCCCTCATATGTAGAGCCTCTCGTGCCTGCATCCACGACATCAAAAACATAATTAGTCTCTTATTTCCCCAAATCACATCCTCCAAAACAATAACAAAAAAAAAATGAACATATATCAATCGGCGTCGATTTGGTAAAAGCGGCGTCGTTCATTTAAGTCGGCGCCGATTAATACCAATCGACGCCGATCTAACAGCAATCGACGCCGATTACAACAATCGGCGCCGACTGCCTGTCCGGACATACACCGGACCCTGGCCTCCCAAAAAAAAAAAAATCAAACGAAAAAAAAAAATAAGAACAATGGGTTCAAGAATGACCACTTACCCCAGGTCGTGTCCTCCTGCGCTTCTGACCGCTCCCAGAGGCTTCCATGGTGCTCAAATCAAAAATCTGGCTTTCTCTGAATCAATCGTCACGTTGAAAATAAATCGTTTACGTTTTCCGTTCGCATATTTATATGTGCCTGGATTGGTCGGCGCCGATTTTGTGGGTCGACGCCGTTTGTTTTAGTCGTCGCCGATTAATGTGGTCGCCGCCGATTTTCCATATCTTTTTGCCATAGTGTTGATGCTTGGCTTACTTCTCTATCTGATCATTGTTGTGTGCTGAATTTTGCCTTTTGGCACATTTTTTTTAGATATCCTTGTCTATTTCGGGTTTGTTCCCTTTGCGTGGGACACTCGTACTTTTTGGCAGCTTAGAGTTAAACGGGTCTGTAGGCACTAACGTCGTCTGCTTTCCAGACCGTCTAGTTGTCCCTACCAATGTGTCTCTCTTTAGATGCTGACCATTTTGCAGTTCTCCTTACACTCATGGGTCTGTAGGCACTAACGTCGTCTCATGAGAAGACCGGCTAGTTTGACCTACCAATGTGAGTTCCTTAGGTTGCTGCCTTTTATTTATGTGTATGCGTCATCAATGATCAGATCTACTCCAGACATCCGACTGGGGCATCCTGCATTTTTCATCTACCTTTTTCAAACTTGGGATCGTCTGTTCTATCATCCATCCCATCCCAAGTTTGAGGGGGATCACATCATCACAAATTCTTCCCTTCTTCCATCCCTTTGTTTTTGTCTCATAACCTTGCTTATCGCAAGTTACTTGACAAAAAGGGGCAAAATGTAGACACTTAAAATTGGTTACTCAATTTAGTGTCCCTCTCATTCATTTACTTGCTTAGGTAACCTGGGGCACGTTTTACGTCACCAACTATCCCCTTGGGATATTATCCAATTTGTGATTTAATCACTTATTCCAAATTTAATTCACCCCATCACATCTTACCCATGAGTGATTAAATATTAAATATTTGATTACGCTTCTTCCCATGCATCTTAATCACTTATCCACCCCAAATTTATTCTATCTATGTATCACATCTATTTTTCCTCTTCCCTAAGCGGGATATTTCCCGTATTCGGGATAAATCTTATCTTTCTTGAAATCGCTCATTTTGGCCATCTCGGGAGTCTATTCCGCGATCGGCGCCGACCCATATGGTCGGCGCCGATTTTCTAGGAGCGGCGCCGATTATAAAAGCGAGTCCAGAACTCAGTTCTAGGGACCGAAAAAGAGACCACGAACGAGCGAAAAAGTGAACAGACGAAAAAAGGAAGCACTTACGCACGAACAGAGAGCAAGAGAGATACAGGTTGTGAGAAAGAGAGATCTTCTTAGCATCAATTGTATCAAATTAGGGCAGATCCTGTCCGAATCAATCCCTGAGAGGAGCACCGTTACTCTGTCCCTGTCACATCAGCATCGCACACCACCATCTATCATCTGGTGACTCTGTTCCAGTGTCTCGCCAACTTCGGCACATCCAGCAGACCACATTCACCTTCCAATTCCCGAATCTTATCACACAGTCCCTGATTGATCGATCTGCCTTTAGTCAACGCCGATCTCACCCAGTCGACGCCGATTCGTCTCGATCGACGCCGACCACATCAGTCGACGCCGATTCTACCCAGTCGACGCCGATTTCCCTGCAGACAGGTAAAAGGACACAGGTAACACAAATCCGGCATTATTTCATAGTTCCCTGTTTTCTGTACTTTCTGTCTGCTGTTTAGATTCTGTCTTATTACTGCAATCAGAAAATCTAGCTTTTCACTTACATCTCTTATCATGTATGCTTCTTTTCTTAATTGAAAACGTGGACTGACATCCGCCGAGGAAGCTTATCGCTTCCCGGACCCACTTCTCGGGCAGTCCACCTAAATATCTTTTAACGTGGTCTTTTTCTGTCAAGCATCGGTGTTTTGCAGGTTACTCGGATCTATTGTGCGAATTGCTCGTGTGCGCCCGTCTTATCTACATCGGCTTCCTCATCCGTCTACATCTTCATCAGGTATCAATTTCATTGGAGTTTTTCAGGGTTTTTGTGTTTAGTTTGGTGCATTAACTTGGACAGGTAACAAGCGCGAAATCCTTGATCTACGATTAGCAATTGAAGCTCCTCTGGTTAATGCCTTGGTTGAAATCGAAGAAGATGATACAAATTATGAAGAACCTTTGTCGCAAGACGAAGATGATCAAGATGTCGGTGAACCAACTGGCGACTCTACTATCGGGTACATGGAATTTGAAGATGAGGAATCTGATGAAGAAGAGGGTACCCAAGGTTACACGAGCAGATAATCATACGCAGTCTTCACTCGCTCACAAGGAAAAGAAGGAAAGGTTGCTGCTGAAAAACAAAGGGAAAAGGCTATGGTAGCTCCTCCTCCAATGATTGCTAAAAGAGGTAATCCCCTTCCTACTCAACCTCCTGCTAAAGTCATTTATGCAGAAATATTTTCCTCTTGTTTCTCCTCCAATTCAGCCTTCCTCCAATTCCATAAAGACCAGTAATCCTCCTCCACAAACATGAAACAAAGGACTCATTCCTTCGTTAGCGCAACCCTTGGTCGCATTCGATATAATTGATCATGCTAAAAAGACCAAGATCCAAATGTCTGAGGTTGAATACCTTCAGTCTAACCTAGAGCAGCTTGTAAGATTAAATAAGTATATCCAGAGCCAAGTTTTCATCCTTCCTCCCGTTTCACCAAAAGGAATTCTTCCCACCCTCCTACGTCTCACGTAAACGTTGCCTCGACCTCTGCATCAGGAAAAATTGAACCTTTTTACCTATCTCTCCTGATCAATGGTCATAACTAAATAACTATATAATTGATTCGAGCTTCGATAATGTTATGCCAAAGAAAGGTCACCCATGCTTTGGGCCTCACACTTACCAAGCCTTTTGGCAGATGCTACTCCATGGAAACCAAGTAAGTACCATTGATTGGTCAGATCAAGGATGCACAATTTGCATTCACGGCATTTCTGAAAAAGGGTAAAAATGACTATCCTCGTAGGCCGATATTCCAAAGACCTACGAGATACTTTGCTAGGGAGGAGCTTCGCAGGAAGTTGGTGGGGAAATTCATATGGACTAGTCCAAAGCCGGGATTCATGTCAAAGGGGTGATGCGGGACGTTGGAACCGAGAGACACAAAAGAAATATCTAGTCACCAAGTCTCGATGACCCTAAGGCTCATATTCTTTTCGAATCGTCAAGGATGAGAAACTACTTCTTATCCACCAACTCGAGATAAGATAAACGTCCTCGTCCAAGAGAGGACCTCAACAAAGTGGGGACATTGCGGTTTGATGGCGGTTGTGCGCAATGAGTAGATGTAGTGTTTGATGTTCTAATATCTCCGAGGAGGAGATTTTCCTTTTTCTTTCAAATTACAATTCTTCAATACAAATAATACCGCCAAGTATGAATCCTTGTTACTTGGCATGCAAGCTCAAAAGAGAAGGGAATCAAGAATCTAAAAGTACAAGGTGATGTTGAGCTGATTGTCAATCGTAAAAGGGATATATCAAGTAAAAATGACCGGCTCAAGCACTACCGCAATGCGGTATGGGACATCATCACAAAATTTGATGCTTTCTTAATCAAAGCAGCCATGCAAACTTAAAATGACATGGTTGATTCATTGGCCATCTCAAAGATCTCTCATGCTCCCTCACCCAAGGTTAAAAATAGATACATATACCATTGAGGTGGTTTTTCACCCAAGTGTGCCAGATAATTCACAAAGACTGCAAGTGTTCACCGATGACAACCAACTTATTACTTTTCTCGGAGAAAGCTAACAATTTTGATGGATCAACTTTTGCATGTCGTGAGTCTCTCACCGGTCAAGCACATGAATCTAAAAAAGAAATAGTAATACAGCTCAAAGGAAATAAGATTCTGAAAGGTTTAGTTTCCTTGGAATGACTATTTGATAATCATGACCATTTTGTTAAGAAAAAGCGACAAGATGATCCTTCCTCTTCTCCGTAAACCAATCATTAATCTGGGTAAGGCGGAACATCCTCGTTCCATGAATATCAGGAAGTGTTGTACGCCCGAAGAAAAACAAAAATTTGTCAAATTGCTAAAAAATTACATGGATGTATTAGCATGGTCTTATGCTAATCTCAAGTCTTTCAAGCCAAAGGACATTCGACACAATATCCCACTCAAAGACGACGTTAAGCATTTTCATCAAAATCAAAGGCATTACAACCCCAAAATCTTAGGTACCATCCAGCCGAAATTCGAAGATGTTGCATGCAAGAATTATTTTTCCAATTCATCACAAGATACAGGTTGCTAATATTGTACACAATGTGCGTAAGAAGAATAGCAAGATACGCATATGCATGTACTTTCACAACTTGAACCAGTCATCCTTAAAGGATAACTATCCACTACCGATAATGGATCAAGTGCTACAGGAAGTAATGCTTGGTTCAAATGTTGTCTATGCTTGACAGTTTTTCGGGTTACAATCAAATTCAAGTCACGCCTGAAGATCAATTCAAAATAGCATTCACCACTCCTTGAGGTACCTTCGCCTATAGTAGAATGTTGTTCGGTTTGATCAATGCCGGTGCCACCTTCCAACGAGCCATGGACTTTACATTCAAAGGTATGATGGGAAAGGTCATCATGGTTTACCTAGATGACCTGACCGTGTTCTCCAAAAATGAAGTGATCACTACAATCATTTAGAGAAAGTCTTGATAAGATGCCGAGAGCACGGGATTTCACTAAATCCTGAGAAGTCAGTTTTTGGGGTCACTCAAGGAAAGTTCTTTAGGACATGTTGTTAGCAGAGAGGGAACTAAGATAGATCTTTGAAAGGGTCGGGGTTATTCGAGCCTCACTTTGCCTACAAGCAAGACCGGCGTTCACTCTTTCTTCAAAAAGGTAAATTTTCTTAGATGCTTTGTTCCTGTTTTTTTTGAGAAGACTCGTCATATATCTAATATGATGAAAGGGTCCCAAACATTCCAATGGAGTGAGGAAGGCAAGACATCATTTGAAGACATAAAGACTTCCGTTGGTTGTGCTCCCTGCTTACGGTGTGTCCTAACTTCAACAAAGACTTCATCATGTATAGTTATGCATCTGCGCATACTGTATCAGCTATCTTGATGCAAAAGAACTCCGAGGATATTGAATCCCCAATTGCTTTCATGAGTTCTCCTCTTAAGCCTCATGAACTGAAGATGTCACAATTGGAAAAGCATGCCTTTTTCATGGTAAAAGCAGTCAAAAATTTCCGCTACTACATTCTGAATTCTCATACAGTAGTGTTGGTTCCAGACACGGCTATTAAGTCTATCCTGACTCAACAGGAGTTAGGGAGCTTATGAGGGAATTGGATCACAAAGGTCCAAGAATACGATCTAGACATCAAACCAACCAAGTTGGTGAGGGGTAAGGGCTTGTGTCAGCTAATGGATGAAAATAAAGACTCAGAGGTACATGAAGAGAAAGTTGCTCACGTTGATGAAGAACAAAGTGAACTGGAGAAAGCGGATTCTTTACCCATGGTTTTGTTTGTCGCAACCAATGACGAATGGTATTCGACGTCACATTCTTTCTCACCTATGGAGCATTCCCAACTCATCTAACCACTAAGGAAAAGTGAGTGGTAAAGCTCGAGCCACACGATATGTCATATGGGACGATGGATTATACAAACGCAGAATTGACGGAATTTTTCTACGATGTGTTGATAAGCCGTAGTAGATAAAATTATTGGAGAGTTTTCATGACTCCACTTGCGGTGGTCATTTCTCCTCATCCGTGACGACACATAAAATCATTCGGGCCAGGTACTATTGGTCGACGCTATTTCAGGATGCAACCACCTAGGTAGCGAAATGTGAACTTTGTCAACAGTTTGTTAGCAAACCAAAGCTGGCTGCATTTCCCCTTAGGCCCGTCATCATCGATGAACCATTCAGATAATGGGGAATTGATTTCATTGGAGCACTCAATCCTCAATCGAGTGCTGGACATAGTTACGTCCTAACAGCAATGGATTACTTCATGAAATGGGTGGAGGCTATACCTATCAAACATGCCACTTCTGAAGTTGTTTGCAACTTCATCAAGGAAAATATTATCGTGAGATTTGGAATCCCACCACCTGTTCCATTGCTGCAAACTTAGATTCCACCACCTGTGGTTTGACCCCGACCTCCTCTGAAGGTTTAACCATTAAGGGGATTTTTACTATACCAAATCTGAGAGCCAAGCTTACCAAGATTTTGATCATTTTTAATTTTCTTGGCTCTTCCTCTTGCTTACTCTCCTTGATTGGTTTTTGGAATTTTTTCCCGACATGGAATTGGGAAGGCAAGAGGAGGAGTGGATGGGGTTTCAACTAGTTTTGCAATTATTTGTGGTGGTGAGGGAAGTGGAATTTCTTGTTTCTTTAGAGGGATTACTGTTTGGAAGAGAAAAGGATAGAGGAATTGAGGTGAGATGGAAGACTAGGGGATGGAGAAGGGAATTCAACAATTGGGGCAGCATACAATGGGCTTGAATCTTGACACTTCGAAATGATATTGATTGAGAAAGAGGAAAAGAAAAGCTATGAGGTGGTGGACTTACCCATTAACAATGGTGTCTTGCACTTTTCTCATATGCCTCAATATCCCCAGTCCATTGTGTAAGTTGAGGAAGCATTCCAACCATGAATTCAAGCTTCTCCTACGGGTTGTAATGTCTTGGAAAAGGGCCAACCCATGAACAAGGTGCCTTGAAACCAATCCTGAATGCTTTCATCTGAGTTATAGCCCTCGATCGAACCATTCCAACCACCATCCTTTGAATCTTCTCCAGTAGATCAATATGCTCCATTTGAGTGTTGTCATTGTATGCATACCCTTGTTCCTGATATGTTTCATAACCAAACTAGTTTTGACACTGCTCATATGGGTAAGCATAATGGTTTTGAATCTGATCATAATGCTGATCTGGAGGAGTTGAGAAATACATTGGAGGTGGACTGCACCACTGCTATTGTAAGTGTGAATTCCAAGATGGGAATGAAGCCATGATTACACAACTTCATAGAATGGAAGAGAATGAAAGAGATCGGAGAAAAATGGATGAAAATGGATGGGGTGAAGGTCTGCGATTTTAGAGGTGTGGGCAATTTGGACTAAATGGAGTCACCGGGATGTGCTTGCATATGCTAAAATACTCCTAAGGAAGGAAATGTAACTATCTAATCCTATTCTAACAATCCAATGGACCAGGGGAAGAAAGAGATGCTTAAAAACTAAAATCCTAAACTAAGAGGAGGTAATAACACCAAGAACAAGGGGAAATAAACTCTCAAATGAGTGGAAATGGGAGGGAAAATAAGGAGAAGAGGGTAGACATGATTACCACAGTCCCAAACAACATCCAAATTCTCATTTCCATGGAGCACAACAGTGAACCCTTCAAAAGAGAATAAATATGCAATGCACCATAAATGCAATAGAAAGGAAAGATAATACAATAAACATAGGCTAGGGCCCGAGAGAATAGCCAAAAACACGAGTTTTATTGCTTCAAATAAATGCACCGTGCATTACAATGAAGGGGGAGCAAAGCATCACCATCTAAATGTCCAAATCTAAGGCACGTAACTCAAAATACACATAAAACACTTGTAGAAGGATACACTAGCATTATAAGAGGGTCCACTCCTTTTGCAATTTATAGAAGATGGGAAAGAGAGGGGAGGAAAAAGAGAGGGAAACTCAAATTTCCACCTTCAACCACCAACAACATGCATTGAATGTATGAAAAGGGAATATGCACCTGTCAAAGCCATTTCGTTATGATACTTTGCTTATAGGAGAACAAATGGGCACCATACCTCACCAAATATGGTAGTTGAGCTACTTGGGATTACACCTTTCAATGATGGATTGTATTTCCTCTTTTTAACACACCTAACCTCACCAAATTTAAGAAATTTAATTTATGTGGTGTAGTACATGATGAGACCTTTCCAACGGTACCAAGTTAGTAAAATTTGGAGTTTCAGGGAAAATGTTATGGCCTTTTGAAGTTCATGGACTCGGGGAGGTCGTGATTGGTTCCATGCGGGCTCCTATAGTCTACATTAATGATTTTTGCTCACAGTGCAGTTGGACCAACCAATCGAGAATTCATGGAATGCAATTAATATTCTCGCTTGTGCTCACAGTGTCCCGCCATATCCGTATTTCTACATTGTTATGTGTTTCCCATTTGTTCCTAAATCACCCGCATCGGTCGATCGGTGAACTAGTGACCCGAGAAACTATTCATCCCATTCCCCCATATTTGCATCTCTCGCTTCACCCACAACAATGCTCTCTTTTCCTCACTTTCGACCAAATCGGTGATGCGGTGAACAAAAGGAACACAAGAATTGTTCTATTTATTCCCTCAATGGCCACTTCGTCTTCAATACATGCTCTATCTTTCCTTTCACCTTCAACACAAATGCCGGATCGGTGATGCAAGGAACACAAGACCCTGAGGAACTGCTGTTGTGCCTATGCTCACAAGATCTAATTTGTCCGTAATACACTCCCAACTCCTTGTTTCACCGATGCGATAATGTGGGAATAAGATCAACGAAGGAACAGTTCCTCTTGTTCCTCCAAATTCTGATTTAGCCGCACTAAAGCATATTTTTCCCAATTCTTCCTATTTTTGGCTAAGTGTTGGGCAATATAGCCTTGCAATGTAGAGGGAAATCCTTGGAACATTGAATTTCTCCATTTTTGTTCGGTTTGCACTTGCCCAAGTTTAAGACAATAATGCTAGTTATCATAATAAGTTGGGGTGTATTTTGGATAACAAGAGTATCATTTATTATTTTGGAGATAAATTGTGTGTCCAAAGATGAATTCAAGGATTTAAATATTCATTCTAGCTTGAACAATTGTTCTTGCACACATTAATTGATAAGGATATGAATAGATGAATACACCAAATTGATTATTGACTTGCATAAAGTATTCACTATGATTTTTTCAAGACATGAGGGACTTGATAATAATGGAGTGATAACACATGGCCCCATTAACACCCCCTTTGAAGGGGCTTGGATTTGTTCTCAACCACTTGTCATTGTTAGGGTGTGTGTCCCGGTTTGTGGGGTCTAGTATACACTTAGTTCTATATTCATTTTTATCATTTAATTATTACAAGAGTTTTATATTATCCTATGATTTAGATTAGACTCCTCAATTTCTACAAGTAGGTCTAATTTACTTTTTAGCTAAATCAAAATCTAATTGTGTTTTAATTGTGTATGCAAAACAAGAGTTGCACTTAAGAGGCATATTTTAATTGATGTGTTGATAAGTGTTCTAGAATGCTAGTTGGTAGTAGTGGAGTCTAATATTTGTGAGTTGTTGAAAATTAATTTTTGACTTTAAATTTCACATATATTTGACCATTACATGGAAATTTCAACCATAAAATAATTGACATCCATTTGACCATTACTTGGGATTGTTTACTTTTGGCTTGGAGAACTCAATCAAAAAAATCATAAAAGGTCAACCTTGCGCTAGAGATTGGAGCTCATTGTTTTTTGTTAGAAAGATATTTTTTAACCCAACGCATTCCAAAGGTAACTAGATTAACGTCATTCATCACTAATATGTGAGAAAGTTTTGTAGAAAGTAATGGGAATAGTAATCAATTTGGTATACAAATAATCTAAGATATGGGTTTTGAGATTGCTAGCTCTCTACATTTTTAGATATATTAATTTAACTATATATGTATTAGTGGTAAGGCGTGTATATAGATACATTTGAACATGTAACAAAGGCATCAACTCTTAATAATACTATCTTCATTACATTAATAGTGATTCTTCAACGAAAATGGGGAATGAAATGGTGTGCGGTGTTCACATTTATGTGTAAATTTACATTTAACGTTTGTTTGACTATCACACATAAATTTCAACCTTAAATTTGACGTTTGTTTGGTGGTCACATACAAAAATTAATTGTAATATCTTAACTATATGATATAATTTAGAGACTATATTTCTTTTTCAAAAGAATGGTGTGAATAAATATATGTCTAATTAATTAGAAGATTAACACACACAAAAATATATGATATAACTTAAAATCTAAATAAAAATTAAAAAAAGAATATAAATTAATATGTATTATCATTTTTAAATAGATGCATTTAAGATATTTTTCCCAATCTATATCAATCTTATTTTCCTTTCAAGTTTTTTTATTTAACGTTTGAAAGGAATATTGATTAATTTTATATTCCCTCAAAACGACATAAGACTTTTTGGCCACGTGGTCCCTTACCTAAGATAAAACATGATTAATTTTATATTCTCACAATGGTTGTCCTTCATAAGTACCCAACATTATAGTGGAAAATGAACATTCAATATTATATAAAGCAAAGAAATAATCGTCCATTTGTAAAAAGTTTTCTTCCATGATCTACGTAATTTGAAATGAGTTTATCAAAACTGATATTTTGTCAATATGATGATTTGAAATGATGTTGTATTAAAATTATTTAACCACGAATACAAAAATATGATTATATGATCGAACATTCATTGGCTCATTGGTGAAGTTGCTTGGCTCACAAAGAACCCACCAAGGTTCAATTCTTGTTGAGTGCAAAGCCCCGGAGATACCGTAATAAGAGATGAGGCCGAGATTGTGCCTCGGGTGAATTTCGAGAATGGAACCCCTCAGTCTTTGGCATCTAAGCCTAAGAATTTTGTGCACCTCACCCTGGAAAAAATATTGTACAAGTATGTTGATATTATAGTCAAAGAAATAATCTAAAAATATTACATCAAATATATTTCAAGTTGATATATTGGTGAAATTTGTGAAAATAATCTAAAAAATATTACATCGATATATTTCGAGTTGATATATTGGTGAACTTGTTTGACTTTCAAGAAGCCCATTAAGGATAAAGTCTTGGTGAGTGTAAGGTTTGGACATACCCAACATGGAGAGTCGAAACAATTGAGGCCAAGATCGTGCCCTAGATGACTTTGACGATGTGGATGCCCCATACTCGTAGTTGCATACACTAAGGGTGATCACTAATAGTTTAGTTGTACGCGTACTTGTAATTATAAATCAGGACACTTTGACAGCGTAAATGCCCCTTACTCCTAACTAAGCGAAAATGCCCCTTACTCCTAACTACTTAAGCTGAAGGAGATCACTAGTTTAGTTGTAATCTACATATAACCGAATCATCTCTTCGTAATTTCAGAAAATTAAATAGAAAATCTTATCTTCCATGGCCAATTCAAAGGAATTAAAAATGCACGGTGGTGAGTGAAATGAAATATAAAAAACACGACGACATAAAAACTTTTAATCATCCAAAACAAACCAGAGAAATAAAGTTTACGAGGATCCACCATGGAGCTCCTTGTAGCGCAAATAGCTCCACTGTTTTTGGAAAAACCTCTGGCCGAGCTTGGTAAATTCTGATCCTCGTACAAAGGGGAATTATTTACTAGCTGGTTTTAATTTTCTGGGCCCTGCAAATGGTTCGCTGTCTCCACGTTTTTTAGACATGGAACAGTTAATGACACAATCTGCAGAAGCTTTATAATGACGTTAATGGCGGCAGCCTACCCCAGCCCCTGGATTTGGGCGTCTTCTCCGCGGACATAGCGGCGGGAATTGTTTGCGCCGACATTGGGGCCCCTGGTCGTAACTGCATGAAGCCAACCGCTTAAGAACCGACTTTTGCACGGACTTCTGTTGCCTGAGACGATGTCTTCCAGTTTCATGGAAGAGTTTTGCATTAACCGCAGGGTGACTATCTGCTGCCATTTCAGAGCCGTTTTTACGGTTAAGTGATCACATTTAATTTTGCATTTTTTCGCATAACAACGTGATGTACAAGTCATCATGAAAGAAGTAAAGATCATGGCATTAAATAATGGGTGGGAGCCAGAGCTTGAACAAGAAAAATATCAAACTTGTTGATATGCGCCACACAATTGACTTGGTGCGGTGTGCTGCATAATCGACTTGAGGATTGGCCCCTAAGACATGGGTCGTTGTGCTTGGCCAATGGAACACATTCTCTCTCTCCACCATTCACCTTTGGATGGCCAAGATGTTGCATCATTTTTATTGGTTGGGTCTCATTCGCAACATCCCATCACGCAGGGATGTGTAGAAGCGTGAATGCAACAAAAGTAAATCGTTTGATATAGAAAAAATGTGTGTAATTGTGTGAAGAACCTAGAATGTTGAGGAGGCAATGTCAAATACAAATCCACAAGGAAAACAATAGTGAATGATATCTATTATTGCTTGTGCAAATGTGGAGAATGACTTGAGATAATGGTCTATAAAGATGGCGCAAAACCACCAAACATGCCTTGTTAAACTTTGTTATCAAATTCATCTACTACATTGGCTCGACTTGAATGTCGAGCATCCTCCACATATCCATGTCTCTAAAATATCCTTTGGAATGAAACCGAATTCCCCTAAAATTGTCATGTGCTTGTGCTATCCACAAAACAAAAGGGATGAAATTGCAAAAAATAACTATTGACATTGTGAGTATTGATCGGTAGGGCCCTTCTTTTAAGATATCTCTAAAGTCCATTGTCTTGATGATGTGTGCACCACACCCCCTTTCTCTTTCAAGCAAATGATGCAAATGACATGTGGTTCATATGTGTCTTCTCGAAAGAAAGAAGAGTTGCACATATATTCCCTCCAACATTTGCCCATCTCTAATATTTCAATCCTTCAACTTAAGTTCTTCCACGCATCCCCTTTAGTGTCTCCATTGACCTTTGTTTGTGTGCAATTTCTAGTAGTTGAAGTTATTTTCTAAGACTTGTCTCTAGTGAGCAATTTATCTAGTTGCTTAGATTTATGTTCAACCATATGTCACTAATGACTATCTCTAGATTCGTGTCATATCCAATGTATAGCGATTTAAATCTTAATTCTCCACTCTTTTGTAGCCTTAAATTATTCCACACATTTTATATTATGCTACGATCTATATTATACTCTTCATTTTTCATATAGGTCTAATTTACTAATTATTTGAATTAAATCTAACAAGCACCCCTAGATGTGGTTGGCATAGTGTAATAGTGTTTGCAAAACCAAAATTACACTTAATAGGCATATCTTAATTGCTATGCCAATTAGCATTCTACAATCATAGTTGAGGGTGGTGGTGATGGATTGTAACATTTGTGTATCATTAGCAATTAATTTTTGACTTTAAATTTCACATTGATTTGACCATCACATGGGAATTTCAACCTAAGATATTTGGAACTCTTTTTATTTGACATAAAGATATTTGTGAGCCCGACACGTTGGTACACCTAACCAATAAATGGGAAATTTGTCGATAAATTAATGGTGTTATTAATCAATAGAGGCGTACACACACGATTTGACATGGTATCAACTCTTAATAATACAATCTTCATTATATTGATAGGCATATTAAAATGGCTAGGGGGTGGCGTAATGGTTTGAGTTCACTTTTATGTTTGACCTTAAATCTAACATCCATTTGATTGTCACCCAAAAATTTCAACCTTAAATTTGACATTCATTTGATAGCCGCGTGAAAAAAATTCTTAATCATAACATCTTGGCCATACAATGGAGCTTGGAGCCCATTATTCTTTTTAGAAAGATTTTTCCGAACCTAAAAGAGTTGTATAAGTAGATGGATACCACTTGTCACTAATTAGTACAAATTGATTAATCTTTCTAATAACTATAAGTGCTAGGAACATTGCTAAACATGTGATTTCTGAAATTGCACGTCTACCTTCTCAATCAGAGGAATTTTTGATATGAATAAAAAATCAATTATTAGTTAGAATAAATTAAATTGTAAATCATTCCGCTCCAAGTCAATTAGAGAATCGAAAGACTTCACTATTATCATCACAAACTCAACTCAATGGTTGTTGAGTAAGATGAAATGATTATTCCTATTAGTGAATTTGTTTGTTAGTCAATACACCTATTATATAAAATAGTTTCAATAATTATTATTTTAGAGATGTTTTGGATACATGTTCACTCAAATAATTTTGTTTAATTGTTTGTATCTTTTTGTATATCCCTTTCAAGCATACTCTTTCTATATATATTTTTCACAATGTATTGTAACAGCTTTATTCAATACAAAATATTGATAAATGTTATATTCTCTTTAAGGACATTAAAAACTCTTTGCCCATGGGGTCCATTACCTAGATAAAACATAGTGGCATTGGCTTATCACAATGGTTGTCCTTCAAAAATACACAACATTACACTGGAAAAAGAACATTCAATATTATATAAAGCAAAGAAATGATAGGCTCCATTTGGAAAAAGTTTTCTTCCATGATTGACCTGATTTGAAATGATTTTATCTAAAATCGTTTTTATATCGACATGATGACTTCAAGTGAACAAATGCTGGAGCCATTAATTAAAATATGGCAATGAAAAACCATAATAATTAGATGTTGTATGTTGGATATGAGTGAAGGGAAGCCAGTGTTCTCTGTAAAGGCGGATCAATTGCACTGATTTACAAATGAATTCGCGCTGTTTTTTCTGGAATTTCAGAAAATTTAGTAGGAACTCTTACCTAATACATGGATCTCCCATGAAGAATTCAAACGAATGAAACATGCACAGTGAAATATAAAACTTCCATGACATAAAAGACGTTGAATCATCAAAAACAAACCAGAAACAGAAATAAAGATTTACATAATACAAAGATCAGCCGAAAGAAAGTTTACGAGGATCCATCGTATAGCTCCTTGCAGAGCGATTATCTCCACTATGTTTGGAAAAACCTCTGACCGAGCTTGGTGAATTCTGATCCTCGTAGAGAGGGGCTTTTACTAGCCGATTTTAATTTCCTGGGCCCTTCAAATGTTTCGCCGTCTCCACGCTTTTTAGGCATGGAACAGTTAATGACAGAATTTGTGGAAGCTTTACAGCCATTTAACGACGTTAATGGCACCAGCAAACCCCAGCCCCTGAATTTGCAGGGCACCTCCTCCGCCGCCATATTTTCTCTGACCGACTTGCATTTCAGAGAAGCGGGCTTTTTTTGCGCCAAGATTGGCGGCCCCTCGTCGTAGCCGCAAGAAACCGACCGCTTAAGAACCGACTTCTCCGCGGGCTTCTGTTGCCTGAGACGGATGTCTTCCAGCTTCATGGAAGGGGTTTTCATTAACCCCAGGGTGAAAATCTGCTGCCATTTCAGAGCAGTTTTCCCGGGCAAAGGCGGCGGCTTCGAGGACTTACACTTCGATTTACAGCCAGCCGTGGCGGTATTTCCACGCCGGAAAATCTTTTCAGACCTCTGCGAAGTCTGAGAATTCCCGGAGCTAGAGCTTGTCCAGTAACTCGACTGCGAGTCCAGCGAATCCGTTCTCCAAGACTGCAACTTCTCATTTAATAGAAGACGATTTTCGCTGC
Organism: Taxus wallichiana var. yunnanensis; assembly: GCA_018340775.1. Lineage (NCBI taxonomy): Eukaryota > Viridiplantae > Streptophyta > Pinopsida > Cupressales > Taxaceae > Taxus > Taxus wallichiana. Next base: position 703,423,647 of record CM031244.1, read on the forward strand.
GGGAATTCGAAAATTGCGCAGCGCAATCGCTGCTGCGAGATCTGTGAAGGGAAACGGGAAGGAGACGCCCCTGATGGAACAGATCGTCGGCGGGGCAAACGCTGTACGCCGCTGAACTGGAGCGGCCGAACTCGAAGTCGAAATCTGTAGATCCCGAGTTCGAATCCCTTAACGGACTCTCCCATGCGGTCGGCAAGCCCAGCGGGAGGTCGCAGAACGACAGAGCTTCCTCCTCCTCGTCCGAATCTTCAAACCCAGCCTGAAACTCCATCTCCGGAGAATTTTTTTTTTTTTTTTTTTTGGGACTACCTGACAATCTTTGTGAAATTGAGGTTCAAAGAAATATACATTAAAGAAAAGGAGAGCGTGCAACACTGGTACAGGTAGCAATAATAATAATAATTAGTGGAATCGTTGGGAGGGGTACCGAATTCAGCTTTTTTACATGGTGGTGAGATTTGCAGAGCGGAGAAGGAAGCTTTAATGGAGTGAATGGAGTCATGTGGGGTCTGTGATGATAATATTGCAATTGAATTTATCTGGGTCCCAACCGTTAAAGCCAAAAGCAAAAAAAAAAAAAAAAAAAATGGTCACAAGCAGTAGCAGGAATCAGCGGTTTCCCCGCTGTGGGATGTCAGACCCTCAAAAAGAGACTCGGCCGGCCACTAACAACATATTATATTATAATATTTATGAGAGTCTCGCCCACCTATTTCCACGAGATTTTCCTATGTTAGAAATAAATGGTTGATATGAGAGGCAGATGTGGACAAGTTCGTGGTGCTCTAGGTGACAAAAATGTGAGGATACGGTAGGGCTTCTAGAATCCAAACCATGGAGTACTACTAACTCATTCTTTAGGAGTTCCAATATGATCAACTCTTTGGCATGTGTTATAGTGCTCCCCACAAAGCTGCTTTTGGGTTTTATTGCCATGAAGATGGATACAATACTTGGATTGGAGTACTATAGAGAGAGAAAAAATGTATACCAATAATTAGCTTGTGGAAAAATTCTACATTTGTCTTTCATTGTTGTGGAAATAATAAAAAAATTGAGATATGAAACCTTATGTACATGCCTATAGTGATGAGGAGTTGTTAGTGATGTCATAGGCCATTTTATCTAGGTCCCTCCACATGATTATTTCAAAAACAAATAAACTCTCTTGAATTATTAAAGATGCACTCAACAAATGTTGTTTATACGGACAAGTCTTATGAAGGAGAGAGAGGTTTGTGGAGATACCTCAAGTACAATTATTTTTAATATAAATATGAAGAAAACTTCCTTTAAGATAGTATACGAAGAGAAATATTTTATAAGGAGAATGTTGTAGGGTTGCCAAGATGGGTGATCATGGGTCTCTTTATTTATTTAGTAAGATTCAAGGTCAAAATTGGACATGAATATGCAAGATAAGAATGCTAATAATGACGGTGACAATCTACCCCTATACGTGAATATATAATAGAAAGATGCTAAGTAACGAGGAATGTACAACATAAGAATGTTAATAATGATGTCCTGACAATGTTCTTGATGGATACGAGGTCGGGTGCCCAACGAAGAGCAATGATACACCTTGCAGTCCTCAAAATACGTGTAGAAATAACAACCTATTGGAAAAGAAAATATGCATTGGCGAGAAAGATCAAATGAACACATATTTTGAACACTCAAGTAGAAACAAAACATTTATTCATATACTCATAGAAATAACAAAATTAGACCGATTGCAACAATGAAGCCATGCATAACAACACTTCCATATGTCATATCATTTAATATGGAAAATCCTCCATGTATTGTATAACAATACTGTGTCATGTCAAACCATTTATTGTGATATGATACTCAACCTACTTATACCTTCATTTAGTGATGTCATGTCTCGATCATGTTACAAAGGCATGTTGCTTTGAGCCTTAAGCTCACATCCACACTCTACTCCTAAAAAAACTTTGAGCTCTTAACTACAACTCTAACTTGAATTGCTTTCCAAAGGTAATTGTGATTTTTATATTTTCATGCCACAACTAAGACTCCTAGACTTACATAATTCAAATGGAAAGTCCTAAAGAACCCAACAACAAACCTAAAACCTAAGCGATAGGATTTTCCCCAAACTTGTGGCTTCAAAGAGTCATCATTCAAATTTCGAGGCTCAAACAAGATTGCGTCAACAATGTTGCATAGTGGAACAATTGTGCAACAAATCAAACATTTTGTAGAGGAACTTCACACTCAAAGCATATGATTCTTCCGTGACGCTCCCGCATCAAACATCTTGAGTAAGAAAAATGTGAGTTCCATCTCATGAGCCGGACTCAGAGTGTGGCCTAGGCGACTAAGCTCCTTCGCACTTATCCATGTCGCATCTTCTTACGCATGATCCTTCCTGTTTCGAAATACTCTTTGTATTCCTATCCACATGTCTTCTTTATAACCCTTGTATCTAAGACGATATCAATCTCATTGAATTTCTTCTCCAATATTTTTTTCTCTACTCTAAGGATTCTTCTATCTTGGGTGTGTCCTTATTTAGTTCTTCTCGTGTACTTGCATCTCGATCCTTTGCATACCAACGTCTCCCTCATGGAACTCATATAAATATGAAACATTGAATATTGGTGAAATATCCAATTCTTTTGGCAACTCTATTTTGTATGCATTTGGCCCTATTTTCTGCAACACCTTACATGGCCCAATTTTCTTCAACTTTAACTTATTATAGGTTCCTTTAGGAAATATTTCCTTTCAAAAATGTGTCATCACTTGATATCCTTCTTCAAATTCCTTAGTTTTGTGACTTTTTAAAATATGTTCCTTGTAACCTTGGTTACTTTTCTCCAATTTCTCATGCATCTCTTTGTGCAATTCACACATATATCATGCATACTCTAATTCTTTTGCGCTCTAGTTGCTTATTACCTCATGTAAATCCGTGACTCATCTTGGACTTGTTCCATAAATAATTTGGAATGGATTCCTCTGTGTAATCCTATTAACTAAGTCATTATAGGTGAATTTTACTTTCACCAATATCATACCCCATTTTCTTGGCTTGTCTCCTACCAAGCTACATAATTAATTTCCTAAGGTTATGTTCACTACTTACATTTGCCCATCATCATATGTGGACGATATGCTAAAATATAAGTTCGCATCATTCCCATCTTCTTCCACAAGGTTCTATATAAATTACCTAAAAACTTGTATCCTTGTTTGACACAATGTTTATTTGTAATCCATGTAGTCACACTACTTCCCTAAAGAATTATGTGTGATTCATGTTGCATAACTTGTTTTCTTTCATGCAATGAAATGCTCCATTTCTGAAAATCTATCAACTACCACGAAGATGAAGTCATTTCCTCTCTGCGTCTTTGGCAGCCCCAACACGAAATCCATACTAATGTCTTCACATGGTCTCCTCGGTATGGGTAAATGTTGATAGTATAATGAAATTACTTAGATATATATGAATATCAATAAGCAATAGAACACAAAAGAACACCAAATTATAGAGAAATGATCACAATATGCAAGTAGAATAGCTTAGCCACTTCGAGGGGGCTACCTCCAAACCATACAATAAGACTCAAGTTCTCAATATGATGATCATATCCTACTCTCTAACTCCTATATATACCCTACTATACTATCCAAATCCCTAAGGTCGACCCACTAAGCATATGAAAGCATAAATAATTATGATATGACATGATAAGAGATTATGTTAGCCATAGGTCGACTATCCATATCCCAATATATGAATTAGGGTTAAAGGTGTAGCATGCCCCTCCCCTTCAAAGAAACATTGTCCCCAATGTTGGTAAGCTCTGGATGCTTCTCCCAGAATTCTTCATCCTCCCATGTTGCATCTTCAATGTCCAAATTATTCCATTTTATCATATACTCGGTGATGAACCTTATCCTGAACCTTTTAATGTGTGTTTGTAGGATTCCTTTTGGTTCCAAGATGATACGTCCCTCTTCATAAAGCTCTGGTAATACTTGATTGAGAAGACAAATTATGTCCAATGACCTTCTTCAGCAAGAAACATGGAAAACTGGATGTATTTTACTTGGGAAGGAAGCTCTACTTTATATGCTTGATTAAGCTAAATATGAAATATATGAGCCTAATCTAAATGCAAGATTGTAGTAAATAAATGAATACTAAAGTACTTGAAAAAATCTAAGAAATTAAGCAATAAATAATGAAAACCCTAATTGCAAAGAGAGGGTAGAGAGCCTTAGCTGATTCACAAAGTTCTGGAAAGTGCACATAGTTGGAAAACTGGAAAATAAAAGTACGGACCATCGCACTTTGAAACCTTTGGAAAAAGTAGAATTTGGAGAACAAGATGGGTTGGTGCACTTGGGACACTTGTGCAAAAATGGGCAACTCGAAACTTCATCATTACGATGAAATTCATGGGTGAAGTATACCTAAGCTAAGGAAGTTCTGATGTTATTAGTTACTGCTGAATTAATTAATGATTAAGTGAAATCTAGCTATGTGTGTTGTTACAAAACATAACAGATCACATAGTCTATAATTTCATGATACCTTCAGCAAAAGAACACAAAGGCCCCGAAGGACAGTTGTGTTGTCTTGATGAAGACACCAAATTATAGAGTAGGTGAAGTGTTGAGTTTTGGGACAACAAGCACAAGTAAGTGCAAATTACATAAATCAGAGTTCATTACTGAATGTTACAAGTTCTCATTAATGTTCTTTCCTTTATGTTTAAGACATTCAATTATGTTACTGAGTTTTTTAGTTCATCATACAATCCATACAAAGAAGCTTAAAATGCAGAAAGAAATACACAACTCAATTTCAAAATTCAATGTTTTATTCATAAGGAATATCAAATGTTTCCCACACAAGTCATGGGATGTGACTAAAAAGTAAAGTACATCTACTAAAGTAAGAGGTACACATGCATGAAATAGAAAGCAAAGGAGTATGAGTGAACCCATCATTGCCTTTGTATATTCTTTGTTGTGTAGATCATCTCCTTTCCAGCTTGTTTCATCTTTGTCTCCACAATTCAAAGCATGGTACCTGAAAAGTAAAAGAAAGGAATCATCAATAAAGAGCTCAGGGTTAATCCATATTCCTACACTTGTCCTAATTTGTGCATATGGATCTCTAAGCAATAGAGATATAGATTACTTGAAGATCAAATTGCATAGCTCACTCAGGAAGAAGAAATAGAAAAGAGAATAAGAAACATGGACACAAGAGAGGCCAAAAAGCCTAATTATTTCTAACTATTTTCTTAAAAGTGTGTAGATACAGGTTGCAGACAAGCAGAAAAGGACCATGTACATGCTTGGAAAAGGAGGACCAATGTAAATCAAAACTTAGATATCTTCTCTAAAAAGGAAAATGTTACAATTTAGATAAACAAAGAAGATGCATACAGACAATGTACACTTTCTAGATTTCAATCAAGGAAGAGAGAATTCTGGAAAAAAATTTCAAGGGCTTCGCCATGAAAAATCAACATTTCAGATTTTCCAACATGCCATAAATGTTACTATAAAGGAAATAAAGCATCTATCTAAAAAAAAAGCTATAGAGATCTTAACAAGCATCTGAATCAAGTCTTATGCCTAAGATAGTATCAAAGAACAAGTGAATTGCTTGTAATTTCCAAAAGAGTGATACAAGGTACAAAGATCTCATAAAAATAGAACAGTCAAAGTGCTATTACTGCCAGTTCTAGAATCAAATGAACAAGCCTACCGAGTCTGTCAAAAGATACAAAATTCTCAAAGAGCTAAATTTCAGAACTAGGAGTTGTACATGTCATCGCCAAAAACTAGACTCTGTATATAAAGAAAATAATTTCCAAGGTGTCTTCCAGTTTTATGACATCCACAAAGGAGCAAAGAGGATCCGGTAAAACACTTCAAAATCAGAGATAAAATGTGCAGCTTACCACATGGGTCAACACTTTGAACCCGAATCAAGAAAATATTGCCCTAGTCTGAAAAGGAAAATCTAACAGAGTTAAAGTACCCATCAAAGGTTTTCATTATTACGACTCAAAGTAAAGGAAAACAGTCCCGATGGAGAAGGGAAAACATTCACGCACAGAGTTTTCTTCTTAACAACACTTCTACATGAACAAAAAACCCTCCACGAGTTAGAAAATGAAGATATAACAAAGAAATGGCCGAGTCATCAAATTGAGGGAGCCATCACGAAATTTCAGAACTCTCATACAGGAAAATGAATTAAATTCAAAGGCCGACACATATATATAGCTAGAACGAATACCCTAACTCAAAATACATAGATCTAAAAGTCACAATGAAGATTGGTTCAAGTATTTCACTCACCTTTTATCACAAGTAGTTTCAAAGTTGATTGACCATGAGAACTCTATTGAAAAAATGTACAGATCTGAAGAAATAATGACCCCATATGAGATTGTAAAGCTTTCAAGCTCAGAGAACCCATCACAGTATCAAGATGGTGACCAATAAAGAAGCCAGAGACTTCAAAATATACAGAGCCAAACAACAAAGATTCATATCCAATCAAGCTCGAAGAATAGAATGCAGAGGGGTCGGGTTTCAAAGCTACCCATAATGGAAAAGTTCAGAGTTTCACAAAGCAACCAACAATGGCATCGAAAAAATTTTTCCAGGGCTTCACCCACATCACCAAAAACCAAATGAAGTGATCATACTAGGTCGATTTCCCTTTACCACCTGAACCCAAGTAGTGGGTTAACTCTAACTCAACCATGGTCAAGGATCAATGATTGAAAATCAACAAGGACATAGATCAATGCTCGAGAATCGATCTCCAAGTTCAAAGCAAACCATGGTTCGAGCCTTAAAACACATTTATCACATGTCAGAAACCCTAAAATTATCCCTTGGAGATCAATGATTGAAAATCAACAGGTACAGAGATCGACGATCACAAATAGACCACCAAAATCGATGCAAAAGTCATCCAAATGGAATGGCAGTCGATTTAGTCAAAGTTCAAAATTTTCAAATTGTAAAACTTTCATCCACAGGCCCGAGAAAGACACGTGTCATCACCACAGTGGAAGTGGAGAAATGGAGGTCGGGGTTCACTTAAGTTTTCAAACTTTAAAAATGCAAAAGTTAAAGTTCCAAAATTTCCCACAAGCCCGAGCCTCCACGATGAGAAAGTCAAAGCCACGGGGAGAAAAGTCAAAAAATCAATTCCACATAGTATTGGCGGAGTGGGGGTTTCTCAAAGTTTTGAGACTTAATACAAAATAGGCCTAAAAACTTCAAAAAGGTTCCCAAAGTCCCATAGGGAGAAAAATAAATGTTTTTTAAGGCTCAAAAGCTCGCAAAGACTTAAAATTTTCAAATTTTTTTCCCGCATGCCCAGTAAAATCCCAAGGGGCAAAAAATAAAATCCTAGTTTGTGGTTAAGAGTAAAATATGTCAAATGTGTATTCAAAGAAATGTGCCGAAAAAAGGGGGCATAATTGACTATGTTAGTACTATAGTCTAAGGTTAGATAATCAAGAGTGGCCAAACCAATGAAGACTAATGGTCAAGTTCAAAGGTGGTCCCCACTAGTGGGAAGGTTAGAGATAATTTACACTGTGTTATCCATGTGATCACTAGAAGACAGAACAAGTGTCAACATCAGAGACAAAGGTGGTCCCAATCAGGATAGATATTTGGATGAATTATTTTTAAAGTATTGCAATTAATGTAATTTATTTTTGCTCAATACACAGGAGTATTTTTTGCATGCCTTCACAACAAGACATAATAGAGAAGAAGACAGAGTTGCATGTTCATGGAGAGAGACTTGCCTAGCAAGCAATCTTATTTTTAGAAATTATTCACCCTTCTTTTCTTAAAAATAGAACAATCAACTTCAATTTGACTATATTGTAATCAAGGCTATTAATGCCTATTTGTAATTGCATGTTCTATTTTTATTCCTTTATCTATTATTAAATAAAGGATAAAAATAAGATGCATGGGCGAGTACAAGCCTTAGGCTATTTTTAGGAAAGGGGTGAATTTATTTTTGCTATATATTGTGTGCCTTTGCAAAGCACAAAGAGAAACTTTTCTGGAGGAATTTTTGGATATAGGAGTACTGAAGCAATTTTTTCCAGTTTTGCCTTCTAGTGTGAAGAATTTTCTACCTTTCCAATTATTTGCATAGTCTTGTGTATGTTTCTATTAGTCTTGTGAATGCAAATTCCTAATCAATCATCTTACCCTGCTACAAATTCAGTATTTTCTACATAATTTTAATGTGCATGTTAACTTATTAGTTTGTTGTGATATTTTCCCTCAGTACAACCAAGTGTTTGCCCTTAAATTCTATAGAAAATTGTTGGCTCATGCATCAAAAAATCCTTCACATATCAATTGTGCATATACTCAGTCAAAGCCCTCATACAAATTTGGTGTATCACCTTAGTTTTAATTATTTTATAGTCATCTTTTACCTTTAAAACCCCATAATCAATTTAGGATACATCAACAAGGAACCGACCTTTATCTGAGACTCACCTCAAAATAGGTATACCCACAAACACTGAGGTGTTTCCATTGTATCTACGAAAGAGAGAGATCAAATTTTGCAAGCTTAGAAAACCTGTACCATCTCTCTACAGGTGTACTTTCGAGAGATAACAATTTTTGGCACACCCGGTGGGACAATGAATCAGATCTGACATGCAAGTTACAAATTCTACAACAGATCTATACAAAGATTTACAATAGTTACAAAGTCACTTTCGGGAGCAAGTTGCAGCACAATTTATTTTAAAGATTTTAAGATCTTTTGGTGACTCTACACGTTAAGCTGATATTAGACCAGTATTGTAGCATGTTCCATGCCTAAAGTGACTACAAGATCATCGGTAAGAGGAATTCCTCCTGAGTTTGTTTCTTTACCCTTGAATTTTGCTAGAAGGAGAAGAGTTGGTAATACTTTACCTTATAATAGACCTGGTTTTGATAACCCTCCTCCTTGATATTCCTTCACCACGTATCAATTTCTCTATTAACATCCCAATTTTTCAAATGGCTATTCAACCACCAAGGAATTTTGTGACCTTTACTAATGGCAGTCCATTAGTAATCCCAGTCTACCATGACATTCCTAATGCTGCCATGAAAAGTTTTCCATCATTCACGGGTGAAAATCAGGTTACACCTGCTTGAACATATCAAAGATGTTGCAGCCCTATGTGCAGTCCATAATATCACTCATGAAGACATAGCTTTAAGACTTTTAGCTTGCATCTTTTAAAGGGCAGGCCTTGCAATGGTATAGAAACCTAGAAATTGGAAGCATAAGAACTTGGGATAACTTAGGTGAAAAATTGCTGAAATAGTTCCAGGATAATTCAAATCATTTGTCTCTCATTGAACAATTGTCTACTATTAAAAGAGCTCCCAATGAGTTTATGTCCAGTTTCAATATCCATTTTTCCAGAACTTGGGAAAGAATTCCAGCAAGTGTCAAGCCTCAAGTTGATCATGCTTTCCTTTATTATCTTAGGGCATTAAATAGTGATATCTCAACTATGATTCAATCAATGGGGGAGAGACACTCCCAAGCAGCCTACGATATCGCTATCCGAGCTGAAAATAGTCTTATTCAAGCTGGAAAATTGGCACCAAGGCCTTCAATGCCCTTTTCGATAGATTTAGCACCTATTCCTCAACCTATTACAATCATAGAACCTATTGTTGTAGCTCCATCAGATGATGTATTTAAAGCTTTACAAACTATGGGAAATAAATTGACTTCGATTGAAAACATAATTGCATTACCTAGCAGACCCTATCAGGCTCCTTATCAACAAAATCAACATAAATCAACAAAATAGGCAGCCCTATCAACAAAATCAAAATTATAGCAACCTTACCAAAAAAGGCAGTTTGACCCAAAGGCTCCTAGTTCATCTAACACTTTAGTCCCAGTTAATATGGCTACAAGATTGGTGTCAACCTTGCAATCAACCTCATTCAGCTGCAAGTTGCCCAAATGCTTTTCTGAATCTAATCTTGTTGCACAACCTCAATCTAAAACATTGTTCATGCCTCAAATGGAGGGTGGGCAGCAAGAAACTCATGTTCAGAAAGCACCTGAATAGAATTTAGTCATTTTTAATGAGGAGGATTTCATTGCAGTCACTACTAGGGCTCAAGGGAAAGTTGTTGAAAGTCAAAAACAACAAAATAGGCCTATCCTACCTACTGTCACTGATAAGACAACATCTACAGTCCAAAGTCAACCAACAACCCTGTTGTTCCTCAAAAAATAAACAAGTGTTCCAGTTGATAAAGGCCATCAAAAATAGCTACAGCCTGATCCAAGAAGACTATTTATACCTCAGATATCTAAGGCAGTTGAAGTAGAATCAATTTTCGCTAAGGCCTACTCTAAGACAGTTGAATCTCTCTAAAACTATTGCTTCTTTTAACATTGTTGATGTAATGAAAAAGCATAATGTTAATATCTCAATGTGGGATGCTCTAAGTATTCCAGACAACAAGATTTACTTTCTCATGAACTAGCTAAGTTGTAGATTTCTTCAAATACAACAGAAAAGGAAGTTCATAAGGCAGACATGGTCCTTGGAATGTTTGAACAAGACCACATTAAAGAAGTTAAGTGGATGGTTCAAAAAGTTCTGAATGCTCATGACATCAAGAAACCACCACCATTTTATTTATCACTTGATTATTGGAGAACATCTAGTTCATAATTGCATGGTGGATAGTGGTGCAAGTAGCACAGTTATGCCAAAAGTGAATTGCAGAAAAATTGGGTTTGCAGTATGAGCCTATAGAAAGGAGTGTCTTACAACTTGATGGAACTACAACTAATACAGTTGGTATAATCAAAAATTTAGAAGTGACGTTACATGCTTGCCCAAATGTTTCTATTCTGCAAGATGTTATTGTTGTAGATTTACCTCCATACTTTTTCTTTATGCTTATCTAGAGACTTCACAAAAAAAATAGGAGGTTATCTCTCTTTATATTGGTCCTTCTTATTTTTTACTACTCATTATGGTACCAAAGTTACTATCAATTCAGAGCCATTGGCCAGATTTCACATTGAGCCTCACTCTTCAAATGCAATGGCTAATTATTCAGCCCTAGATTAGTCTGATTTTGATGAGGTAGCTCATGTTTCAGCATTAGATGGTGTTTCTAACATGTTTATGGATGAAAAGATAGTGGAAGAACATGCTCATGATCCTTTTAAGGAAGTTGAAGAACACTTGTTTGGTGTGTATTGTATGCATGAAGAAAATACACCACTTCCCTTATTGTCCAAAATAGAAGATTCATTAGAAGGATTTGGAAGCTTCATTTTGATGGAGCTAAGAACAAGAAAGGACAGGGAGCAGGTTTGATGCTCACTTCCCCAATGAAACGAAAGGTATTTCTCAACTTTGAGTCTCCAATTTTCATGTACTTGCAATGTAGTTGAATACGAAGCTTTAATTCATGGCTTGCTTTGGGCTAGAAAGAGAGGTATTAACATGCTACAGATTTTTGGTGACTCTGAGTTGGTTATCAATCAAGTAAGAAATTTCAATGTTTGTAAGAATCCATTAATGAAGTCTTACAGACATAGAGTTTCAGACTTAATGGAAGATTTCATGATGCTATTAACATTCAATCTATTCCTAGAGCTGAAAACAAGCATGCAGATAGACTTGCAGCAGTTGGGGCTAGTTTTGAAGTGCTGGAACAGATTGAAAATAGAAAAATCTAGCCTCATATAAAGTTAATTGTCAGGCCCTCAATACCTGATAATGATTCAAATTGGCAAGTTTTTGAAAGTGATGATCAAATCTACAGGTTTTTAGCAAAGAAGAAGCTGAGTTTTCTATAGTTAATCAAGATAAATTACAACACTTATATGGTGACCAAATTGTTCAGTTGAAGACAAATAAACTACCTCGAGGTCTGGTCACATTGGAAGACATCTTCAACACTGATGATCAGTTAAGAAAGGTCAAGACTAAAATGTCAACCCACACTGATAATTACGAAGAGATCTCGGTTGATGAAGGGAAAAAGCTATTTCTTGGAAAGGTATGTTCCTTAACTGAAAAGTAGTCATTTATTAATCTTTGCAAAGAATTTAAGGATGTTTTTTCTTGGAAATACCAAGACTTGAAAGGATTTGATCCCAGTTTAGCACAACATACAATTGAGTTGCAGCCAAATTCTAAACTTGTTAGGTAGAAATAGAGGCTCTGTGAATCCCAAAATAGAACCTCTGATGAGGAAAGAATTATCTAAGTTGATTGAATCAGTATTATCTTTCCAGTTAAGCATTCAAGTTGGGTAGCCAATCTTGTTCCTATTAGGAAGAAGAATGGTGAAATCAGACTATGTGTAGATTTCAGAGATCTTAATAAGGCTTCATTAAAAGATCATTACCCACTCCCAAACATGGATCAAATTTTAGAACAGTCTCAAGTTCAGATAGACTATCTCTTCTAGATGGTTACATAGTGGATATAATCAGATTTTAGTCCAGGAAGAAGATAGATATAAAACAACCTTTACCACCAAGTGGGGTACTTATGCTTACAAAAGAATGCCTTTTGGTCTTTCAAATGTCGGTGCAACGTTTCAACGTGCAATGGACATGGATTTTCGTAGCTTATTAAATAAATGCATCCTTGTTTATTTAGATGATGTTACTATATTTTCAAAAGATTCTGAAGAACATCTAATGCATTTAAGGTAGACTTTTCAGTTGTGCAGCAATTTGGAATATCTTTGAATCCACTAAGTCTATCTTTTTAGTACATCAAGGTAAACTACTTGGTCATATTGTTTCTAAGCAAGGTTTAGCAATTGATCCTTTCAAGATCAAAGCCATATCACAGCTATCATTGCCCCATCATAAGAAGGCATTACAGAGTTTTCTTGGAAAAATCAACTTTGTTAGAAGATTTGTTCTAGATTTTGCAGCATTGGTTAAACCACTCACAACTATGCTAAAGAAAGAGAAAATTTCTCTTGACCAAATGAAGGGAGAGAAGGATTTGAATCAATCAAAGTAGCTATCTCTCAAGCTCCTACTCTTGCAAATCCAAATTTTGATAAAGATTTTACAATGTATGCACTTGCAAGAGCTGAAACAATCTCAACTATCTTAACTCAATTTAATGATGAAAATATTGAACAACCTATTGCTTTCTTTGGACAAAGCTTGCATGATTACGAAACAAGGTACACATTTCTTGAAAAATAGGTACTTTCAGTAGTCAAGAGGACTAAATAATTTCAAGTATATGCTTTCGAACAATAAAATCCATGTTCTTGTTTCTCATCCAAGTGTGAAAGCATTCTTACTAAATAAAGGAGTTGAATGAGAAAAGAGAAAACTGATAACGAAGGTCATGGAGTATGATGTTGATATTCGGGTTGCTAAGATGGTTCGAGGGAAAGGTTTATGTGAACATCTAATTGCTGATATGGAAAAACAACAAGCTATAGAACCAGATGATTCAAAACAACATGTTGAAATCATGTATCAGCAATCAGAAATCATGGTTCAACCAGGAAATCAACAACCTGAGCTCACTCACGAGATTCAGAATCAAGATGGATGACTGATTTGGTTAATTATCTATAGCATGGCACCTATCCAGAAGGTATGGACAAGAATAAATGAAGGTATTTTAGATTACAAGTTGTACCTTATATCTTCATTGATAATGTGTTGTTCAAAAGAGATATAAATGGAATCTTGCGCGTGTGTTGATTATGATAAAATTTAGAAAATATTATCATAATTCCATGAAGGACCTACAGAGGTCACTTCTCAGCACATACCACAACCTTAAAATTATGAAAGTTGGTTACTATTGGCCTAGCATATTCAAAGACTATTTTGAATGGATTAGAAAGTGTAAAAATGTGCTTTCTTTGTTGAAAAGAACGTCTAGCTTCACTTACCTTTACAACCTATCTCAGTTGATCAACCTTTTATGCAATGGGGTCTTGACTTTATCGGCATGATAAACCCACCCTCATCACAAGGGCACAAGTGGATCTTAACTGCTACATATTACTTTACACGATGGATGGAAGCAGTAGTTTTAAAAGATGCTAATGAAGCTTCAATACTATCCTTTTATGAAGGTATAGTTTGTAGATTTGGTGTTCCAAAAACTATCATATCAGATAATGCTTTAGATTTTCTTGGTGCTAAGATAACAGATTGGGCTGTCAAACATGGAATTTATTTGAGTGCTTCATCTAATTATTACCCACAAGGTAATGGCTTAGCTGAGAGTACTAACAAGAATCATTAAGGATCATTAGAAGAACACTTAAAGATAATCAAAGAGCTTGGCATCTGATGTTGAATTCAACACTTTGGGCTAACAGAGTGACTCCTAAAAGATCAGTTGGCAATTCACCATACAAACTTGTGTATGGAAAAGAAGCAAGAATGCCTATTTCAGTTGAGTTACCAACATTGGATTTACTACATCAAATGGAGCTTCTTGAAATGAACCATTGCAGGTTCATTATGCAGTTAATGGAATTACAAGAGCTAAGAGATCAAGCTCATTTGAATATGGAAAAGAATCAAAAAAAATGAAGAAGACTTTTGACAAGAAAGCCAAATTTAGAGTCTTCAATGAAGGAGATATTGTGTTAAAATGGGATGTTGATCATGCAAAGCCAGAAGACACTCAAAGTTTGATACAATCTGAGTGGTCCTTACATGATTTCAGCTTGCAAGGAACACAATGCTTTTCAGCTTTCAAGCTGAATGGAGAGGAACTTCCCATTCCTATGAATGGTATGTTTCTCAAACACTATTATTGAAAATCTTACAGTGATTGTTAGAGTAGGATTTTCCCTTCAATAAGTGCAGTTTCTACACATTGCATCATTTTTCAATTCAATAAGTGCATTTGTGCATGTGATCTAGTTTACCAGATCCTTTCCCAGTTTTAGTTTGTTTTGAAAGGGTGGACCTTTCAAAAGGTAGATTTTGGTTATATGCTTTGGACTCCATGCCCAATGGACAAGAGCAAGGCACTAGTCTTTAAGCTAGCAGCAGCTTTCCCCACAGGATCACCAAAAATGTTGACAATTTTTGCACTTGTGCAAAAATGGGCAACTCAAAACTTCATCGTCGTTATGATGAAAGTCATGGGTGAAGTATACCTAAGCTAAGGAAGTTTCTGATGTTATTAGTTACTCTGAATTAATTAATGATTAAGTGAAATTTGCAGCTATGTGTGCTATTACAACATAACAGATCACATAGTCTGCAATTTCATGATACCTTCAAAAAAAGAACACAAAGGCCCCAAGGACAACTATGTTGTCTTGATGAAGACACCATGAATTATAGAGTAGGTGAAGTGTTGAGTTTTGGGACAACAAACATAAGTGCAGATTACAGAAATCAGAGTTCATTATTGAATGTTACAAGTTCTCATTAATGTTCTTTCCTTTATGATTAAGACATTCAATTATGTTACTAAGTTGTTTAGTTCATCATACAATCCATACAAAAAGCTTAAATGCAAAAAGAAATACACAACTCAATTTCAAAATTCAATGTTTTATTCATAAGGAATATCAAATGTTTCCCACACAAGCCGTGGGATGTGACTGAAAAGTAAAGTACATCTACTAAAGTAAGAGGTACACATGCATGAAAGAGAAAGTAAAGGAGTATGAGTGAACCCATCATTGCCTTTGTATATTCTTCGTTGTGTAAATCATCTTCTTTCCATCTTGTTTTATCTTTGTCTCCACAGCTGAAAGCATGGTACCTAAAAGTAAAGATAAGGAATCATCAATAAAGAGCTCAGGGTTAATCCATATTCCTACACTTGTCTTAATTCATGCATATGGATCTCTAAGCAACAGAGATATAGATTTCTCAAAGATCATACTGCATAGCTCACCCAGGAAGTAGAAATAGAAAAGAGAATAGGGAAATGGACACAAGAGAGGCCAAAAAGCCTAATTATTTCTAACTATTTTCTTAAAAGTGTGTAGATACAGGTTGCAGACAAGTAAAAAAGGACCATGTACATGCTTGGAAAGAAGGGTTAATGTAACTCAAAACTCAGATATCTTCTGTAAAAGGAAAAGGGTTATATACGAACAAAGAAGAATGCATACATGAATACAACAATGTACATTTTCCAGATTTCAGTCAAAGGAAGAGAAATTTTGGAAAAATTTTGATAGGGCTTCGCCATGAAAAATCAACATTTCAAATTTTCCAACATGCCAGAAATGTTACTATAAAGGAAATAAAGCATCTATCTAAAAGAAACAAGCTACAAAGATCTTAACAAGCATCTGAATCAAGTCTTATGCCTAAGATAGTATCAAAGAACAAGTGAACTACTTGTAATTTCCAAAAGAGTGATACAAGGTACAAAGATCTCATAAAAATAGAACAATCAAAGTGTTATTACTACCAGTTCCAAAATCAAATGAACAAGCCTACCAGTCTGTCAAAA
Organism: Taxus wallichiana var. yunnanensis; assembly: GCA_018340775.1. Taxonomy (NCBI): domain Eukaryota; kingdom Viridiplantae; phylum Streptophyta; class Pinopsida; order Cupressales; family Taxaceae; genus Taxus; species Taxus wallichiana. The sequence continues at coordinate 703,440,185 of CM031244.1, forward strand.
GATACAAAATTCTCAAAGAGCTAAATTTCAAACCAGGAGTTGTACATGTCATCGCCAAAAACTAGACTCTGTATATAAAGAAAAAAGAATTTCCAAGGTGTCTTCCAGTTTTATGACATCCACAAAGGAGCAGAGAGGATCCGGGTGTGAAACACTTCAAAATCAGAGATAAAATGTGCAGCTTACCACATGGGTTAGCACTTTGAACTGAATCAAGAAAATATTTCCTAAGTCCGAAAAAAAGGAAAATCTAATAGAGTTAAAGAACCCATCAAAGGTTTTCATTATTATGACTCAAAGTAAAGGAAAACAGTCCCAATGGAGAAGGGAAAACATTCATGCACAAAGTTTTCTTCTTAACAACACTTCTACATGAACAACAAACCCTCCATGAGTTAGAAAATGAAGATATAACAGAGAAATGGCCGAGTCATCGAATTGAGGGAGCCATCATGAAATTTCAAAACTCTCATACAGAAAATGAATTTATTCAAAGATGACACATATATATAGCTAGAAACGAATACCTTAACTCAAAATACACATATCTAAAAGTCACAATGAAGACTTGGTTCGAGTATTTCACTCACCTTTTATCACAAGTAGTTTTGAAGTTGATTGACCATGAGCACTCTATTGAAAAAACATACAGATCTGAAGAAATAACGACCCCATACGGAGATTGTAAATATTTCAAGCTCGAGAGAACCCATCACAACAACAAGATCAAGATGGTGACCAATAAAGAAGTCTAGAGACTTCAAAATATACAGATCCGAACAACAAATATTCATATCCAATCAAGCTCGAAGAATAGAATGTAGAGGGGTCGGGTTTCAAAGCTACCCATAATGGCAAATTTCAAAGTTTCACAAAGCAACCAACAATGGCATTGAAAAAAAAAAAAATTTCCAGGCATTTTCCCGCATCACCAAAAACCAAATGAAGTGATCATACTAGGTCGAGTTCCCTTTACCGCTTGAACCCAAGCAGTGGGTTAACTCTAACTCGACCACGGTCAAGGATCAATAATTGAAAATCAACAAGGACACAGATCAATGCTTGAGAATCGATCTCCAAGTTCGAAGAAAACCATGGTTTGAGCCTTAAAACACATTTATCACATGTCAAAACCCTAAAATTATCCCTTGGAGATCAATGATTGAAAATCAATAAGTACAGAGATCGACGATCACAAATGGATCACCAAAATCGATGCAAAAGTCATCCAAGTGGAATGGCGGTTGACAACTTAGTCAAAGTTCAAAATTTCAAATTGTAAAACTTTCATCCGCAGCCCGAGAAAGACACACACGTGTCATCACCACAGTGGAAGCGGAGAAATGGAGGTCAGGGTTCACTTAAGTTTTCAAACTTTAAAAATGCAAAAGTTAAAAGTTCCAAAAATTTCCCACAAGCCCGAGCCTCCACGATGAGAAAGTCAAGCCAAGCGGGAGAAAAGTCAAAAATTGATTCCACATAGTATCATGTAGAGATGGGATTTTCTCAAAGTTTTGAGACTTAATACAAATAGGCCTAAAAACTTCAAAAGGTCTGAAAGTCCATGATTTCCAAAGGGGAACTTAAAATTTTCAAAAAGGATTTACCATGCCCGTAAAAGCTAACAAATTAGGAAATAATAATCAAAGTGGCCAAGTATTATAATGTGCCATATGTGTATTCAAAGGGCCAAAATTCATTGGGCTAAATGTTAAAATACTAGAGTCCCAAGGTCGTATAATCAAGAAATCTTTGGCCAAACCAATGAAGACTAATGGTCAAGTTCAAAGGTGGTCCCCAAAGTGGGAAGGGAAGGTTAGAGATAATTTACAAATCTATGCTTATCCATGTGATCACTAGAAGACAAACAAGTGTCAACATCGAGAAGTGTGAACAAAGGTGGTCCCAATCAAAGTTAGATATTTGGATGAATTATTTTGCTAAAGTATTGCAATTAATGTAATTTATTTTTTCTCAATACACAGGAGTATTTTTGCATGCCTTCACAACAAGGACAAAATAGAGAAGAAGACAAAGTTGCATGTTCATGGAGAGAGACTTGCCTAGCAAGTAATCTTATTTTTAGCAAATTATTCACCCTTCTTTCTTAAAATAGAACAATCAACTTCAGTTGACCAATTGTAATCAAGGCTATTAATGCCTATTTGTAATTGCATGTTCTATTTTTATTCCTTTATCTATTATTAAATAAAGGATAAAAATAGATGCATGGGTGAGTACAAGCCTTAGGCTATTTTTAGGAAGAGGGGGAATTTATTTTTCTATATATTGTGTGCCTTTGCAAAGCACAAGAGAAGAACTTGGAGGAATTTTTGGATATAGGAGTACTGAAGCAATTTTTTCTAGTTTTTCCTTCTGAGTGTGAAGAATTTCTTCGCCTTTCCAATTATTTGCAGTCTTGTGTATGTTTCTATTAGTCTTGTGAATGCAAATTCCCTAATCAATCATCTTACCCTGCTGCAAATTCAATATTTTTTGCATAATTTTAATGTGCATGTTAACTTATCAGTGTTGTTGTGATATTCTTCCCTCAGTACAACCAAGTGTTTGCCCTTAAATTCTATAGAAGACTGTTGGCTCATGCATCAAAAATATTTCACATATCAATTGTGCATATACTCAGTCAAAGCCCTCATACAAATTTGGTGTATCACCTTAGTTTTAATTACTTTACAGTCATCTTTTACCTTTAAAACCCCATAATCAATTTAGGATACATCAACAAGGAACTAATGTCACAATTTTTTTCTTGTAGTCTCCTTTGGACTCACCTCTCAAAATAGGTATACCCATAGACATCAATAGGTGTTAAGAGAGAGATCAAATTTTTTGAGGGTTGGAATGTTCTCAACTTCCACAGATGATGGACTTACAATGTGATATTTTTTCTCATACCCATTTTAGTTTTGTGTGTGTGTGAATGCATCAAATCCTAACAAATAAAGATGCAAATGAGGGGTTGTGCCAACTAGGTTACTCATTGTTTTGCGTGTTGCACTTGGAATAGCGTGCAACTTGTAGTTAGATGTAAAATGTAGTAAATATGGGCATGTAATAGAATGAACTCCCCTTCAATGAAGTGTGATGTAGAAAACCAGCCCTTGTGTCCCTTGTGATGGAGGTAGATGGATGCAATGAAGCTCTTGCATGCCTTGATGGATACAACCTTAGGTAGTGATAGATAGTGCTTAGTGTTTGATCCTTTATTATGATCACATAACTTTATATTTATATGATTGCTTCACTTGAATTTCATAATTAAATCTAAAAAGGTTGACTACCAAAAATATAAGATGCCCAAGTGACTAAAATGGACCCAAAAAGTGTCGAGTAAAAAGTACAAAAGGGACAGGAGCGTCCAAAGGGGTTGATAGTGCACGACATTGGCATCCTGGCTGGGTCGTTGTCTAGGATGACAAATGCTGAAGAATAAAAAGGCAGACTGAGAAAGGGTGTAAGACCAAAAGTAACTAGAAAAGGTAAAGAAAGGTGGCCAAAGACATGGGTTAATTAGTACTTTTCTTACTTGGGAATCATATGAATAGTAGTATGTAATTAGTACTAGATAATTACCCAAAGTGTGTGATTGTGTGTCTACATTTTCCCCCACTTTATGTTGGTGAGCGAAAGCTTGGTAATATAAAGTAGATAGAGATGCGTACCTGATAACCATGTAGATCGATCACGAAAGAATGTCAAGGGACTAGACAAAGCATTGAATGGTAAGAATGTGAAGCATGGATGCTAAGGATGAGGAAGTGGAAAAAGTGATGATGAAAATGAACTTAAGCTGGAAAAACATGTGTAGATGTCATGATGTACCTTTTATTGATGTCGATGTGTATCTTTGTTGTTGTTGTTGTTGACTATCGCTTCCCATATGGATAGACCTTCTAAAGAGAAGCCCAAAAGTAGTCAAATATGATCAAAGTGTAAAAAGTGTGATCAAAGTATGTAAAATGTGTGTAAGTAAAGTATTTAAAATGTGTAAGTAAAGTATGTAAAATGTAAAGTAAAGTATGTAAAAATTGTAAAAATGAAAAAGGAACATCTGCACCTATCCATGATGAGGAAAGGGTGTAGAAAGGATCTTGTAGATGATTTTGATGCTCGAGTTTTTGGGCAATATCACTCCAATGTAACGGAAGAAGTGTAGGGGAACTATCTAGTGTCGTCTGCCAACCTTTAACTACTTCCCACTGTAAAACACCACTTGTAGATGGTGTGCATGTGCTAAGGATTGTATGCCCTATAAAATCCATTGCGTATGGAGTTTTGTAGACTGTGCTAAACTACCAATCATTGTGTGATTTCCCCTTGGTGTCGAGTAATCTAAAAAAAATAGACCATTGTATTGCCCCCTGGTTTCGAGGCATCCGGGAAAGGCCATTGTCTAAGGATACAAATCTGATTCTAACCCATGTCCAAAACTAAGAACTATGGTGTACCGGTACCATGATGTGTATAACGTTGTATGGGGTGACTAATTCACCCAAATGATTCCCCCTTATTTGGGGTGCATACAACATTGTTGAAGGAGTATGTGGCCCAAAAGAGGACCAACTATTGTGCTCAACTATGCCCTGCAAGGAAAAGGGAATGTGTTTGGTAGAAACCAAGGCACACACAAACAAGTGGCTAGGAAAACAAGTGTTAGTACAAGTAAAGACAAACACTCATGTAAAAGACGAAATGTAATCTAAGAAGACAATGTATAAGCTAAGATACAAGCAAAAGACAATGTAGACCGTGAAAATTAGGTTGTAAACATGGGACATCACTCACAATGTCACAATACAATCAAGTCCGTAACGGTCACAAGAAATCGGAGAACAAGCAAGACATAGGGCAAAGCCCGCAAACAATGATAAGCAAAGGCGAACAAGCAATGCAACAAACAACTTGTTATGGAAAAATCATAGCACCCTTGATTGCTCGTAAGTGAATGGTTGAGGCAGTCAGTGTGATTTTTCAAACATGGAGTTATCCCAAAGTGTGGGACTTTGAAATCGGGATAACCCTCCGGAGAAGGTCAACTTCCTATCCTATCCTAGTGTCAACTACTCCAAAGTGCAGAGAGTTGCATATCTAACCCTAATCTAATATTTCCAAGGAGATAGAGATAGAGAAAATGCATGAAAATTAAAATCTACTCTAAGGGAAGGTGATGCACCAAGAAGGATGTTGAACAACCTACATAATAAACACAACACTACCAGAACCCTGCAATGAAAACAACAACAATACACAATAACCTTACATGCAATGAAAGATCAAAAATATGTAATATAACACAAAAGAGGGTGTGAAACATCCACATATCTGATTTTATTTCTCTCAAAGTTGATACAATACATCACATTTAGGGCCAAAGGCACATATTTTACATTACAATGTCTAGTAGGGAGGTTTGAAATCTCCACAAATCTCTTACAGACAAGAAAGAAGGGAGGGGCATATACAAGGTGTCCAACCTTTTGAAATGAGCCCCTCCTTACAATATATAGGAAGAATGAGAGAAAGGGAGAGAGAGAGAATTTGAAATCTTGCTTCAACCACCCAAAAATACATTAAAATCACCTACAACAATGATGGGTGCCACTACAAAACCCATACCTCCATGTAATTTTCCTTGTTGGGGAAGAAAGGAAGCCCATACCTTCATCATTTGGTAGGTGAGAAATCTGGAAACATTCCTCTAAAATGGCGGATTGTATTTCCTCATTTTGAAATACTTAGTCTCACTAAAATTAAGAAAACCAGTTCGTTGTGTAGAGGACACTGAGAGCTTTCCAAAAATTCCTATTTTGTGCAAATCCAAGCTCCCAGTCAAAAGGCCATCTAAAGATGAGGGTGCCATTCTACAATAAATGTGGGTGGTTGATCTTATTTTTCGAGACTTTGACCATGCATCGCACCCTCTAAATCCAAACTTTCAGACTTTTAGGATTTGGAGCATCAGTCATCTGTACTTCAGAGGTCGTTGTACTGTTAATCTAGTGGGTTGGCTCGAGAGTTCTGAAATGCCAAACCTCTCGAAGTCTAAAATTTAGAATTTGGAGTTCGGTCGAAATCATGTTATGTGGCACTGTTCATTGCTCGAGCCAAAATATTTCAATATTCTCAAAAACCATGAAATCTAAAATTTGTACTTTGGGTTTTGGACCTTTGTGTTTTAGGGGTTCAAGTTTCAGGATTTTGGGGGTTCAAGTTTTGGGATTTTGGGTATTGTTCATCTGCTGGCACATGAAACCTCTGAAATCCTGAAATCCCGAAGTCTGAATTTTGGACTTTCGGGTTTTAGACTTATTTTTCTCCCCGCATGGAAATCTTCATAACTCAACCCTATAGCCAACTCTGAACTCCTGAATGTCTGAACTCCAAAGTTTGGACTTCAGACTTTGATGTCTTTCGGACCTTTTGAGCATGCTGATTCAAAAAAATTTCCCGTCGAATCCGAATGCTTCCATGTCTCAATTACAAATTCCTCGGGCTCCAAAGTGTCTCTTCAATGTGCATCCCATCGACTCCCAATTCCTCACCACTTCAACTCACTCGGCTCGAGCCCAAAATGTGAGCTCCTATGGCCAAATCAATCCTCCTATTTTCTCTATGTAGAGTTATGTTTGTCCGATTTCTCCTGAGGGGAAAAATTGGATAACACAACCATGGAAGAAAACAGTCCTGAAAACAAATGTTGCGCATAAAGCACCCATTAGCATGTTATAAAGATAAAAATTATGTCAAGGCATGTATAATATGATAAAGTAAAGTGATAAGTAAAAAATGAAACAACAACACCTATAATGTACAAAATTAGATGCCCTAGGAGCCTCTATGGGACTGGTAAAGGTATTGTGCCAAACATCTATGCTGTGTGTAATGGATCTCAGAAAACTTTTGATCACAACTAGAAAGGCGATTTAATGTGCATGTGGGTATGATAAAGATAATTACATACAAGATATATATCTAGCATGTGTAATAAGATGAACATGTAAAAATTAAATGTAAGCAAGAGTAAATGTAACTAAGATATGCAATATGTTGTTATTGAGGTGGAATGTAATGTAGAGTGAATAATAGGAGCATCATGCCCCCAAGTGAATATGGATGTATACAATGAGGTTCATTTATTTATGCCTTCTCAATAATCAAGAATGAACCATAAACGAGAGTGTTTCATTGGGAAATGGTTTGATGATGTACAAATGAAATTAAATATGATATAAGTATGAGTTTTGTAGAATGGGGTGATAGAATGTGTGATGATTTATCCTAAAGCATATATCACTAGATGGGTGATAATATTCTAGCAAGCGTGATGTTGTAGCACAAGGCGTATATCACAAAAATGATGAATATGATGATGGTAGAAAAAATGATGATATAGAAACAAGACTTTTATTCATATACTCAAAAAAATAACATAATTAGATCGCTTTCCAATAATTAAGCCATGCATAACAACACTTTCATATGTCATATCACTTAATATGGCAAATCCTCCATGTAATGTATCATAATACTTGTGTCATGTTAGACCATTTATTGTGATATGATACTCAACCTACTTATACCTTCATTCGGTGATGTCATTTTGTATAATATTACAAAGGCATGTTACTTTGAGCCTTGAGCTCACATCCACACTCTACTCTTAAAGAAAAATTTGAGCTCTTAACTTCAACTCCAATGTGAATGTTTTCCAAATGTAATTGTGATTTTTATATTTTCATGCCACAACTAAGATTCCTAGACTTACATAATTCAAATGGAAATTCCTAAAGAACCCAACAAAAACCTAAAACCTAAGCAATATGCCTTTCCTGAAATTTGTGGCTTCAAAGAGTCAATTATTCAAATTTCAAGGCTCAAACAAGATTATGTAGACAATGTTGCACAATGGAACAATTGTGTAATAGATCAAACATTGTGTAGAGGAACTTCGCTCATGCGTCTGTGCACACACACACACACATATATATATAATATATATGTATGTATATCATCATGATGATAAATAAATTAATATATGTGTGTGTGTTCACTTTCGAGAAAAATATTTATTTTTGTTCTCTCACTATGAGAATTGAAAATGATTGAGAAATGTATAGATTTTTCTCAAAATTAAACACACACACATTTATTACTACACACACATGCATGCACCTCCCCCACATGTATGCCCACCCACCACACCCCCCCCCACACACACACACATTGTATTGATCATTTTGATAAATCAAAGAATGTGTGAGTGCGTATGTGTACGTGCGTGCACATGTGTATTCAATTTTGAGAAAATTATATTCCTTCTCTCACTATGATAATTGAAAAATGATTGGGAAATGAATGCCTATGCACATGACCCTATTATACCCATACATCTCAAAGGAAATTGAATGATGTCATAGGAAATTACGTCTACATTCCCATGAGATGATTATTTAAAACGTGAAATCATTCTCCTAAATCATAACACTAAGGTCATCTTCTAGTGATAAATTTGGTAATTATATAGTACAACTATTAATTATGAAAAATGATTCAAAGGGTGGAATCCAAGTGATCCTATAAAACCCACATACTTAGTTGAATTCTCATATGGATAAGTATATGAGAACTATGAGTGCAATGTTTTCTATATGTATTGCGTAACCTATGAATGGAGGATAATTATTAGAGATTCAATCCACAAAATTCATTCTTGATACTAGAAAATACTACAAAGGAGAGAGAGATTTGCGGAAATAACATAAGAAGATATATTTCAAATATATAATGAATAAGTCTTTATTTAACATTATATAAGAAAAGAGATATTTTAGAAGGAGATGCCTTAGATTTGTTAAGATGGTTGTGTTGGCTCAAATTTGTTCCACATATTAGATGAATGAAGAGATAAAGATATGCCACTATAGAAGTGTGGTTCTTCTCTCGATCAAGGGAAAATTAGAGGGTGGTTAACCTCTTACACTTTGAGCTCTCTAAAACCCGGGGAGATGAAGATAAAACCTAGTTACATTGAAATGACCATGGATCTTTTTCATAGTAAACACAATGGAAAAACCTCTCAAACAACTCAATTTTTATTATATCAAAGTTCCTTAGAACATTTACATCCAGTTCCTCTATAAGAAAATACAAAACTAGATACCTTGAATGAATGAAATACATGGATGATGGATTTTAGTGTTTGAATCCATTCCAAAATCTCCCAAAATTCCCCAAAAGTCCTAAAAGTCCCTAAAACATCAAACTAGATAAGTTTTTATAGATCTTTATTCCCACATGTTTGGGTTTGAAATCTCTTCTATAATCTTCCCCGATCCTACTCAATCTCAAATTTTAAATCTTGTGATGGTCGGTAGTTGGGAGAAGTCTAGTTGTATGTCTATATCCTTGCTAAGTTGGCAGTCTTGTTCTTACATGACACTTTGTCATTTCTACCCTTGACTTCACTCCCATGTGCAATCTACCTTCGTTTAACCCTTTTTGCATGAATGAGATAGATAACAAACACACGCATGTATGATGATTTACGCATACCTAAATAAGGGAAAAATAAATGCTCATAAGAAGGCAATCCAAAATAGTGGATTTATGTATCAGAAAATGCACACATACTGCTATAACAAAACTACAACATGCTGACCCTTCATGGGTATTTCAATCCATTACTAGAAAAATGCATATTTTTAGCTATTTAAAATAAATCCCCAACATGGGTGTGCATATGTATTCCATTGAAAAGAATACAAAAATCCATAATGCAGTCCCAACCTAGGAACTCATAAACATTTTCATAATTTCAACATGTAACTCAAGATACAAGTAAAGATTAACTACAAATATTCTACATAAAAACCAAACACGTAAAAAAACCTCAAATTATTATTAACAAAATATAATCATTATGATTTGGAGTATCAAAGAGAAGCTCATGCCTATAAATTCCACGTTTTTTCTCACTCAACTTCCTTTCTCTTACAATATTCTCTAGAAATTGAAAACAACAATATAGTAATTAAAACATTCCTTTTTAAAACAAATTTCCTCTATATTCATTTCCAAATTAGCATGCATGGCCTAAAAATGCACAATAGAGAGACATTCCAATTCCTTCAAAGCCCCCAATAATAAATCAGACCAAAAAAAATGATCAAATGGAAAGAATGTGACCATGTTTAGGGTTGGCTTCTCGGGGAAGCTAAGCTGTTCTCGAGCATCACTAACATCAACTACAACATCAAACCAAAAACCCTAGAGTGTTGTTTCCACATACCACATATCCTTGCAACTTCAATTTGCATTACTCAAACATGCTTCATATTACATTTTCCAAACTATTTACTCAAGTCACCAATGCCACATATCTTAATATGGCATGAAAGTGAAGCAAAACTTTAATACATGTCATCCACTCTCATCAATTGGATTTATATGCTAAGCTTATAAAGTACACTTCAACTCCATGTGTTTTAATCAAAACTTAATGTATTTACCCATGCCCATATGCCATGTATTTTAATAAATCAACACTTAGTATAAACAAGTTACAAACTCATATCATGCCTTAGCTAATGCCAAGTGGCCTAATAAATGACCCAATGCGAGGAGTCCAAACAAGAGAATTAACACACAATATAATTATTGTCTTCCATATATTTTCCAAAATCGACTTTTACTCCTGAGGTTAAAAGTATCAAACATTGATATTCCAACATAATGTTGATCACGTGGTGATCTTATAAGTGATCAACAACCCAAAAAATCATTATTCGATACGCAATAAAACATATATACCACAAAAAAAATGTTGGTGCAAGATAATACTCTTGATTTTTACTGACTTCATTTAATCCAGATGACTAACTATTGGCCATCTATACGGTTGTTAATTTTGGGACTTGAAAGGGAAGGATGTTACATCCTAACCCTATTGAGTTCTGATTCCAAAAATTTCTTTGAAAAACTTACAATTTCCAATCTACTTGTTTTATAATCCTACACATCTAGATCCTCTATTTTATTCCCTACATAGCTAAGTTTCTCTCCCTCTTGTGTATTTGTGCAAGTATCGTTCGTTTATTAGTTTTTACATTTATGAATGCATTATTTTGATTATGAATTATTAATGTGGGAAGTTAATTAGATCATAATATTCTACATGTTACAAACCCTTATGTACTTATTATATTTTTACATTCTTATAACACCATAGTAATTAATTAGGGTTAAACATTTGGTGAACCTAATTCACAATTGAATATTGCACCTTCTTCCAAACCCTAGTTTCCCTAGGGTTTCATTTATGCATTGTATATTTAGGTCCAAGCTTATTTTCATCTATCACATACCCTAAATCTGGTTTTCATAAATTTCCCTAGGATATCATGGTCATTCCTTCCCCTTGGGTCTCTCTATAGGGATTTGTAATTGCTAAATCACCTTTTATCACATATATCAATCATAACAACTGAAATTTCCAACTCTTATGAGGTTTTTTCATAATACTTTGTAAATTAAAGAAAAACTATTTTTATTTGGAATAAATATTACTATTTTTTTAGTAAATGGGGAATATTTAGAAACATATACACTTTTTGGAAAAATTGTTTGAGTTTTTCCTTCCTCATTATCAAATTCAAAATCTCCTTTTTCATTAAATTTACTATCTATTTTCATTAATGGTTGTTTTATTTATTTTATGATTGTATCTTTTTGTTAAAACGTCACTTTTGGGCCCAACTTCATTACTAATTTTGGGATTACTATCATTCATCTCCAACAATCATTATTTTTCTCTTATATGATTTTATGATCTATTGTATTTCAGTCTTGCCTCATTATTTGCCACCATCTCATGTGTGTATCCCTCTTTTAAGGAAAATATTAAAAATACCCTTGTCAACCATATCATGTGGATCCTTCATCACTAGTTAGATATAACATTGACAACATTTACAAGGTTACCTTACAATGCATTCAAGAACTAAAATGTCATGTTTAGTATCAATTTCAAGCTATGAGTATCGAGATCAAATATCTAAAGGATGAGATAACGTAACTAAAGGATCCCTCAAATTCCCATATAAATAATGTCTTTATGCATCATGATTGATATTTTTCTAAGAGACTGAAAAGTAAAGTGAAACAAACATTATGCATGCTATATGTGCTCATACCAATAAAGTGAAAGTTTCACATCAAGGCAACAATGTGTATGTTCTAAAATATCGATTGCACATACTAAGACAAACGCATCGTAAAAATACTTCCTTGGTTTGACAAGAATTCTTGACAACACAATATTCTCTATGAGATACTCAATAATTGATTAATCACTTTGTTACCTACTCATTACTATCCCCCATTATTAGCTTGAAAAAATCAAAGGTAAACCATTTTGTAATTATCATGGATTAACAGACATCGTGACAATAATTTCTATACTTTATAATGAAGAATCCAACAAATTGAATGTAAGGTATTTATTTCCTTTGATACATGACATTATACTATAGAATTATCTCAAATCCATAAATATCAATGGGTACTTGTTATCCAATTTTGCATCCCTTGCTAAATTAGCTAACTTGGAAATCTAGACTTGGTCGGTTTCATGAAGTCTTGAAGAAGGAATTGGAGAAATTAGGTATTTTCATGTTTTGTGGCATTCCTCTCCTTTTATCCGGGCTTAAAAGATCTAAAAACTTAGAAATTTTTGAGAAATTTGAGGAAAAAAGGTAAAAAATAGTGTATTACGACTTTTTGAGGTGCGGAGTTAAACGATTTCCCCAAGGTAAAGGGTTTTCCACATGGGCATCTGGCTGCATGAGAAGAAAACTTAGAAAAAAAAAAAAATTGGGTCATCTACAATGTATTTTGGAATTTTGATTCGCGGGCGTAACTAGTTCCCCGTGAGGCGTAGGTTCTTCACACAAGCCATTGATCCCAAGGCAAAGGAATGAGTTGCGGAATTAGTGTTGTGCAAAAATGTGAGGGTCAAATGGAATGAAAAAATGAGTTCTTTCAAATTAAGAGTTCCCAAAACCTCCATTCGAGCCTTAACGAAGGAGTAAAGGAGTTGCGAAGGTATAGTGATGTAGGAGGAATTAGAGATATGGGAACCAAATTGTGTGGAGGAACCCGGTGCGGGTGGAACGGTTCCACGGAGGTGGAGGTTCCTCACAATTTCATGTCAACCGATAAGAAAGGATGAAATTTTTTTCGTGGGGAAAGAGAGGTTGCATGGGAACCAAGAGAACCAATAGAATGGTTATGTGGAATGACATCTTCCCCACATTCATGTCGAGATGATTAATAAGGGGATAGGAGGAACAAAGTAATCAAATAATGAGGGAGAAAAGAGGAGTGAGATACAAAGTGTAATGTGAGGAAATGCTGAAGTGTGGGAACTAATGCCCCGAGTGGAACAGTTCCTAAGTTCCACTTGGGACCCAAATACTTGATCAACACGAAAATCCCGACCTCTACGGAAAAAGCGAAAATAATGGAATAGGAAGAACAATTCCATCCCCCGATCATTTCTCTACACTGTTATTCAACCCACAAAACTAAAGGCAAAAAAGGGAATTAATGTGGACTGTAGAAGAGAATTTAGAACCCATGTTCCTCCTTAACCCCTGATCCGCATGGGCATAACTTTCACCCAAGTTCTTTAAATTTCACAAACTTTGAATTTTTGAAATATATCATCATGAAATTCATCATGACAACTGAAAATATGAAGTTTGGTAAGGGTAGGTGGGAGAAAAAAGGAAAACATATCCAACATTAAAGATGTAGTTTCAAGTAGCTCAACAACCAAATTTAATGAAGTATGGTGCCCATTTCTTCTTCCAGACTTCCACAAGCAAGATATTATGGGGAAATGAATTTTTAAAGATGCCCATACCTATTTTCAAATAATTAATGCATGTTGTTGGTGGGTGGAAGCAAAATTTGAGTTCCCTCTATTTTCCCTTTTCTCTCTCTTTCCCATTCTCTATAAAATGTAAAGTGATGCTCATTTGTAAGGGTTGGACATTCTTGGAATGCAAGGGCATCACACAAGTGTTGCACAAGTGTTTCTCTTTGAGTTTCAGTCCTAAGATTTAGATCTATAAAATGGTTTTTTGCCTCACTCCATTGTAATGGACCATGCATCTATTTGAAGTAATAAAATTCATGTTTTTGGTTATCATCTACCCTAGTTGTGGTATACTACATTATCTTTCCTCTTTATTACATTTTCAGGTATTTTGTGCATATTTTATTCTCCTTACAGGGTTTAAATCTATTATGCTTCATGGAAATGGTGATTTGAATGTTGTTTTTACTATGACACTCAAATTTGCCCTCTCCTTTCTCATTTTTCTTCCATTTTCCCTCATTTGAGAGTGTCTTTCCCCCTCTTCTTGGTGTTATCACCTCTCTTTATTTTAGGATTTCAATTGTAGGCATCTCCTTCTCACCTTGGTCCCTTGAAATGATAGTGTAGAGTTTAATAGTTGTATTTCAATTCCTAGGTGTAGTTTAGGATCAAGAATAGGAAGAGGAACCAACCTTCTATGGAGGTTTGTATCATTTCAAGTCCCACAACTTGGAGATAGTCCCATGTTGCCTCAAAATCCCAAGTTGTCTATGACTCAGGGAAAGGTGCAATTTTGAGCTCTAACAGTACCTAAATCTATAACAACTATATTGGATGCACATAATGTGATACTAAATTATAAATATTTTAATATACCATAAGAGACAAATTAAAAAAGAGGATATGAAATCCATACATCCTTTGGTAGAGAAAATCTTAGTGAAATAAATACATGTTACTATCGTGCAAATGGAAATGGAAACAATACCAATAGAACATGAGAAATTTCACACAGGACATAAAGTCTTTATATCAAACAAAAACCCATTCATGGGAAACAAAAGGATTTTGTAAATATCTATACTTCCCCATAACAAATTGGGACAAATTTTTATTTGGATGATGATATAAATTCAGATGATAAGTATAATGTAATTTCTTACTATCCTAATTACTATGAACATATTGGTATATTCACATTAGATTCCAATCCCATTGGAGAATTTGAATATGATATTGATGAAAATGATAATAAACAAATTGATACACTAGGTGATTCTTTGCATGAAGTGAATATTCCTCTCTTTGATATAGATATTTATTCTTTATCCTTAATGGCCCAGAGGGTTATCGTATTGATAATTCTAAAACTCCTACTCATATTAGTTAGTATTTTATCAATTTTTATAGATTCATATCATACATATGAATTTATTTTACTATTTCTACAAATATAATTCTATGAAACATTCTTATAGCTATTGGCTTCGTATTTTTATTCTCTCTATGGCAACCTGAATATTCACCAACAAATATCCATTCTCAAGTACCTAGGAACATATGTGGATCACCCTTCCTTATTTTGTAAGAATATTTTTCCTTGTACTATGTATTCCCATATGTACTCAGGTTATGGTGATGCTTCCAATCTAGTTTAATTTTGATACTATCCCTAGACATTCTATGGAACATACCATGTATTCCACATAGATCATACACGAGCATCCATCATATATTCTCGACACTTATGGGGATTTTACCCCCTCTACACACTACATGTGACATTCCTCTTCATGATGCCCTTATCAAGTAGGCCTTTTGATATCCCCTTTCTTATTTATAATTATTTTCAAAACAATTCAAAAACATTCAAATAATCACATAATACAAAAACATGAAAATATGTGCAAAAATACAAAATCAAGACCTACTTATGGTTTACTTGTTTAGATTGTTACTTTATATTTTTTTTGTCATGTTTCTTTGATAGATAGTATATTTACTCTTTACACACATGCATTCATGAGGTATATTATTCTTGATGTAGGAAACCTAAAGGCTGTTTACACAATGATAGGAGCCAACATTGTTCATTATACTAATCTTTTGGGGGCATCCCCTAAAATATACAAGCATTTTTTAATTATATGTTACTTTACATGAATAGTTCTTATTGATATATTTCAAGCTAA
The DNA here is from genome assembly GCA_018340775.1 of Taxus wallichiana var. yunnanensis. Taxonomy (NCBI): domain Eukaryota; kingdom Viridiplantae; phylum Streptophyta; class Pinopsida; order Cupressales; family Taxaceae; genus Taxus; species Taxus wallichiana. Next base: position 703,456,280 of record CM031244.1, read on the forward strand.
CAAGACTAACATATATATCTTGTGTAGTGTTAACATAAATTGCTATGTATGCCTTTGTTGTCAATACTTTCTCCATATACTATTGTCACTACTTTTATATGTGGACTCTTTTGTTGATTAATTACTATTTGGATTCACTTGATTGTCTTACTTGATTAAATTTCTATGAATGTTTTCTTTGTACAAGCTAAGGGAATTGATTATCTTGTGACACTATGGGTGTCCCATGTTTCTGGCTCAATGCCTATCTTATGTGTATGCACTTGTTTCTTTGAATGTGTCACATTGTTCATTTTATTTATATTATATTGTGATATTGTGGGTGTCCCATGTTTGCAGATCCATGCCTACATATGACTATGATTCTATTTACTATTGTGTATTTATCTATACAATGTTTTTTCTACTATTTTTTATTCTAGATTATGACAAACTTGGTTTATACTCTGATGATTACACTATTGTATTTACTATGTCTTATGATGTGTTTCTTGTAACAATGTTTTTTCTACTACTATACTATTTCTACTCTTTCTTATGACATACTTGTTTTATACTACACTAATTACACTATTGTGTCTTTTGGCATGTTTTTTGTTTCTATGCTCATACTACTCCAAAGTATGACATGCTTGACACTTTTCTATGTTAGTTTAACTACTATACACATGTCTTCTTGCTTGTTACATGTTGCATATTGTTTTGTCTCTGCACCATGGTATCTACCATGTGCAACCCATTTTACATGTACAAGCTCTCAATGGTGGCCTGTCGACACTAAAATTTTCCTTCGTAATTTCTATTTCACTAATGTATGTGTTAGGAATAGGATGTTGTTAAGTGTAATTAGTAGTAGCGTCTGATAGAAGATAACGGCGCCGTCAGTACGGTGCTGCCAATAATGTAGAGTACGGTAATAGTCAAAGTACAATAGGAATGTTGTAAAAAGTAAATATTTGTCGTAAGTGGTCCGGTAATGTTAAAATGTCAAAGTTGGGATAAGTAGAGAAGTAGGGTCTACATGATTGGGAATTAGAAATATTATATTTGTAATAAGGACAAGGAGTGAGGTCATAAATATTTTGTGTATTTTATTTGTAAAAAGTCTAAAAATGTGGAACCCATGTGAAATGATAAGGTTTATCTTATCTTAAAAGATAAGCTTACATGTACAGATAAGAGTTAAGGTATGGAATATGATTCGTCAGAGTGGATTTCTTATTCTATCTTAGAGATAAGATGGATAAGCCTGGAAGTTCTATAAATAAAGAGGCCACCCCCCTCATTTAGCATAGAAGGAAGTAGTGAGAAATATTGTATGAAGTGTGTAAAGGAAGCCATCAGTTTAAAGGTGTGTTGAAGAAGCCATTAAGAGGTGTAATTGTAAAGTTCTCCCATAGTATTGGTGGAAGGTAAGTGAAGTCAATAACACTTGAAGCACCTCATGGGTGAGATTGTAACAATTTCATGTTAATATTATAATTTACTTTGATATTTCAGATTTGTCATCATTCCGTCTTATCATAGTCGATGGTATTCTTGTGTTATGTTTGTTGTTTTGTTTCCAGATTACATCCACCAAACTAAAGGTTGTGCATTAGTAAATAATCATAGCACGAGGAGTTCCCGGTGAAGAATTATCATAGTGCCGGATTGGTGATGACATTTTGGTTCCGTTGCCGGGACCATTCCTCGTTGGTGGATTGTCTAGAGAGATATTCCCACTTAGTCAAAAATCAATTGGAGGGTAACCTTGTTTTTACTGTGCATAGTAGTTACCATGGTAAAGTCATTTTTGCCATGAATAGTAGTTACCATGGTAAAGTCATTTTTGCTGTGAATAGTATTTACCACAGTAAAGTCACTTTTTACCGTGAATAGTATTTACCGCAGTAACTTCACTTTTTACTGTGAATAGTGTTTACCACAGTAAAGTCAATTTTTACCGCAGTAAGTCAAGTTTTACCATAGTTTACCGTGGTCATTTCTATTATAGTGATTTCAATTATTTGTGCACATAAGTCTTGTTGATTGTACTTGTGGGTTGGTATTTTACGGTGGTTACTTTTGAAAATGGGAAGATTCTGTTTTTCAGCCCAATCTAATGAAGATGCTTCCTCTTTCATTCAAGAGTTTAAACGATCTTGTATTTGTAATGGCCTTATAAGAAGGGAACAATGGACTAAATTTTTTCCTACCTTTTTGGATGGTTCAGCCCTTAGGTGGTTTGAAACACTAGGTGATAATGTGAAAAACTCATGGATTTATTAACTAAAAGTTTTCTTGAAGAATTTGGTGAACAACAGAGATATGCAGATCTCATGATCGATATCACAAAGCTAACCCAAGGAGAGAAGGAGAAGATAAGGGATTATCATGCTCGTGTTCTAGAGCTAAGGAGGAAGCTCGATGCCCAGATCCGGAAGGAAGGATTAGCGGATGGGTTGATGAATGGCGTGGATAATCTCCTATGTAAGCACTTCATTCTTGGGATGAAGCCAGAGATCAGAAAATGAGTGAAGTATGACCACCCAGCTACCATTGAACAAGCAAAGGAGATTGCAAGAAGGTAAGAAGAAAGCATGGAAGAGGAGCCCAAAGAAATTGTTGCTAAAGTAGAGCCTACACCAGCACCTTTGCTCCAGAATCCACAACCACTCTCGGTGAGCACAAATCTTTCTCCTAGTACATCTACTAAGTATGAAGATCTGCTCAAAAAGATGGGTCAGTTAACTATTAATATTCTTCAAGGAAAAGAATTTAGTTCTCAGGGAGGAGATAGAGGTCCAAAAAGAAATATTTCTGAAGTTGTATGTTATGGTTGTTATAAAAAGGGTCATTATAAGTATAATTGTCTAGATAGAGCTTCTACATCTGGTAAAGGAGATAATGATAAAGGAAAAGCACCTGTGAATTCTTTTGATGTAGTAGATAAGAGTAGAAATAATGAAGTAGATGTGTTTGTAACAAAAAGAAAGAAAGAAAAAGATAATCAAGATGGAAATGATCCTAAGAAGATGAAAGGAGAAACTAGTAAGAAACATAGGAGAAGAAAGTTGGGTGTGCGGGATTTTCGATTTCACGGGGCAAGGACCATACTCCATCTTGGAAGATCTGTCCAAAAGGCCTGCAAATATTACATATGGTCAACTCTTGGCTATGTCTTCTGAGAAGAGGCGGGAGCTGCGAAGTGGACTCAATGCTCGATAAAGGAAGGAGGTTGAGGTCCCTATTTTGGAGGTAGAGGCGGATCCCTATGCTCCACAAGCTGAGGTATTATGTAATGGTATTTCAATTCATGATGTCTTAGTTGATGGAGGTGCCACAGGTTAATGTAATGACCAAGTCGTAATGAATATGTTGGGTTTAAAAATTGATCGCCCTTCAACACTTATGTTAAGGTCATTAAATAAGGGAAAAACTAAACCAGAAGGTGTAGTTTCAAATGTGGCAATATCTATTATGGGTGTTGTATGTGTGGTAGAATTTCAGGTGATGAAAAATGGTACTATTGCGTACCCAATGTTGTTGGGAAGACCATGGCTAAGGAGAGTTCATGCAAGAAACTACTAGAATGAAGGCTTCATGACACTTGGATGTGGTAGAGAGAGGGTGAAGATAAATGTGATCCCTCGACATCATAAGGAAGAACCTGTGATTCAAGTGATGAAACTGATGATTGGACATCCTCTTATTACTCTAGTACCAGTGAAGTGGACATTGAAGATGAAGAAAGTGAGGTTGATGTTTCAGTCATGGATATCCTTCCGAGTCCACACCGACTCATGACCCCATAGAATTATCTCGAAGAAGAAGTTGATGATCGTCTCCAACAAATAAAGATTGGTGATGCTGTGATGGAGAGTGAGAAGGAATCCTACCTCCAACTCTTTTGAAGGTACACACACATATTCACTTTTGATTACAAGGAACTCCGTCAAGTAAGTTGGGTAGAACATTTTATTGAGCTGATAGATGGTGCTAAGCCTATAAAGCAAATGCCATATAGAATGAATCCTAATTTTTCCAAGACTATGAAAGAAGAAATAGATAAGTTGCTTGATGCATGATTCATATTTGTTGTGGAGAATTCAAAATGGGTTTCTCCCATTGTGATCTCAATAAAAAAGAATGGGAAGCTACGCATTTGTGTTGATTACAGGAAGCTCAATAAGGCAACAAAGAAGGATCATTACCCTCTTCCATTCTCAGATCAGATCTTGGACGAAGTAGGCGGCGGGAGTGTTATAGTTTTCCTGATGGATATAGTGGATACAACCAAGTCCGTATAGCAGAGAAAGATCAGCTGAAGACCACGTTCACCACTCCTTGGGGAACGTTTTCTTATAGAGTTATGCCTTTTGGGTTGTGTAATGCTCCAGCAACGTTCCAGCGTTTGATGAATAGGGTGTTCAAACCCTACATTGGGACCTTCATCAGAGTATTTCTGGATGATTTTTGCATCTATGGGAGCAAGTTGGACCACCTGCACTAGATGGAGATAGCATTTCAAAGGTTAGATGAAGCACAAGCCTCACTAAACCCTACAAAGTGTGTCTTTGGATGTTCTAAAGGTGTTTTGTTAGGGCATGTTGTATCCAGAGATGGTATTGGTACTGATCTTAATAAAGTTTCAAAAATCAAAGATTTACCATTTCCTATGAATAGAAGTAAGTTGAGATCATTTTTAGGCCATGTGGGTTACTATAGAAGGTTCATCAAGAATTTCTCAAAGATTGCACAGCCACTAACCCAGTTCTTGAAGAAGGATGTTACTTATGAACTAGGAAATAAGGCACATGAAGCTTTTGGAAAACTGAAGGAAGCCCTAGTGTCTTCACTTGTTTTAAAGAATCCAGATTGGAGCAAGCCATTCATTGTGTACACTGATGCCTCAGATGCAGCACTAGGAAGTACTTTGAGCCAAAAGGATGAAAATGGGAATGAACATCCAATTTACTTTGGGAGCAGACAAATGAGCAGTGCTGAGGTAAATTATACTGTAACTGAAAAAGAGGCTCTAGCTATCATTTTTTCTGTAAAGAAATTTAGAAATTACTTGCTAGGGCAGAAATTTATAGTTGTAATAGATCATCAAGCTCTAAAATATATTGTCAATAAGCCTAACCCATCAGGGAGGATAGCAAGATGGATAATTTTGCTACAAGAATTTGAATTTGATATTATAGATAGGCTAGGAAAGAAGCATGTCAATGCAGATGCACTCTCTCGAGCCTATGATGGTTTAGGATCATCTTGTGATGATGATGATTTCCCCGATGCAGCATTGTTATCCCTTGACACAATCCCTAGTGAATACATAGATATTTGGAATTATCTGAAATGATTTCAAGTTTCCTGATGGTGCCAATGCAAAGACTAAGAGAAAGATTACTCAAGCCAGTCGTCCATATTCTATTCTGCATGGAGTATTATTTCGAATAGGACCTGATGGACAGTACAAGAGGGTAGTTAGACGTGATCAAGGAAGGAACTGCTAGAAGAATTCCATAATGGTACATGTGGAGGGCACTTCTCTGGACTTACTTACAGAAGAAGGATCTTGGATGCGAGTTATCACTGCCCACTTTTTTAAAGATTGTTATAATTATTGTAAGACATGTGATATTTGTCAAACACATGGTAACCGTAAGACTTCATCAACTCCATTATGTCTATTCTTCCACTTGGTCCCTTTGAAAAGTGGGGAATAGACATCGTAGGTCCACTTCCAACTACTTCACGCCAAAATAAGTATATTGTAGTTGCCACAGATTATTTAACTAAGTGGGTTGAAGCTAGGCCATTGAAAACAACTTCCATGGATGAGGTGGCAAGGTTCATATATGAACGCATTGTCACTAGATTTGGTTGTCCATTAGAAATTGTAATAGATCAAGGAAGCCACTTCATTAATGAGGTAGTAGAAGCCCTAGTCAATAAATTTTCTATTAAGCACAGGAAGGAAACAACATACAAGCCAAGCACAAATGGACAAGTGGAACGAACAAATTTTGTGTTGTGTCAAATTCTAGCAAAAGATGCAGCCTTGCAGGTACATAAGTGGGATAAAAGGATTCATGCAGCATTGTGGGCATATAGGGCAACATCAAAGTCAGCAACAGGATACTCCCCATTTCAGTTGGCTTATGGCATTGATCTAGTTCTTCCTATTGAGTTTGATATTCCCACTGTGAGAGTTATGAAAAATGAAAGGATGGATGAAAGTGATTCAGTAAAAGAAAGGTTGGTACATCTTCATTTGCTAGAGGAAATGAGGGAAATAGCAAAGGATACAAGCTATAAGAAGAAAATGAAGTAGAAGGAATACTTTGATCAAAAGATCCATTGGTCTCCATTTCATGTGAATGACTTGGTTCTAATCTATGATTCTAGATATAAAAAAGAAAGACAGAGAAAATTTCCTCCAAAATCGATGGGGCCCTACAAAATAGCAGTTGTGCATGAAAATGGTACGTACCGACTAGAGGAATTGGATGGCACTCCCATTACGAAATGGGTCAACCACGACAAGTTGAAGATTTTCTAAGCACCAGAATAGTCTACTCAGGGACGGAGTAGAAGCTAGGAAGGGGGAAGATGTCGACACTAAAATTTTCCTCCATAATTTCTATTTCACTAATGTATGTATTAGGAATAGGATGTTGTTAAGTGTAATTAGTAGTAGCGTCTGATAGAAGATAACGGTGCCATCAGTACAGTGCCGCCAATAATGTAGAGTACGGTAACAGTCAAAGTACAATAGGAATGTTGTAAAAAGTAAATATTTTTCGTAAGTGGTCCGGTAATGTTAAAATGTCAAAGTTAGGATAAGTAGAGAAGTAGGGTCTACATGATTAGGAATTAGAAATATTATATTGGTAATAAGGATAAGGAGTGAGGTCATAAATATTTTGTGTATTTTATTTGTAAAAAGTCTAAAAATGTGGAACCCATGTGAAATGATAAGGTTTATCTTATCTTAAAAGATAAGCTTACATGTACAGATAAGAGTTAAGGTATGGAATATGATTCATCAGAGTGGATTTCTTATCCTATCTTAGAGATAAGATGGATAAGCCTAGAAGTTCTATAAATAAAGAGGCCACCCCCCTCATTTAGCATAGAAGGAAGTAGTGAGAAATATTGTATGAAGTGTGTAAAGGAAGCCATCAGTTTAAAGGTGTGTTGAAGAAGCCATTAAGAGGTGTAATTGTAAAGTTCTCCCATAGTATTGGTGGAAGGCAAGTGAAGTCAATAACACTTGAAGTACCTCATAGGTGAGATTGTAACAATTTCATATTAATATTATAATTTACTTTAATATTTCATATTTTTCATCATTCCGTCTTATCATAGTCGATGGTATTCTTGTGTTATGTTTGTTGTTTTGTTTCCAGATTATATCCACCAAACTAAAGGTCATGTATTAGGAAATAATCATAGAATGAGGAGTTCCCGTGAAGAATTATCATAGTGCCGGATTGGTGATGATAGGCCACCATTCTATCCTTTTATGTGATGCCACACGTAATATCAAACTTATTACACACATAAACACATATATTCCATTGAGTCACACACTCAAATGTTTTATCACATGTGCCTCAAAAGAGGACATTCATCTAGATATTTCTACATCCACAAACATATTACAAAATACATTAACTATATTTTATAGGCTTCATATCCTCAATGAAGGTTACACATACTTTGAAATGTGGTAGAATATAATAAAGGCCAAAATTATAAAGTAAATTTAGGACCGTGGTATGATCTTGACCATGATACACCTTCACATAAAAGGGAAATATTCTCTAGATTTTTCAATTTATTCAAATTATATTAGTTATTTTAGATATTTTCATATAGTTTTATATACAAATGACACAATACATAACATGATACAAGGGAATGAATATTTCATTCACACTATTCATAATCAATCCCATGAATAAGGTCTATGAGACTTGGATCCCTTCTCCCCTATGATTTTTCATAATTTACATTATCAATTTCAATGGCTTTACACCTTATGAGCTGCATGAAAATTTCCATTCCTTCTAGGGTTTTGGTTTATTCAAGTTGGAACTAGTTAGAACAAAATTAGGACTAAATATTTATGTAGTGGTATAGTTTTGGGTTTTGTGAAAAGAATAAAAGTAGCTAAATTTCATCATAAATTGTCCTTTCCTATTATTTCACTACATTACCAAATGAGGAAGGTTTTGAAGCAACTAATCTCTTTATAGTATAAATCCTTCCTTTATACAAAGCTCAAAAAGGGGGAAAATATTTCTTCTCTCCTCACTCTCTTTGGTGTTGGCATGTACTGAAGACTCTATTTGATCCTATGGAAAAACATTGGGTACATCACCCCCAATCATATGACACACACACACACACACACACACACACACACACACACACACACACACACACACACACACACACACGGAAACTCCAATCATATAATACGTGGAATGAATGAGATCCCCTACCTATATAAAATGAACATGTATATTCCTTCCATGTTTTTCTTTTCTTCACTTGCTTTAATGTAAATTTCATATTTACATGTATTTTATATATTTTGAGTTAATGTTTAGTTCTTATCATATAAATTTACTACACTTGATATTGTAGGTTTCATCGTAAAGCATGTCAACACCAACACATCAAAGAACCAATTTCAAGTGAATAAAAAGTGTGTGTGCACACTCAAATATGTTTTTCCTTTAAGTGTGTAATTTTTAGTTACAGACTTAAAGGTGGGGAGAATGTAGACACTAAAATTTAATAACTTTCCCTCATGGAATGTAAAATTTGATCATGATCCCTTTTTAAAACAAATGCTCACATTCAAAATTCAATTAGTTCATATCTCTAGCTCTCCCATGATTTTAAAGTAGTAAACAACACATGTGGTTCATGTATAAACTTCTATTTTTGTGTTCTCCTATCTCTCCAAAACCATATAACTAGGTTTAAAGTGGGTTCTGTTTTAGATGACTTGTATGATCCTAGTTCCTCGAGTTCACCAATTATTTTTTCAATTTGAATAAATTATTTGGGTTGATTCATCTTCCTACAATTGTAATTACTAGAATATTTCACCTATAGAAGTTTATATAAACAATTAAATGTCACTTTATAACTTAATTGACACTCTTACAAGATCCTATTGCAAATATCATTCCAAAATCACTCAAAGGGTTCCTAAATATACCCAAATTAGTTTTGCATCATTTAGATTAGACCCTATTACATGTATGAAGCACTCAACCAAGTTAAAGAGTCTAACTTCCTCCATTTCCAAGAATACAAATATCATAGATCCATGTATTATCAAGAACAAGATCACACCAAACATTATTCAATGGTTTTAAGAAACAAAGGGTTAGGTCACATAGTTGAGGCACACCACATCACACAACTATCACACTTGATACACTATATAATATACATTTAACCTTCTATCTTGGTGTTAATATACATAAGGGAACCACTAGGGCTTGGTTATCTATTCACACTTACACAAATACCTAAGAGAACTACATGAGGCTTGATCTCACAACAAGGGCATGTAGTGTAACACTTGGATTGGTTCAATAGTCCTGGAGTATGAGTTACAAGGTTATTCTAGTAACAACCACACACACACAAGTTTTATCATTTTAGTTTTCTAATGCTTTGACAAAGGGTTCTATAACTTTCCAAGGTTTCCACTTTGTTATAGGTGGTTACATGTCATTCCAAAGTTGTGCGAGTAAGAGAAACATAAAAAAATTCATTTCTAAACAAGTAAAGTGCACATAAATTTTGAATCCAAACTATCGAAGGGTCCAAAATGTACAATTCTAAGTCATCAATATATAGTTATAACCCAGACCATACATTATTTCTATGGTCATACCCCTATTTAGTTTGTAATTTTAGAACTTTCATCAAAGAATTTTTAGTTTTGATCTTCCCTGTTTCATCATCCTACATATCTAGATCCTCATTATTATGATCTACATAACTAAGTTTCTCTTCCCTCTCATATATTTGAACATGTACTTATCATTTATCAAATGCTACATTTACTGAATGCATTATTTTTATTGTGAATGATTAATGTTGGAAGTTAATTAGATCATAATATCCCCTCTATTGTAAACCCTTGCATCCTTCTTATTGTTGTGCATTCTCATAACAAAGTAGAAATTAATTAGGGTGAAAACAATTACGTGAACATGGAAAACCCAATTGTTTCATCAAAAAAGAGATTATAAACTAGAACAAACACACACACACACACATAAAAATTCATACACACATGCCAATAAAGACATACATACTCATTTTTAGCAAAACTTCTCTACATTACTAGTAGGGTGGTCCTTACTACACTCTTTCTTAGGTATAACCGAGCCTAACCTCAACTTCACCTTTAATTGGTGTACTCCACACAAAATAACTACAATATACAACATATGTGTGATTAGGTCATGAAACATTTTCTTAAATTGTGTGTTGACCACCTTAGATATCATTTCATATATGTAATGCCCCATTCCTCGTTCTTCTTTTTCTTCTTCGACGACCGTGTTGCTAAGCATTTAATGTTGTTGTGCTCCTACTGATCCTTGTTGGCTTCACCTTTTCGATTACCTTGTTAAGGAAAAATCTCTTTCTCGAATTCCTTAGGTGGCTTGAAGGATGACTTGATGTTGTTGGGGCGTGACCAACTAGAGGGAACACCTGCATAATAATAATTATTCTTTTGAATTGTCGATTTTTGCTATTATTGTCTTGGTCAAGCTTAAATGTTGGTCCTTATTAATACGATTAATAATTATTATTATTATTGTTAGCCGTAAAATCAAAATAATAATAATAATAAAATAATGTTAATAATAATATTATGATTTAAATGGTCGATTTTCGATCATTTGTTTCAGTGTCAAATTTTATTGCTATTATTATGGTTTACCTTTAAGCTACTTCTTTTATTTTATTATTATGTTTTAGGTTTTTATGTTTTCTTTAGTTTAAACAAACAAAAAAATAAATAAATAAAATAAAGGGATTAAATTTTTTTAAAAAGCTCGTGATTTGTTTTGGGGCGGTTTAGGGCAAGAGGGCTCGGGCTCCATTGGGGACTGTTCCATCTTTTAGTTTTGTTGGAGAGTGAAGTGAAGCCGCTGCCGCCATGGAGGGAGGATGGGAGCTCTGATCCAGTTCATTTCCTCCACCAGGCTGCTGAAGAATGCGTGAGGGGAGTCCCAGACCTGCATGGCATCTATCAGCACCAAAAAGACATAGGTGTTTTATTTGATGTTGTAGTTGCAAATGCCTTGGGGACGTGGTTGTAGTGTTTGACCAGAGGAAAGAATGAAATAGCTTCTCATGGAATGCGACTATGGCAGCATACAGAAGACATGGATTTCCTCACGAGGCAGTCACATTGTTTTCACTGTATGCAACAAACAGGGCTCCAACCAATCAGTTTACTTTTGCCAGCGTATTCCCTACCTGTGCCAACATTCTCTCAACCTGCGTCAAACACAAACCCTTGACTTACGTGGAAAGCTGTCAAAGCATAATGGAGAGAGGGATTTTGACCACAGATGTTGTAGTTGTGACAGCCCTGATAGACATGTATGCAAAATGTGGAACCATACAGAAGGTAGATGAGTTGTTTGAAAAAATGCCTCAATCGAATCTTGTGTCATGGAATGTGCTGATTGTAGGATATGCTCAAAATGGGCTTACTGAGAAAGCCTTGGAGGCTTTCAATCAAATGCAACTGATAGGTGTAAAGCCAAGCTCGGTAACCTTTGCTAGCATCCTTCCATCATGTGGCAAAATTGGTGCTTTCGAACTGGTAATGGAAATCCATCAAAAAAATATAATCAATCAAAATGGATTTTTGTTAGATGTTGTTGTTGGGACTGCTCTCATAGATATGTATACAAACTGTGGAAGTATACAAAATGCACACAAGTTGTTTAACAATATGCCTCAGAGAAATGCGGTCTCATGGAGTGCCATGATAGCAGGATATACACAAAATGGATTTGTTGAAAAGGCGTGGGAACTATTTGATAGAATGCCTCAAGGAAATTGGCAGCTGCATTGCCTTTAGAAATGGAGTTTTTCGCCATTCCAACACACCAGGCTCCATTTCTTCTCCCCCTATTGGTTTGGGTTTTTCTAGTTCCATGCCCACAATGGTTGATAGACCAATTAGGTACAAGGAAAAATGGTAAAATGACGGAGGCTCATGATCTGTTCGATAAAATGTGTAAGGGAGAGGCTGAACCGAATTCCGCGGTGTCAACCGACTTCACTTCTAGGCATGGTTCATCTTCCCTTACCTCTCATAATTCTTGTATTTTAGTTCTCTTTTGCAACTTAATAGAATTTTAAAATATTAGGATTTTAATACCGTTAAATGTTTATTTCAACTCGTTGCAAAAAAATAATGAAATGTCGTGTCGAAACTCACGATAACCCGTTTGCATTAAAACATGAACTTCCACCCTCATTCTGAGGTGATGTAGAAAAATTCCTACCCAACTGGATCGCTACAACATTGTTTTATCGACCAGATGAAATTGACTTTCCAGTAATAACGTTGATCATCACCCAGTTTAAATAGTTAATTTTTGCATTTTTTGGAGACTCATTAAGTACCCTTCGTAACTCTAAAAACAAGATGTTAAGCTTCATTCGTGTACCTTGTTGTGTGAGGGTCACCTTGACCTCTGGATTGACCTCGAACGAACATATGTGATATTTTTGACGCTCTTGTAGGAGCCCTATTACACTTTGGTTTACAGATAGTAGAAAACTATCAAATCTAGAAAGTTGGCTTTCGTTTTGAACCACCATTTGAAACCTAGATAGAGAAATTATTTCCGTCTTCGCAAACCTCTAGTGTTTATACTAGACAATTGCATGGAACATTCAGTTTAGGGAAAAAAACTTTTCTGGATAGTTTGGAAAAGCCATTTTGTAGGCCTCCAGTCACAGTTTGACGAGGTCAAACTGGACCAATTTTGACTTGTTGCTCCAGAAAACTTGTCGCCATTTGAAAATGGTTTTCTAGTTCTCCGTCCCGTCGACTCTGATGAATTATCCTTATATAGGGGAACTTGTAGGAAGTGTCTCATTGCGTGCTCATCCATCGAACGTTAGTTATGGACATGGTTTTCGGGCCCTCGAGCTAACTTTTGTTCATTTTGCAACTGGGTTAGCTACGACCAGTAGCCCCGGAAAACTAGCCGCCAAACGAAAACCGTTCGCTATTTCCAAATTCTGTCAGTTGCTATGAATTCCTGGTATATAGGTGGACATGTATAAATTTAATCGGGGTGTGTGTTCTCATCAGAAGTCAACCTTTGGAAGCGGTTTCTTAGCCTCTCGAGCCTGTTTTGAATGTTTTTGTAGCTAGTAAGAAAAGTTAAAAATAGAAAGTTGTGGGACCCTCGTCGGGTTGCCAAACCACCGTGGAAAAATTTGACACATGTAAATAACTGTTTAAAAATCTCTAGTGTAATTTTTGTGTGAAATAGAACTTTTGACAAAATGGTGTTTTCTCTCTCTTCCCTTCTCTTTCTCTCCCCTAGGTTACAAAATGAAGTGAAATGATATGCTTGAAATACATGCCTCTAAACTTTTTCTTTCACTTGCAAATTGTAATTATTATTATATGTAAATGGGAAAACTGAAAAATGAAAATTATGTTAGATTAGGGTGGATGCCATGCCAGCGAATTATCACTGATATCTTGCTCACGTGGTTTTTACAGGATGAAAGAATGATGACGTAAAGGCATTGTGTAATGCATTAATTATCATTGTAATTTCTATAGTTCATTGTTAGAAGAATAAATGTATAATATAGTCTCATGTTATAGAAGGTTATATTTGATAATTTGTTGTTATGTATAAGATGCTAGTTTCAAGGACATCTAGGAAATGTGCATTTAATCTTAGGTTCAATTTTGATTCATAGTACACATGGTAAAAGGTTTGATATTTATATAAAGTAAATGAATTTGAGGTAATATCTTGTAGTGCATATTCAATATTTAATAAATGATCAATGAGTCATCTTGTGCATTCATACTTTGTAAATGAAAAAAATGGGGATTTAATCGAAACACTCTACCCTCGTTCAATATCGGAGCATAACTTGTTTTCATGTGTGTTAATTTTTACCCTAGAAGACATTGAAAACCGTAGAGTGAACTTAAACCCTACACTCGATGGAAATCTCCTAGCTTGAGTAAACAAGAGCCCAAGAATGGGTTTATCATCTTAGTCAGTATGGTTAGTGACATTGTCATAAACCTGGTAGATAGGAGCGATATAGTCAAACTTCATTTGGAGTAAGATGAACTAACCCTTCCTTCGTATCCTAGTGGACTACCTTGTCTATTTAAGATAGATTTAAAATTAAAATTCTTCATCGAATGAAATCCCTGTTGGATCCAAATGACATAAATGGAGATCGGGATATAGTTGTTCCTTGCCTTGCACTCTTGTTAATGAACCCCCTTGGCTCCGCATAGCTAAATGTGCTACCTTGGTTTCTCTCAACATAACACCTTGGCCCTTTCTGAAGGTGGTTTAGCATAAATTTGTCCTCTCGCTTAAAACTCATATATAGTTGAGGGGTAGACCCTTAGGTGAAGTTGGGAATTAATCTAAACCTCGATTGATTTGGATGTTGGCTTAGGGTGCGTGTGTAGCTTCAAGTCTCCTTATCATTCTTGTCTTCAAGAGGTTAGACAAGCATTTCGTAACTCCTTGTACAAGGCAATGCTAAAAATAAGGCCATAGTGTGACGTAGAAAAATAAAGCATATAAGAGTAAAAATGAGAATTGAGGTTAGGGATACTGCCATTCTTGGAGACCTTATAACTCAATTCAATATCTTTATGTGTTTCTAAGAATATGTATTGCATTGTTAAGATCAACTATGAGAAAACAAAAGATATATAAATATAATAAAGGAAGTCATTAAGTCATTGATTTAGAATAATCTGCGGTAGGGAAATCACTATCCCGTGATCGAGGAATGTTTTGTGGTAAAAAGCTATCTTGTTTTTTTACATCACCGTTAAATCCTAATATCGCTATATGGACACCAAGTCACATTCACATGAGTTGTAAGAGTAAAAATTAGATATTGAATATATGTTTGAGAAGAAGATTCTTAACATAAGGACAAGATAATTAAGTACTTTATATGCTTTTGAATTATGAAAAATAAGTACGCCGATTATGGAAACTTTTGTAAAGAATAAGAAACCAACTTAAAAGGGGTGAACGATAATTTAACCATGGTATGAACTTAAGAACCTGTCGGTGGACAAATGAGAAATTTATCCTTGCACAATAATATTCTTGGAATGTTAATCATAACTAAAATACAATTAAAGAAAAGATGTGTTGTGGGTTTGCCTATCCTTGAGTCTTCTTTCTATGGTTGGGGCATTACTAGTATTCGTTCATTAGGAAAAGTGTGGCATCGACATGCCCGTGTGGTTTTCATGTGTCTATGGGAGTCAATGGCTTATGTGATGGTCGTATGCGAGTCAAGTTTCTATACTTGGAGCCCTTTTGTGTTGTGTGTAGTAGCAATGTAAGTAAAAAAATTATCCCGGTATTTTAACTATTGTAATTGTGTGTGTAAAAGGAGGGCACTACAATATATGTAGGTTGTGAGACTTGTCATTTTTCCTTTAATAATAATATGCTTCAAATACTCTCTTTTTGCTCTAAATTTACAAGCACGTGCAGTGAAACTTACGATATTTCATCATTATTACTTATGATCACCATCTTCATCTTTGTAACTATTTTGTCTCTAGATTAATACTAAAGTATTAAATGAACCTCTAACCTAATAGTGAGATAAAGAATAGATATTACCCTCTAGCCTATGGTGGTCCTCCCACCTCCTCTAATCTTGACTCAATGAACATGTATATTTAATTTGTTGGTCTCCATATTGTTTTCCATGTGCTTATTTTGTTTGTGAGATTGGGATTCCTCCCCAATCAAAAACCTTATAAATTCTTACCAAAAATTCTCTCTCTCTCACACACACATGCACACACACAATATATCTATATAATTTTAATTCACAAGACAAATATTAATTTATATTATTTTTAAATTTTATGTAGCATAAGGTTTAGAGTGAAATTTGATTTAATCTTGAATTAAATCTAATTTCAAAGTAACTAATGCAACAAATGATATTAAACTAGTAAAATGCAAAATACACAAACAATGAGAATTCGATAGTATAAAACCCTAAGCACACAAGAGAGGAATGATGACTTAGCTGATTTTGAGTGATTTGGAAGTGATTATAACCATCAAGATGCTAGATCTGGCTAGAAATGGTGTCACAGTGGCTTGTAAAGAGTTCTAGGACTCAAAAATGTTCTAGGCGTAAGAACCCACATGAGGACAAGAGTTCTGGGTGTTCTTGATTGCTTTGGGTGCTAGTGATCTGTGTGGATATTCGTGATCTCGGTCCTTTTTAGGTTTGAAGATCTTTTCTCCAATATTTATTTATCGCTCCAAATTCATTTTTAGGGTTTTGATCACACTTGTAACCTACAAAATAAACCCAATCTATTTGCTAAAGATCACAAACACATTAGGTTTGAATAAAATATGCAATATGTGACATCAGAATGACCCCGATGGTCACCTAATGAGTGAAATTAGTACTGAGTGTTGCACTACATCTCAAAATCCATGTAGTTCTTTGTGCTTGTGTGTGAAATAGTGTCCTTAGGTTTTCCCTCACACCAATGATGCCAAGATAACAAGATATAGCTAGCTTTGATGCAAATGTGTGGTATGGAATTCAACACTTCCCTTCCTATGCAATGTATGCATCCCCAAAATGTAATATTTTTAAACAAAGAGTGGTAGTATGTAGATATGATAGCCCCTTTTGAATTGCTAGCTAGAATAATGGTTAGTATGTTGTGTGTCCATATATATATATATATATATATATATATATTACTTGAATTTCAACACCAATGACACCAAAGGCCGACTAAGAATGCGGGATAAGGATAAGAAAAGTAACAAGGTTGACTATAAATTTAAAAATGTGTAAAAAGAACAAAGAGGACATAAGTTCCCAAAAGGGACACAAGCATCCGGGCGCTAGTGTCTTGAGACCAATAACGACATATATAAAAAGACAAACATACAGTATCCCCGTGACTTGACGACCTGAAGTGGATACAAAAATGAGATATGTAGAAGAGAGTCACAATAGAAATCAATCAAAGAACGTAGATGGACAAAGGACAATGTCACTAGTGAGTACTTTTCTTACTTAAGATTCATGCATATAACAACATACCAATGACATAGTAAAGTAATGATATGTGCATAATTTTGTGTCTACAAATCCTTCGCCATAATAATTAAAATGGAATTTTAACACTATGTGGTATATTTTCATTGAAACCAACTCCAAGTTTAGAATATTATAAAATTTATAATAATTAATTCATCCTCGTAGATGATATAAGAAATTTCTCATTTTAGTTGATGTTTGTGAAATTTTGATCCAAATGAATATTAGAAAAGATTATTAAATGTTTGTCTTTCCATGAAAATTTCAATATATTATTTTGTATATTGTTGGTTCTGATTTACATAAAATATACCTTAAAGTAGTTCAATCAAATTCATTAGGAATTCTTATGACTCAAGGAAATATTAAATATATAGGGGTTTGAATGCTCTCTTGGGTTCTCAATATTATATAGAAAGAATTGTTGGTTTCACCAATGAACTACATGGGCGAGGATCCTTATTATTAATAATATGAGTCTTAAGTCACCAAATGGAGAGGTTCTCATCCAGGTCATTCATGCATGAACTAAATGCCCACCTTATTTTCCTAAATTTATTTTTGGTATCATTTTATGTATAATGCAACTCCCACATATGCTACTAACATACCTATATTATATAAATCTATGTAAAATATGTCAAGAGGTATAGTTCTCAAGGCGCCTATTCCACTTATGTCACACATCTAAAATAGGCACCTCGAGAATGATACCTCTCGACATATTTTACATACCTAAATTTATATAAACATACATAGATTTATATAAACAAACATAGATTTATATAAACATAGATCAAATCATGGTATGTAAAAATGCTTTGAGGTATCATTCTCGATGTTCCTATTTCGGATGTGTGACATAAGTGGAATAGGTTCCTTGAGAACTCTACCTCTCAAAGATATTTTACATAGATTTATATAATAAGTATGCTAGTAATTAATTCATCCTCGTGGATGATATAACAAAAATATTTAAATACATTCTATAATTTAAAATCTATATACTTTTTTATAAAAATCTAAAAACTTTAAAATAAAATAAAAATCAAAAGATTAAATATTATAAATTTAAAACTATATCCCACCCTAAATATGTATAAATCTTCTATATATATATACAAGTCCATGTCAACTTTTACGTTTCAACTATTGTAATTTTACGTGAAATACAAAGTGTTGAAAATAGTTTAATGTTTTGCATTTTGTTGTACTCAACACTCTAATTTATTTCAACACTTTCTATTTTACTCACATATAAACATTCTTAAAATATATATTTTTCAATAAATTAAAATCATTTTTCTATGTGATAAAATTGATGCCCCTAGAGAATATATTATTCTCCCAACATACAAAGACTCTTATAATAGTATTTTCAAAGAATAAAAAACTTTTGTCTATGTGATAAAACTACTTTCCCTAGAAATAGATTATTCTCCCATCACATGATGATTCCTCTTTTAGGTTTTCTTCTTCATCCAGCTATAAATACCAAATGATAAATTTATCAGATTGTTCTATGAGGATCAATATAGAACCCCGATGCACATCGAACAAAGTTGCACTTCCAATGGTGTCGTGAATGATCCACGTAGTAAGAAAGAGATCAAATCACAAAATGAGAATCAAGTATAGAAAGACACTAGTGTGTCTAGCATGCTCATAGATTAAAAAAATAAGAGGTACATATAGGAGTGTTGTGTAACTCTTGTGCATGACATGTGTACACAACCCTAACTAACCCTATTGACTTATTCTCACTAAGTGAGATGACTAACCACATGAGGTGGAAAAGACGTCGAGTGAAGATGAGACAAGTCATATACACCAACACCACACTTCATCAAAGTTGAGGTAGAGGTCATGGAATTTCAAAATTAAAAGAGAAATCCCTTAGAAAACTAAGAAATATGTGTCAATGGGGCATGAAAACTAAGCCCGATAAGGTATTGTTGGTCTTCAAACCTGTACCCACATCTCGGATCTAGAAGAGACGAGTTGTTTGATATCACAATGGAACCATCTCCAAGTTCCTCTATCTAATTCTACTGCTACTACTACTCCTAGTGTTGAAAGGGAAACTAAGCTAATAATGCCAAGGGACTAGGGATAGAAGGATAACATGAAAAGAAACTACACTAAAAGGTGATAGCACCAGGAAAAGAGCGATGAACATTATCTTTTCTAAGTGAGAATAAAATTAAATACATGAAAGGAGATTAGGCACGAGTAGCACAGCTAAAAACGTATTTACCAAATCATTCTCATGAAACACAACCAAATAAGGAACTGCAAGGGACGTGAAATGGCACAACAAACATGCACTATGTAAGAGAAAAGGAAAGAAGAAGGAATGTAAACACGTTAGGATAGAGAATAGTCACAAAACAATGCTTCTATTACTTCCATAAATGCACATATCTGTTACAATGGCAAAAGAGGCCGATATCCACATGCACAAGCTAGATCTAGAGGTATACGACTCAAAATATAGAAAATATGAAGTCCTTAGCAAAATGCGTAAGGATCCAAAGTGTCCAACATAACAAATGATCCCAACTCTTACATTTATAGATGAATGCATGGAAGAAGAAGAGAAGGAGGAAAATCTGAATTTGAAACACAACCACCAACAAGAAGCATTGAATGCCTAAAATCCACTTGGAAATCCAAGCCTCTAGAAAAGGGAGAATTAGATTAAATCGGGTGGTTGGAGCAATCAGATTATACTCATTAATGCTTAGAAAGACATTTTCCCATTTCTCACCTACCAGATCTACCAAGAATTTGAATTTGAATATCTAACATTGTAGCTAATGTTAGCAACTTTCTGACAAGTCCAGGCACACACCGATTAGAGCTCTATAACGAGAAGATACGTCTATTAGAAGTTTTTCAAAGCCATCAAGCACATGAAAACATGTGGCACAGTGGATTGGTAGAAAGGATGGCCAATCTATGCAAATGTTTGTCATTTTTTCCATGTGTCACTCAAAGATTTGTTGTGAGGATTTGACGCCCTGTTGGCACACTTTGACTGTTACGTGTGGAACACTCAAGAATGTCGAAAGATGACCTCGACACGAAGGGAAGAAGGGGGCATGAGGGAAGGGAACATGGAAAGAAAACAAATGAAGGCCAAAGGAAATCACGTGCAATGCGTGCAAAATGAGAAAAACAAAGTGGTGAGCAGAGAATGCATGGTCAAGGCACAACTATTACAAAGTAATGGGTGTGATGTGCGAGAGGGGCTTGGACTTGGATTGATTGAGAAAGTGTGAGGTGCATGACATGAATAGACATGAGGAAGAAAGTGGATGCGTAAGAGATGTGCGCAAGGGGAAGATGGGAACAAGGTGGAAAAGGAGAACGAAGGAAAGAAGGGGAAGTACATGAGAGGGCATAAGGAAAAGGAGGGCGCACAAGGAAACTATGACTAAGGGAATGTGTCAAGTAAACTAGAGCACATGTAACCTTGTAATGAATAGGTCGAGCTAGAATTGTATACAAGTTACCCAAATAACTAGGAGAGTTATTTGGATAACATTTTTAGTGACTTTAGGGGCCATCTTCTATAGATGAAGGAGATATCAATAGCTAGAGCATCCATTGGGCATGGATTCTACTATGTAATCATGAAACTGCCCCTATAGTCACTTGAAAGATCATTTTTCAACTCTATTTTGAATCTTGCAACTATTGAAAGAAGATCTACATCCTGGAAGCAACAGAAGAGTGCGATCGGGAAGCACGAGAGAGGAAAGAACTATGTACAAACAAACAATATGCATGTAATGTACTTAGAGGAATTAAAACTACTCTAATATATACAAAATGATGCAAAAAACTTAATGGAAGGGTTTGAGATAGATCCCATTTACTTGGATTTGCAGCGCGCCTCCATCAAGATGAGTTAACTCAAAAGAGTTAGCCTCCTTGCATGAACTGATGATATATGGGCCACTCCAAAGTGCATCAAACTTTGAATGAATGGCACCCTTATTTAGCTCTTCTGTCAAGATCCCATTTTAAAACCAAGCCCCAACTTTGAAACTTTGAGGCCTAGCCTTTTTGTCAAACCATTTCTTTGTTGTTTGATGATGATCATGTTCTAGTTTGATCATGGTAAAGTTTCTTAACTCTTCAAGATTAACCAACTCTACCATTCTGATTTCTCTCTGGTTTACGCCTTCAAATTCCAGATCTTTGGGCAAGTGCAAATGAGTTTAACTCAAGCATCAAAGGAAGGGTAACCTCCTTTTCCATAAAAATCTTGTAAGGTGAAGTTCCTATTGCCTTTTTACTATGATTCTATCTACTCAAATCGCATGCGAGACCTTTGTATGCCATTATCTTTGGTTGATATTCATTGTGCACTTCATGATCCTAATCAGGTTCTTGTTTGTTGACTCTTCCAAACCATTTCCTTGGGGGTAATAGTTGGAAGAGGTTTTAGATAAATGCCTAAATTTAGAGCCCAATCAGTGATTTTAGTTCCAAGGAAGGCTTTTGCATTATCAAAGATAATGGTCTGAGGAACGCCAAACCTTGTGATTATACCTTCGAGAAAGTTAAGGATGATTGACTCGGTTGACTCCTTGAGCATGACAACTTCTGTCCATTTGGTGAAGTGGTATATAGTTGTCAACACCCATTTGTATCCAACACTTGAAGGTGGATTGATCATGCCTATGAAGTCAAGACCCCATTGCACAAAAGGCTGATTTGTTTGGATTGGTTGGAGGGGAAGCGCTGCTAATATTTTCTTTCCTGCAAAGAAAGTTCATTCTTTGCATTTTGTGACCCACTTTGTGTGCATCTACAAAACAAGGTAGGCCAAAATATACATGCCATTATGATATTCATTGCTATAGTTTTGGTAGAAGAAGTGTCCACCAGAGAATCCATCATGAAATTCTACTAACACTTTTTCAATGCGTGTCATTGATACATCTTAATAACACGCCATCAAGATTCTTTTGAAGAGAATTCCATCAATCAAAACATAAAGGGGATAGATTGTAACCTCGATGTATGTCTTCTCTTTGTTTTGTTTAAACTAGAGGGTATGCACCCTCGGAAAGGAATGTGATCATGTCCTTCATCTAGTCACACACCGAGATCTATATTTTTCTCAAGCTTTATGCATGGGAGATCCTCATCTAGAAATAATGAAGTCTCGATTCATTTTGTGTATCCTCGCAATCTGCTTTTGCATAGAGCGCACTACCTCTTACCAATTTTGGCTTTGATAGTCACATCATATTCCATGATTTTGGTCACCCATCATGCTCTTTTTTCACTGATTTCTGCTCCCATGATGAAGTCTCTAGATAGAAGAGTGGGAGACTAACACCTTAATATGATTTTTGGTGAGCATACTTTTGAATTTCTTGAGCATGCGCATGATGGTGAAGACCTTCTTCTCCATGTGACTATATTTTAATTCATAATCCTTCAACGTCTAGCTAAAGAAAGCCATTGGTTATTCCATCCCTTGTTCATTTTCTTGTGTTAGGACAACAACAACACTCACATCAATGCCATAAGCATAAAGGATGAAATCCTTGGAATAATCTAGGTTGATGAGTGTTGGCACACAAGAAATCTCTTGCTTGATTTTGTTAAAGCTTTCTCTTCCTTCTATTGTCCATCTAAAAGTTATGTCCTTCTTGAGCATCAGGGTGATGGGCTAAATCAGTCTTGCAAAGTTAGGGATAAAACACCTAACAAAATTGATCTTACCAAGGAAGGATTGCAAGGCCTTCTTGTGCACTTGACAAGGAAAGAGCTAGGATGGCTGAAATGCACTCAAGATCAATTGTGATGCCATCCTTTGAAACCACATGGCCCAAAATCTTTCCTGCGCCACTATAAAATTACACTTCTTGGGGTTAAGAGACACCCCATATTTTTGCATCTCTCAAAGACTTTCTCCAGGTGCACCATATGATCCAACTTTTCTTTGAGAAGATAGTGATGTCATCAAGGTAAACCAAGATGAACTCATTGATGTAACCTTTGAAGGCAATATCCATGGCACGCTAAAATGTTACGCCTACATTTGACAAAAAAAAGGAATTTTCGATATGCATATGTTCCCCACTTGGTTGTAAACATTGTTTTGAATTGATCCTCTTCCTTGACCAGATCTGATTGAAACCTGAATACCCATCTAGCATTGAGAATATTTGCACGCCGGCCACAGTTTGTAGAATCTTGCTCCATTGAAGGCAAAGGATAATGATCCTTTAGAGATGCCTTGTTTAAATCTTTGAAATCAACACAGAGTTTGATTTCACCATTCTTCTTGTGCATTAGAACTAGATTTGTGACCCGGTAGAGTACTTGATGGGAAAAATAATCTTTTCCTCAATGAGTTTGGATAATTCCTTTCTCATGAGGGGCTCTATCTTTGGATTGACTGGTTGCTACTTTTGTCTGATGGGCTTGATACTAGGATCAAGGTCAATGGATTGTTGAGCAACACTTGGATCAAAACCTTTGAGGTATTCATACTCCCATGATAAGATATCACTGTATTTTTGATAGAGAGAGATGAAGTCCTACTTTTCTTCATGTGTGCAAGTTTTACTAAGTGGCAACTCTTTTCCACATGTAATAGTGATTGGAGAGAAGTATTCTTGTGTGGCACACATGTACTTTCTTTACCCTTGAACTCATCATCAGGGATAAACATTTTCTCTAAGGTGACCAGCCCTTTAGGAAACTTGTTTGTCTTCAGCTATATCACTTGGTCACCATAGTTTTCATGCAAGTCAGCTTGCATGCTTGATGAGAAATCAACTTCATTTTGGATGAACTTAACGATGATATGCTGCATCACTATAAAAACACTTACCATTTGGTATTACTACGAATGGATGGTCTACCACCATCTTAATGTGCTGAGTGTTTCCTTTGACAAAGTCCTCAACAGGAGAGAACTGCAAACCAAGAGTGACCATTTGGTCATCTTCCTTGTTCATTTTACATGGCACCACCTACATATTTAGAGCATCAAAGCTCTCAAGGAGGTCCTAAAATCTATGTTTATAAGCTTTGAGAAGCTTATTATTTGTTAAGAATTTTTGGTAACCTAATGGATAACCAAACTCTGTATCCCCAAATGATCTATAGCACCTTGATTTTCTTCTTTTCAACAATCAACAGACCATGCACCAACACCTCATATTCTGCCACATTGTTAGAACATGTGAATTGCAGCCTGTGCGCAAAAGAATAATTTCTCATCTTTAGGATAAATGAGAACCACTCCTACCCCCATGCCATTTCTACTTCTAGAACCATCAAAATATAACTTCCATAAACCAGTTCAACTTGGTCTTTTTGAGCACGCGTGGTAGCACAAATTATTCTTCAAGAATATGTAGTAAGTACTAAGCCTAGTTTCATAAGCTTCTAACTCCTTAGCATATGGGTCAAATTTATGGTGCCTCTCCACCCATTCATCAAGTACCAGATCAAGAATAGAAGGTGGAAGAGGATGTTCTTCAGGAGTTGAAGCTTGTTCTTGGATTAAATAGTTGACTTGGATAGGGATGGGACATATGACTCTACATGATAGGAAAATATTGGCTCAGCTTGTATGGTAAACCAAGTACATACCTTGTCTTGAGTAACATATGAGACCAATCAGAAGACAAGTAACCACCCACTTTAGCAGTAAAGTCTCTTGACAGACATAAGGCAAACAACAGAGGTAGGTCAATGATTGACACATCTTGAGTTATTGTTAGACTTGGACATGCATGAAGAGTTAACTCAAGATCCTTGATGATTCCTAAAGTATTGAACAATTGAACCATCAAGTTGCAGGACTCCTTTAGATAAGGGGCTATAGTTCAGACCTAAGACATCAACAATCTTCTTAGGCATAACAGAAGTACTAGCACCTGAGTCAATCATACAATTATGGACAAGGTGTTTTCTATGATGATTAAGGACATATAGAAGGGTGGGGTTTTAACAACCTTACTTACTTTTTCTCCTTTTATTGGTAGATATTGATAGAAGTGTGTGGTTTCTGTGCATGGATGGATCAATGTGCGGGAGTTATGCTAGATCTTCATGTAATAGATCACACTGAGATGGAATGGTCAAGGCATCCCACATTGTGACATTTATGTTTTTCTTTTCATCTGGTCCACAATGTTGAATGGAAAACCTGATGACTTGTGCATTTGAGGAACAACATCCCTTTTTGATTGTTCAGGCATGGGAGCTTGGAATTTAGCTAGAGCAGAGGCTTGACCTACCAAAGGAGGGCGCACCACTTCAAGAGCTTCACTCGAGCCTCAACTATAGGAATTTGAGCATTCTTTTACTAGATGCCTTGGCTTATTCTTTCTATTTTTGAGGGTTGGCTTACGTTGTTGGGAGTGTGACTTGCATGTCGAATCTAAGCATCCTCTTCTTGTATCTTGTGTTGTCTGTAACTTGGGATCGTGGTCTGCTTGTATCATCTATCTGTAGCTTGGCTGATTACACATAGTCCTCATCGCAAAGAACATCAAATTTATTTCTAGAGGAGCTTCTAGTCTTCCTTGATTTTTTTCTTTAAGGGCACTTGTTAAAGGTTCACAGGTTGAAGAATTTTGGATCATGTAGGCTTGCACGCGTGCAACATTCACACAAATGATATTGACTATGAGGCATGTTGCAAGGAAAGCACCACTTTGACTCTTGCGCCAAATTATTTTAAACTAGAATGAGTGCCTAACTTGTACTAGGTACTAGAAGAGAGGGCACATGAGGAACAACTTGCAAGGGTAGATGTGTTAGCATGCCATCTATCATTCTACTAGTTGGGCACATATCTTTGGTTTCCATATTGATTCTACCAAGGCTGATTACTTTGGCTATGCGCCTGATTAGAATTTCCTCTATAGGCTTGCACTTGTTACTTTTCTAATGATATGACTTTGTTTGATAAATTTCTAATTAGGGCCTTCAATTCTTCATCTTCCTTTTGTTGCGCTAGAGAGTAGGATGTTGAAGCAATTGGTTACACGCCTTGATTAGGAATAGGAATATGGGAAAAAAAAAGGCTGGGTGTTTGTGACATTTCTGGGAATAAGGGCATAGGCGGTCTAGGAGCTATCTTTCCCACCTAAATAAGACTATTTTCTGCCCTTACTGCAATATTATAAGCAACTGGTAAAGTCCTACCTCCCATGGATTGAATCATGACTGAGATGTCATGTTATTCAACACCTTTAGATAATAAAAAAATCATGTTGGGATGTAGGCCTTACCACAAGAGGGATTTTATCCCAAGTCTTCTAAAATCTGATGTTGAAATCAGTCATCTACTCATTGGGCACCCTCCTTGTTGTTGTCAGTTGCTCCACCAAAGATAGGTGATCTGACTTATCTTCAAAATAATTGCAAAGAGCTATTCCCAGCTCATCCCAGGTGGAAATAGATCCAAGTCTCAAACCTCTATACCATTGAAGTGATTTTCCTTTGAGAGAGGCTTGCAAGTAGCTTGACTGCTACATCATCATGTGTGATCAAATAGAGTGAACACACATTTGCTACATCTGGATATGCTCTTGAGGGGTGACTTGATTTTCACCAGTAAAGTATGGAATACTTTTGAGCACCATTTGGCATGTCATTTTGCATAGCCAAAACCAAGGGGCTTCCTCCAGTGAAGTTAGAAAATTTTCTAAGTGGAGGAGGTTTTGATGCGCCATTGCAGTAAGCATGGTTTTTTTTTGGAGGAGGAGTTGAATGGGCGTGGTGCATTGGAGATGGAGATGCACACGTGGGATTTTAGGAATGAAATCTTATAGGGATAAATGGAGGTACTCGAAAGAATCTTCAGATTGTTGTGATTTTCCTTATGTGCACTCTTCTCATAAAAAGGCCCTCGGGATGCTAAAACATAGATCTGCAAAATGTTTGGGAGTTGAAAATGTGTTGAAATGAGCCTCCAAAGGCTAAAATACTAAGTCCACACACCAAAACTTAGAAATATGAAATTTAAGCTTTCATTCTTGGTCCCACTGGGGCATGCCAGAAATTTTGGTCTTCAAACTTGCACCCACGTCTCTCAGAATCTAGATCACAATGGAACCATCTCCAAGTTGTGGGACCTTGCATGCTTGAGATGGATCTCCGAAGAAGGCTAGTTCCTCTATCTAATTCTACTGCTACTGCTACTCCTAGTGCTAAAATAGAAACTAAGCTAATAATTGCCAAGGGACCAAGGATAGAAGGATAACATGAAAATAAACTACACTAAAACAAACTATAACACACCAAAAAAAGAGGGATGAACACTATTTTTTTTTTGAGTGAGAATAAAGTAAATGTGTGAAAGGAGGCTAGGAATGAGTAACACAGCTAAAAAAATATTTACCAAATCATTCTCATGAAACACAACTAAATAAGGAACTACAAGGGACGTGAAATGGCACAACAAACACGTATCTTTGAAGAAAAAGGAAAGAAGAAGGAATGAAACATGGTAGGACATGAATAGTCAAAAACATGCTTCTATTACTTCTATAAATGCACAGAGCTGTTAAATGGTGAAAGAGGCTAATATCCACACGCACGAGCCATATCTAGAGGTCTGAGAACTCAAAATACATAAAATATGAAGTCCTTAGTAGAATGCATAAGGATCCAGAGTGTCCAACATAACAAATGAGCCCAACTCTTACATTTATAGATGAATGCATGGAAGAAGAAGAGAAGAAGGAGGGAAAATATGAATTTGAAACACAACCACCAACAAGAAGCACTAAATGCTTGTAAATTTGCCTAGAAATGGGTGAATCAAATTAAATCGTTTGGTTGGAGTAATCAAATCTACTCATCAAATCCGACAATCAGAGAGAGAGATTTTCCCATTTTCACGTACGAGATCCACTAAGAATTTGAATTTGAATATCTAGCACTTGTAGCTGATGTTAGCAGCTTTACGAAAGTTTAGGCACATGCTTTGATCGAAGCTCTATAGCAAAATATACATCTGTCAAAATTTTGTTAGGGTCTTCGACGCATGCAAGACATGTGGCATGCGTGGATATGCTATAAGGATGGCCAAATGTGTAAATGTTTATCTTTTTTCCACATGTCACTCACTGATTTGTTGCAAGGATTCAGTGCCCTATTGGCGCACTTTGACTGTAGTTGCATGCGAGAACACTCAAGCATGTCGAGAAGATGACATGGCATAGGGCAAAAGGAGGGTGCAAGAGGGGGCACATGGAAGAAAACAGAGGAACGTGCAGAGGAAAGTGTGCGTGCGTGATGTGAGCGGGGAAAGTGACAAGTGGTGAGTGGAGGATGAATTGTCAAGGCACAACTATTACAAAGTAATGGGTGTACGGCATGCAAGAGGGCCAGGGACTTGGCTGATTAGAGCAAGTGCAGGCACACGTGGGATAAATAGCCACTAGGAATAAGGCGGATGCACAAGATATGTGCACAAGGGGAAGATGTGAACAAGGAGGAAGAGGAGAAGGAAGGAAAGGAGGGGAAGCATGTGAGAGTGTGTGAGGAAAAGGAGGGTGCATAGGGAAACAACGACCAAGGGAATGTGCCAGTGAACTTGAGCGCATGCAACCTTGTAATGAATAGCTCAGAGCTAGAATATGTATACAAGTTACCCAAATAACTAGGATAGTTATTTGGATAATAAATACCCATGTACAAACAACTATATTTATGGAAAAATAAAAAGAGGAGAAGGTTAATTGGTCCCGTAAAACTAGGCTTGATGAGGTACCCATGTACAATAAGGATCTCAAGTAATGGAGGAAAACCCAAGTGAAAAACATCCACTTACAAGAGATAAAAGACACCCCTAAACAACCTAAGAAAGATGCTTTAAATGAGTCCCGAAACTAAAGGGCTAATATTGTACTCATGTACAAAGTGCAATATTTCTATAAGAAGATAAGAGATGAAGAATGTTATCCAATTTCCCAAGACAAAGAATGTGTCGATGATGACCTTGTATCAAGTGAAGAAGAAGATCCCTGAAGTGACAAGGTGTGGTTCCTATCCAAGGAACGATGCTCCATATGTGAGGTGGAAGTGCCAACTACTCCATGAAGGGATGGTGAATATGAAGCAATGGTAAAGAAGGAAGGTGGAATGTCTTATAACTATATAGAAGAGTGCTCAAAGTCCGA
Source organism: Taxus wallichiana var. yunnanensis (assembly GCA_018340775.1). Classification (NCBI taxonomy): domain Eukaryota; kingdom Viridiplantae; phylum Streptophyta; class Pinopsida; order Cupressales; family Taxaceae; genus Taxus; species Taxus wallichiana. The sequence continues at coordinate 703,485,853 of CM031244.1, forward strand.
TGAGTCCCGAATCAAAGTACCTACTCCCTAAAAAGTTTGTAGTGGACCAGAAGTAGGTGGATCAAGAAATAACTCCTCAATATGTGGTAGATGATAAGTGGATGGTGGAGGTGGGTCCCCATCACTATGGAAATCAACCAAGCTAGAAGAGAAGTCATCATCATCAGAAGTGAGCTCAAAAATATCATCAAGTCCAGGTGAATCCGATGAAGAATATGAAGGAGGAAAAAAGTGAGAAAAAGAGTAAATTTGAGTGTGATGATCAATTGTACCAACTATAATAATATTGTCACTATGAAGCTCTCTAACATAAATAGAATGGAGTGAACTCAACTCGCATGCCCTAACTAAGGTGAGTAATATGATACATTGAAAGGAGATTAGTTGAAAGTGAAGGAACATTAAGCACATTATTGAAAGTTCCACCATTCACTTCAATAGACCCTCTCCCAAAAACTGGTGTAGAAGTGTTGTCACCAAGCCGAATAGAAGACATGTCACATGGCTCTAATGAAGCAAACTCAATGTCAGATGAGGCCATATGATGAGATGCACTGAATCAATCACCCATGTAGGAGTAGGTGACACAACTACAACTAAAGCTCTTGCTTTTGTTTTCTCCTTAGTTGATTCTTTTTATTTTTCTTTCGCTTTCCCCTTTCCATTATATTTTTCCTTAGAACTTTCATGAGTTGATGATGAAGATGGCTTGAGAGAATCAAGAACTCTTATGTTGTTCTTCTCAAGAAGACTCGTGAGGAGGTCAATATTCTTCTTCAAACATTTTTCTTCTTCATGCCTACCACTATAGTACCCACATTTGATCCGTTCTTTAGGAGATTTAGAACTAGAAGAGGAAGTGGAAAAGTTTGATTTTGTGGTGGATTGGTCCTTTTTATTCTCATGATCCTTATTGTTTTGCTTCTTCTCTTTTGAAACCCTAGGTTTTTCATGACCAACAATGAGAGCATGAGATTTTTTGGATCTAAGAGTACCCATCTAAATTATTTTATCCCATTCTCTAATCAAATCAATGACAAACTCATCAAAGGATGGAATAGTATAACTTGCACCAAGTGATATTTTTAGCATGGAAGGTAGAGATGAAAACTAAATAGTCTAGACCAAGTTTTGCAAGGACAAAAAGTATGAGTTGTGAGTCCTTGTCAATTCCACAAATTTTTAGTTACAATTTTAGATATTTGATTTTAGTAAAAATTTACGGAGAGTGTCAAAACTCTCAGGGATGATACTAATCACCTAATTTTCCATCTCATGCCCTTTCATTTCATCTTATTTCCCAAAAACATTTCTAAGGCATCCCATACTTCCTTGGGAGATTTGGATGTGTTAATATGAAAGCGAAGTTCCGATGATACGAAAGACACAAAATGCCAAAGGATTCATTACATTTGTCAAACCACTTTTCTTTCTCTATGTCTTCTTTAGGTTCAGTTTGCAATCCCATAGTTATTTGATAAAGTTTTTGTTTTCTCAAAGTGAGAGATATGACATCTTTCCATTCGTGATAGTTAAATGGGGTAAGCAAAGGAACATAATTAAGATCCATAACAGATAAAAGTGAGAAAATAAAATAGTGGAAAGAAAAGAACCACACAAAATGAACACCCCCTGATTGCGGAACTTTATAAGTAGTGCATTGATTACACCCAAGTGTTCATGCAATGTGAGACAGTTGGTCACTCACCTTGTAATTAGCAAAATATTGCACAAGTGTGGAGACCACAATATGCTCAATCGTGCACAATGAAACAAGTGAACAAACAAAAATAAAGCAAGAAGGGAAGGAAGCTCTCTTTCCGCAAGGTTGTGGTGGATGTACTCACTAACCCGCAAGCGAAAAGAGAAATTAAAAACAAATAAAGGGATCAAGAAAGAGTCCAAGAGGATGCAATAGGGGCTCTCAGAAGGTGAAATAATGCTAAAAGGAATGCTACACACTCAGTAAAATGATTAGTAGAAAAAATCATCTAATAACGCTAAAAATCACACTTTTAGAACATCCAGTTAAACTAATTTTAAAGTCTAAAAAGACCTGAAAGATCGACAATAAGTGCTAAAAATGATTAAATTTTAACTACAAATCAAAATAAAAGAGCTTCTTTTTAAATTAGATGCCTAATTAAATAAACTCCTAAAATTAATTGATTAAATTAATTAACCTTTTAAGATGATTATTAGATCCTAAAAATAAACTAAGGTCCAACAATATATTAAACCTTATATTAAACAATGAATGGAGAACAATGAACGGGAACAACGAACAACGAACGGAGAATAATGAACAGAGAAAAACAAACGGCGGGTAATGGGGAACAACGAATGAATGGAGAACATCAAACGAGGAACATCAAATGGAGAACGTGGAAGCAACGTGAAAAAGAGTGACAAAGCAGATGAAAGTAGCATGGAAGAAACAACATGGAAGTAGCGTGGAAGTAACAACGCGGAGGAGGAACGTCGAGAAAGAGCAACAAAGGATGAAGTAGCATCGAGAAGAAGCAGCATTTGGGTACTTGGCCACCAAAGTGAGGTAGGTAAGAAATAGTGTGGGATACGAGCTGAGAGTGAAGGAAGGTCAGATGTGAAGGAAGATACAGGAGGGGTTTTGGGGAACTTGACAATCATTGATGAAAAGCACAATACAACTATAGTAAACTACATTGAATTTTCCTACTTGTGAAGTGTTTGACAAAATTCCTTAATGCATTGAGGTAGATAGAGGACAATTCTAATGCCCGGTTTATTCTAACTACTAGTTTATGATGAAAAGCAAACTACAGCTATAATAACCTGCATTGAATTTACTTGCTTGTGAAGTGTTTGATAAAATGCCTTGACACGTTGAGGCAAACAGAGGACAATTTTAATAATCCTAATGCCCTGTTTGAAAACCAAAGCACAAATTACTTTTAATTTGTTTCATGTAAGGCATTAAAATCTTTGGACAGTTTATTCCAACTTCAACAATCATGGAAGAGAATGCAGAATTCCAGGACACACAGAACCACACGGCAGACACATCTAATGCAGTAAAAGAAAACAATGATGCTTGCACCCCTCAAGTAGAAGAAGCAGTAAAGGCACTAATCGTGTACTCTCACAAACAAGGGCAGAATCAGATCAAACTGGGGAATCAGAGGAAAAGTTGACATACGTAAATGCAAAACAATACAAAAGAATATTACAGCGCAGACAAGTAAAAATTGCAAGAAAGATTAAGCAATTGGGAAGCAAAAAATTCATGGCAATCCTTCCAAAGACACCTGGCAACATTCCCAGTGTAAATGGTCATCTAAAGACAGTAAACTATCAACACATGGAAATGAAACAGCACAAGGACATAACAATACAAGAGAGAGCGAATCATGGAGGTTGCAGGAGAAAATCAAGAACCACAAGATATTTATAGCCCGATATCCATGCCTTTAACATGGTCATCACAACTTTATGTCAAGGAATTACTGAGCCTAAAGGGTAGAGTGGATGATTTGGAGACGAAGGAACAATTGAAAGATGCCAAGCTTTAGGAAATACTAGAAGCTTGCAGACTTTTGAAACAAGAAAACACGGTACTCAAAGAGAAAATTGACAGTTTGAATAACACCATGGTAACAGGGCAGCAAGAGATCATAGCTCTGAAACTTGAGATAAAGAAAAGCAAAAATGGTAACATGGATCCAACGGGAAGTAAAAAGGATATCCCGCAAATCAAGGATATTCAATCAACATTAGCAGACATGGAAATTAAAGAAACCAAACTACTGGAAAAACTTGAAGAGGCCAGGTCATGGGTGAATGTGGTAAAGGAACCAATAGAATCACAGAAGGAGTTAATAAATAAACAGGTCAAGATGCAATTATGGGAAGAAAAAGACCGCCAAGAAAGGGCAGCAAACATTATCATCAAAGGGTTGAAAGAGCATGGAGAAAGAGAAATCACCAACAAAGTAGTTGGAGACTTCCTTCGAGACCAAATCCAGTGGACATGACATATTCACCAAGCCAATAGAATTGGTAAAGTGGCAGGAGGGGACAGAACAAGAAATATAAAAGTTATTTTGAGGAATGTGGAAGAGAAGAAAAAAATTCTAAGAAATAAGAAGTTTCTCAAAGGCACCCAGTTCTTTATAGATGAGGATCTAACTCCGATATAGTTGGAAGAGAGAAGGAAAGAATGGGAAAAGGTGGTGGTAGCAAGAAGAAAGGAAGGAAAAGAAGCATGGCTATATAGAGGGAAAGCCCAATTTGGCATAAATCATGCACATAATAAATAGGGAGTCGGGCCCCCCAGGACTATCTTACGTTGGTTAGTTGGAATTGTAGAGGCTATCCTTGGAGGAGGGGTCCTGGGTTGGGGCCCATAGTGGAGGGTAGAGACATCATTGTACTTGTAGAGACACATGAGCATGAAGGTTGCAGAGTACCAAATTTTCTAGGATATGAGAAGGTCTCGATTTGGAATGGGTTGGGAGAGAAGAGAAAAGGACACGGTGGAGTGACAGTATTAGTTAGGGAAACATGGAAAGGAGTCATCAAGGAAGAAAAGAAGGACCCGAATAATCAATACTTATGGTTGAAATTGACCGTAAAAGCAACCACCCTTTTTCTCGCAACATGTTACTTCACTCCCTATGGATCTAAAACCTACAGGAAGAGGAACATGGATAGAGAGGACCCTTTCGAGCATTGAAAAGAGACATAGCTGAATTTGGCATCAAGGGAGAGATCATTCTAATAGGGGACTTTAATGCTAGGACAACAAATAATCAATCCCTCTACTTTGGGAAAGAAGAAGAATGGAATAACGATCCTATATGGTTGGAAGAGGACAAACATCAGAAATGGGAACGGGTCTCACAAGATATCAAGGGTGGTGTTTCTCATTTTGGGGCTGAATTGTTAGGTTTATGCAGCTTACACAATCTGATCATATGTAATGGCATAAAGACATGGCCAAATTTGGAAACATCACATGTCAAACATACAACGGTCAAAGTGTCGTAGACTATGCCATATGCTCACAAAACATTATGTCTGAGATTTTGGAGGTCGAGGTAGGAAGTTGTCCTATAGAATTGAAATCAGATCATAATCCAATTCATGTGAAGATCAATATGCAAAACAAGGACCAGCAAAAAGAGTGCCTTCACTTGAACAAAAAAGTAGGGTATCAAGGCAAAATCCTTGTGAATCAGGAGAACCATGCCATCTTTAAAGGGAGGATTGCAAAACAGTTACAGGAAATGTAGGATGATGTTAACTCCAACAAGGGAAAATACATGCTCAATAGTGTGCAGTTAATGAATATAATACACAATGCGCTAAGGGAGTGCAAACGTGCTAGAACTCGGAGAAGTGCTAAAAATAGTTTTCCGGCAAATCCATGGTTTGATGAAGAGTGCAAGGCTGCGAAAAGAAGGTTAAATGCTTCCGAAAAAGAAAAATAGATACAAAGGTATATAGAAAGTTAGTGAGAAACAAAAAGGAAGAGTACATGAGAGGTAGGAGAGAAGAGTTGATTTTCATGGGGAAGCATAATCCGAGAGGTTTCTGGAGAGAGTTTCAAAGAGAGTAGAACTACAGTGGAGAACAACATCATAGATACCTAGTGGCTTGAATATGCAAAGATGCTCTACGAAAAGAAGCAATGACTTGCCGCTTCTTCCTTATGTTATTGAAAACAGGACAAACTCTTCTCCACGAAAGACATCAAGGAAGGGATCACAAGATTAGCGGGGGAAAGACTCAAGACATAGATGGGCTGCAAGCAGAATTCTTAAATTGGGGTGCAGAAGATCTTGCTCCGCACATTACAAACATCTTTAATAGAGTTATTTAGTTCGGTTTTCCAAGCAACTGGACAACTAGCATTGTCATCCCTCTACACAAAAGTGGTGATGTCAACAACCCAGGAAATTACCGCACCATTATGATTAATCCACTTTTTGGAAAAAAAAATTGGTGGCATGGTGGAGCGTAGAATTAGCCTTTGGGCTGAAAAGGAGGGTAAGAGAGCAAAATGACATGCAGGTTTTAGACCAAAGCACTCTACTATTGATCATTGCGTCATTCTTAGGCACCTGATTGAAAAGGTTTGGGACAGGAAGGGTGAAGAGGTGTATTGTTGCTTCATGGATTTCAAAAAAGCATTTGACATGGTTCCGAGAAGCAAATTGTGGAACAGAATGGAAGAGTTGGGCATTCCGGATAAGTATAGGGCAGCGGTGCACAGACTTTATGAGCAAGTACGGGCTAAAATCAGGACTAAAGATGGCCTATCAGAGTGCTTTGGGAGCGACATTGGGGTCAAACAAGGTTGTCCGTTGTCACCCACCTTGTTTGGGTTATATATAGACAAGCTAGAGGAATGGATTGACAAAAAGGGTGGAGGCGGGATTCATCTAGCTTCCTATGTAGTGAAATTGTTGCTCTATGCAGATGATCTTATCTTAATGGCTAAAACAGAGCAAGGTTTGCAGGAGCATTTGAGAGCTTTAGAGCTATTTTGCCAAGAGGTGGGAATGCAAGTGAACATTGGTAAAACCAAGATCATGATATTTACCTTAAAGAAGAAAAGGAGGCAAGTAAGCTTTGAGTTCGAGGGGGACTCCTTGCAAGTTGTCAAGGAGTACAAATATTTGGGACTGGACTTTCACAATTGTCTCAGTTGGGAAACTTGTAGAGCTAAGAGAATCCAAGGGGGGGAAAGCACTTTATATGCTCCAGAACAGATGCAGAACATCGGAATTATGGGACTGGAAGACCCATTTGAACCTTTTTGAGTTACTGGTAATCCCGGTAATGCTATACGGTTGTGAGATTTGGGGCAGCAGTACATCCATGAAGAAATGGAAGCAAATAGAAAGAATTCAGAAGCATCTAATTACAAGTAGTTTCAAAATGAAAACCACGGTCCCATACGAAATCATTCTAGCGGAAGTCGGAGCCTTTCCGGTGGAAGCGATGGCGATGACTCAACTATTAGGATACTTCAAAAAAGTGGAAAACATGGAGGATTCCCGGTGGCCTAAAATTGCAATTGAGGAAAAGTTAAACAGGAGGAAGAAAACATGGATGAAGCAAAATGGTGAGTGGATGAAAAAATGGGGCATTAGCATGCAGGAGTGCCCTGGCACTAATGAAGAAATAAAGAAGTATGTAAGAGAGAAGTTCAGAAATACCATGTGGAATAAGCAGCTTGGTCGAAAAAGAGAATACTATGTCAAGAATTTTAATCCCACTTGTGATCACGGACAAAAGCACTACATTGGGGCGACGATAAAGTGGAAGGCTAAAATGTTAATTGTACAGCTAAAAACTAGTTCACATCACCTTAGGTGTGAAACGGAGATGGAAAATGCCCAAGGAGGAGTGGTCTGAAAGGGTTTGTCAGTTTTGCAAGTCGGGCGCAGTGGAATCTGAATGGCACTTCATCATGGAATGTATCACTTACGGGGATATAAGGAGAAATTACATGGATATTTTAACAAGGGCTGATCTTACAGCTTTGTTTGAAGAGGAAAGGGTAGCAAAGATAGTAGATTTCTTGATAAAAATTCATAGCAGAAGAAGCAAAAATAGCAAAGAGCTGGAAGAAAGGTTGAAGTAGCAGTTTCCTCGGGCATCTTTTGGTGTTTGGATGCTTTGCTCGTGTTTTCCTTTGGGTCCCATAGACTGCTCGGTCTCGTGGACGTCATTAAAAACTTTCATTCATTCATTCAAACACCCTCAAAGCATACCTTACCTCATGAATAAATCCCCACACTTTAATTAAACCCAACCTAGTTTTTAAACACACGGACCTTATATTAAAAAGCACCCCACTACTAGAGGCACCCACCGATTAAAATAACTCGACCATGCAAATAAACCCCACTACCTTAATATTTAAATCGACCACAAAAAAACAAGCCCGCTTAATATTTTAAGAACCGACTTAAACACTCCACATTAGGGGAGAGGACCCTATAACCATGCACCTAACTTTAGGGGCACGTAAATATATGTAGGTATGTCGATAGCGTAAAAAAATTATATCATCGTGTAGCGTATGATCGTGCCATATTGACATTTTCATTTCGCGTGTTAATTTGGAGGGAAAAGTAGTTTTTGAATTGATTTAATATGAAGAAAATCAATATAAAGCATTTGAAAGAGGGACCAATGACCGAGCGCCTTATGTGTCACATTCTCATTAACTCTTAAAAAGTGTAATTAACCAAAAAGTGAACAACTATTGGTGCTTTTGTCAACAACCTATGGTGAAAAGAGATGTACATGTTTTGGTACCCGCTCGGTTATAGGGTCCTCTCCCCTAGTCTTAAAAGGATTTGAAGTGAATATGCGGGAGTGGATTAGATCGGTAGGTGAGCCACGGGGTAAAGCGAGAGGGCACAATGTGGAAGGGCCACATGGTGATAGGGTTGAGTGAGAAGGGCGACTGGAGCGAGGACTGGATATGCACACATGCAACATAGAGTGGAGAGTTTCATGGTGAGGGCGACACCTAAACGTAAAGCACCAGGTAACACACAGGCACGGGGCCGAACAGCCAAAGTTAAACAAGGACAGAGTGACAAGGCTCGAGCGAGTAGATCTACGAGGAGGCTCACTAGGCAGGCAAAACAACAAAAACAAACGCAGGGAAAAGCCACCATAAGGCAAACCCAAACAAATGGAAGACATGAATGAGATAGAGACAGTTCACACAATACAAGTGCCTAGGCAAACAAAACCCAAACAAATGCAAGTTATAAACAAGTCGCCAATACGCATGCAAACAGAACTCAATCAAAGCAAAAGGGAACTCGACCCTCAACCAAACAACTAGAAGAGCTAATACAACCAACACACATGCAAATGTAAGATTGATGCAAACAAGAAACCATCCAATGCAAATGAAATGCAATGTAAATGAGCCAATAATGTAAAAATAAAATAAAATTGCAAACCGGTTTGATCACAGCAAAGGGATTGAAAACAAGAAAAAATAGAGGGCACGAAACTCAACCCTTTTGCTATGCAAAAATCCCGACTCAAAGGATCGAAAAAAACCATGCAAGGAAACACAACTAAAACAAATGCAAATGCAAAGGTAACTCGACCCAATGAGGGAAAACAAAGAAAAGTAGGCGGGGAGGAGGTGTAATAGGCCCAAAAACTAGAATTTCAATTAAAAAATTCACTTCTAATTTCAAAATTTCTGATTAAAACCATAGATGCAAAACCTATCTCTAAATTTAATGGTTCCTCCAAACTTAGCTACAACTAACTAGATCTAGCCGTGAAACCAGTATCTTGCACATGCACAACCAAAAACCACACAAACTAAACAAAATGAGATTTTTAAACCTATAAACAAGATTCCAAAGGAGGATTGAAAAAATTGCATGAAAAGTATGAATACAAGAAAATGAAGTAATAACATCGGAATCGAACGAGTGCACATTTACCGAACAATAATTCTGAAGCCATATCGGATTGTTCTACAAGGATCAATACGAAACCCCAAGCACATCGAACAAGGTTGCACTTCTAATGGTGTTGTGAATGCTCCACGTAGTAAGAAAGAGATCAAATCACAAAATGAGAATCAAGTTTAGAGAAAAACATTGGTGTGTCCAACTACTCATAGATAAAAAATAAGAGGTACATATATGAGTGTTGTGTAACTCCTATGCATGACACATGTACACAACCCTAACTAACCATATTGACCTATTCTCACTAAGTGAGATGACTAACCATATGAGGTGGACAAGACATCGAGTGATGATGAGACAAGTCATATACACCAACAAATTTGGTTAAAGATAATACAAAATATTATTACTCACATACTATATAATCAATTACGTAAAAAAAACAATATGGCAAGAAGAGATCCGATATAATCATATGAATATTCATATTTATTTTCGAATTTAAATTTGATGTTTATTTAATAATCATAGGTACATTTGTTCTCGATTTTAACTTCTATTGAAATGTCACTTAAATTTTTAATTTGTTTTCTTGGAGAAGCAAATCATAAAAATTGTAAAATGTCTCCTTACAAAAAAATCAAGACCAATACAATGGTGCATTGAGATTGATTCCATTTTTCCATAGCTAATAACAAATATTTTTATTAATGTGATCATGTACGGGGTATCCACTTAAGGAAATCCATAACCCAAAGAGCTATGAGAAGACACACACAAAGTACACAAACACAACATAAATCTTATATCAAAATAGCAATGTATTATGATGTTCCCAGAATGACATTAAAGTGAATCTATAACAACAAAATCCTAAAATGATGGAGTCCTTGAAGACTTCCAAATTCCTTCTCTCTTTCTCACTCCCTATACTCTTCCATATTATGTAGATCATAAAGTTCTACCTTATAGAATATTTGGCTCTCACTACCTTTACAAGCTTTTAATTTTTGAGTTTCATCTTCTAGAGCAATCTACTTCTGTCTAGACTCTCCTAAGTTGCTAAGTTATCAAACTACTTGAATGCTTCCTCCACATGCCTCTATAAAGATTTCAAGCAATACTTCATGTTCTGAATCCATACATCCGATAAAGATCTAGTCCATGACTTAAATTGTTTTGGAGTTGAAGGTGGTTCCAAGGTCATTGAAGTCAATCCAAGATCTCAAGAGTTCTCATTCAACTGAAGCTTCATGTGCTTGTGCATTGCTCCTATACAACATCTTGATCTTTGCATACTCGCCAAGATAATCCCCATCCTTTCACAATTTAGTTCTCATATAACATTTAATCCCAAGGCTTATGGTCTATGCTTCATCTCATTGTTTCCATCCATGCCTTACACATAAATACATCCTTAATCACTCCTAGCTTATTAAGGCTACTAGTTTTCTTTAGAACTAACCTTGTGCACATTCCATTGAATGTGTTTAGGCTCCTACACTTATCTACCCTTAGTCTATTATTTGAATCCACCATCTAGCAAATCCTTGTCTTTTGTTTCCTTGAGTGTTGCTTCTCAACCATATACAAATATCCTTGCGTACACTTTAGCACAATTTATGCCTTAACCAACTTCATAAAATACAAAATACTCCCAACTTTCAACATACTCTAAAAATTAGATATATTTTTAAAAATTTAATTAATAAAAAATTACTTAATTCACTTAAAGTACTCTTATATCATTTATACATATTACATACCTTGTTATTTAGAATATTACCCTCAAATCTTCCACTTCCCTTCAACCTTTCACTATCTTTGGGGGATTTAACACATAAACCTCCTAACAAGCCATTTAATTAACTAATGTTAACTTACAATATATTAAATAATATACCATAATATTAAATATAATCAGCAAACAAACCTCCTAAGAGGTCATTTAATTAACTATGCTAACTTACAATATACTAGCAATCACACATGAAATGTGTGATGGAAACGCCGAAGGGGATGTATTGAAGAAGTAAAACTGAAAGGAGTGAAATAACAAGAGAGGAAGAGGAGAGATGAAGTAGGGATTTGAGGGAGAAGCACATGGATGGGGAGAATTTTGTGAGGAACCAATGGGAAAGTCTTCTTTCCTACAACTGCATACCTTTTATTCAAAATGTCAAAAGGAATCTCAGAATGCAAGGAATGGTCGATTGATACTACTAATGTCAATAGTTTTTTGTGATTTCATCTCTTGTTTAAATGTAAGGGGATTTCAATTACACATCTCATGAGACACTTTGCACTCGAAGGGGCCAAAATAGAAAATGGGGAAAATCCAATAGGTGTTGGCTAGGTATGGTGGTTGAAGAAATAGGAGGTGTACATTCTTGTCACATTACTTTTCACCATAGGATTATGTGTTTACTAATAAAACCATGAAAGTGTGCATGTAATTTCTAGGTTTAAAAGAGATTATTTGATTTCTTAAATATAAGATATGATGTACTTACTCTAAATGTGGCCCAACAGAGAGGCAACATAGAAAAAAATGGTGACCATGAAAAAGACATATACATGAAAAATGACAAATGAACTGAAGAGAAATAAAAAAATATGTTGTTAATATGGAACGATTTGTCTTGGACATAATAAACTACCCATAGAATTCTTGTACTTTCTCCAAGAATGTATACAGACTCCAAAACTTCATGGTACTTGATGAATTTTGTGTAATCATATGAGGCATTTCGATTAGCATTGTAGTAATTCAGCTTAGAGACCTTGAGAAGACACCAAAACTTTTAGAAACCAACAAACTTTCTGAAGAACAACACAACATTCTACAAAATTTTGAGAAAAATTTTCATAGACATCTTTGATATTCTCTGCAAACATATTTGAGAACATAATAAGACTTTGGAAGGGAAGGAAACAATAAACATTTTTTCATTTTAGAGAGCAATATTTCTTTACAAGCCATATTTGAACACCATGATGTACCTCCTTTAGAAATCCTTCAAAACAAATAATTTTTTCACATTCTTCCATCTTGGAAGGTACACAATGGTTGTGATCCATCTCCAACGTATAACATGCCACCCTATGAATCAAGAATGCGGTCCATCTTAAATTATTTGGGCCATTAGTATACATCAAAATACTCTTATATCACTAGAATCTGAGTTTGACTAAGGAAAATGCAATGCGAGGTATCACCACCATCCATGTTGTTGAACTCTAAAGAGACCTCACTATGACGTGCTCTGAATGACAAGCACGAGCCACCATCCATGACTTAAACACTTTCTCTTCACACCCTTTCCATGATTTTTCTTCTCCTCCTTTTGTTGAGAGAGCCACCCTAATCCTTAGAGCCAAATTCTCGTGAATGATTTTTCATGCCATAATGGTGTAGCTTAAAAACAAGACGATAAATAAAATAAAATCCAATATGTTAAACTTTGATATGATGTACCATGTTCTAATAGATGGTTGTTTATCCAATTCCTTGAATATATCATTTTCAAAAGTATAGTTCACCTTGTTGAAGATGGATTTTAACCTATGAAAAAAGTAAAGCTCAAAGGCAATATCGGAAGACCAAGGAAGAGATATATCTCTAGCCACCTCCAAATCCAAAATGTGTCATTCCCGAAAGTAGACACCCCATGAGTACACATATTATCATCTTTTCATTTTCGATCAATAGATAATTACCAAGCAACATTGTGACATCTCGTATGTTCGATGCATCTAAAATAGTGATGATACTCATGATGTTCAAGTATGAATTTTTTTAATTGTAAGCACTCTAAGAATAAAGGTATATTTTCGAGGGATCTTGTGCACCCTTTTTTACAATCTTATATTGTACTTACTTTAAATGTGTCCCCACATTGAGGTAACACAAAAAAATTACGCCCATGAAAAAATCCAAGACATGAAACAACGAAGGACATGACTATGGAGCAATAAAAGAAATATGTTGTTGCAGATGGATAGTCGAGTAGTTCCAAAGCTTGTTAGATTCAATGCATATATAAGTTAATCAAGAACATGCATTTAGTGTAACAAAAATTAAGAATGTACTTAGCTTTGTGTAGAAGTTCTATTATCTTCAAATATCCTTAGATTTAATAAGATTAAAATCTCACAAGGGATTTTAATTAAATTGTCGACAATTAAATACCTTAAGTATTCACCATAAAGTCTAGAAATTTATATATGAACTCTCTTCGTTGTTATGATATGGCCTCTTCTCTTTATCTACACACAATGACCAAACTTCTTTCTCATATTTGTAATGAGTAGGGGTTAAATTCTATAACCTCTTAGACTTGTCAAATATTTTTAGGCAATGATAATATTTTAATATTATCTTTCAAAAATTAACAGTATTATTTTTATCAACTATTATATATATATATATATATATATATATATATATATATATATATATATATATATATATAATTTACATACAATTTTATATAAAAAATAAAATTCAAATTTTAAACATCTAAGTCATACTCTCTGGATTCTCAGCTTATTAAAAATAGACTGTCATGGATGATGGGATGGCATTGTTAAAACAAATAATTGTTTGACGTGCAAGTAAGACTGGCATATTTACAGACGACCATCAGAATATTCAACCATCTACCACATACATTGTCTATGGTCGTTGAGCTGACTCCACCGACCACATCAATCGTGCATCAGTCTTCTTTTATGGATCCACCTGACTCACCGCCACAAAACACATCTTCACCTTCACAAACTTGTATTTTGCATCCACCTCTCCAGACACCAAGGATTCGTTAAGCCTCCATGTGACCACCAACTCATCCTCGCTCGCCATAGCCACTATAACAGACACTCACAAACAAAAATACTGATCTTTAGATTGAGATTTATTATGCTAAATTCATGTCCATGGCCTTTTATGACCGTCGTGTGATTTCCTTCAACCAGGTGGACCACTTATATCTAGACTCCAAAATAGACATGCATCGTCCATGTATGAATTTGTAAATGAAAACGACATCGGTATGGGTGAGTCGTGCCTTGTGACCAAATACTTATATGGTGACGGAATTTTATCGACACATTTTGTGTTTCCAAATTCTACCATACAAAATAAATCGTACGAATGACTCTTTACATGTTTTTCATAATAAAAATGTAAAATAATTGTAAATATTTTAAATAACCCTCACATATTTGTCATTTTTATATATAATTCTATAAATTATATTAAAATACATAAATATGTATTAAAATAGTTAAAATGAAAATAAGAAATTTTAATTTTGTTGATAAAATTAATAGTTTTTGACGAAAGACAATAATGGAGTGCAGACCATGTCCTTTTAACAAACTTTTCAACAATTGAAAACTTGAAGTTTACCTCATTAAACGTGTTTCATTAAATGGCGTGGACAACTGTATATTTTACAGGAACTTTTCCATAGGACTTCTTCATGTGTTCGGGGCACTTGTCCATGTGGCCAGCCACGTGGGTGTCTATTTGTCATTCCCTGTTCCACGTATAATTATACGATAATAGAAACGAATTTATTATAAGCCTTATGTAGCTAATGATCATAAACGAACATTAAAGTTGACATTTACTCTCACCTCATGACATTGTTTATTAAAAAAACATTGCATGATTACAATAAAGTTATAGTCTAGATATATTAATGCCAACAAATACATCCAATGTCTACTTTTCCCCACTAATCGAAAAATACTCCAAAAATTAGGATTCTCTCCATCATGACCCTCAAGCGTAACTTTAAAGGAGGATAGAAATAACGTTCAAATCGTATATAAACAAAATATGATGATTTAACCAACATAGGTTTTAATAATGTTAATGAGTAGCATATACATAATGCTTTTGAAACATGCTTGATTATATGCCAATGCTTTAGAAGACACATGGACAAGCCCAATATATTAGCCCACATTTACCTACCTATTTTCTACTATAATTTTTATTTTTATTTTTATTTTCCTAAATGTTTAGGCTTTCTGTCTATCAATCAATCAAGTCAATATCAATTCAAATGGCCCTTAGACATTTGTTTTGCATTATTTTATATATGTTATGTACATTGGTAAAGAGTTAAAAGCGGTGTATTATTGTCTCATTACGACAACTTACAAAAATTGAAACTCTCTTTAAATGGATCATTGTGTAATCCACACATTCGTTATTCATCATATGTTTACTTTAACCTATTATCGAATCTCTTTTCAAAATTAAAACTTGTTAGTATTGCCTATAGCATTTTAGCATAATTATCTATGTAATTGGAATAGAATTGACCGATCCATCTTTTCACTTTTCCATTTCTATCCATTAAAACCGAGCCACACATGTTGATTTTGCCACAATTTGAATTTAGCGATATGTAAATAAAATATTGATTAGGTTCATTTGATCATCATGAAATTATTAATTATTGTCTAGTATAATATTAAAACACTTCATTGGTAATGTTATTGTTGTGTTTTCGTTCAACAACTTATAACTTTTTGTGTAGTTTCAAGGGTCTAAAACTCCATAAGGGTTGATGATAAACTTGCATACATGGACCCCCAAAACAAGTCCACTCTTACAAGATATTCCTATTTTAGAGTAGTAGAAATAGAATTTTATGAATTCAAGAGATGTAAAAGAGTGAATGTAAGTAAACATAATCGGATATTTGCATTGCAATTTTAGAGGTCCTAAACATGACCATATGCACACTTTGGATTATAATCAAAATTGTCTATACAATATTAACATTATACCCTTCTAAGCTCAAATTTGTAGGAAATTAGGTTCAAATGTTTGTATATTAACACAAATTATTCATATGGAAATGAGGATCCCGTGACAATGTTATATAAGATAAAATATTTATCTCTTTATGTGATTATTTTAGAAGTTAGTTAAGCTTGATTTATTGTATTTTCATGTGTTATAATACTTATTTTAGATAGTATTATTTTTATGAATGCATTTTGATGAATTCTAGTTGACTTACATCTCTTAGGGTTACATATTTCAAGTAAACCCACTTTTTGCATGGTCGTATATTTAAATATTTGATTTGCTTGTACTGATTCGCTTGTACTGATTCCAAATTGTGGGTCATGTTTAATTGAATCAAAACTTAATACAACCTAAAGTGTTTGGAGTTACACATTGTTTTTTATTTCATATTTTTATGCCACCAAAAATAAATAAATCCAATATTTTAATTAGAAAAAAGCTAAAATATATCAAAAATAAATAGAAATGGTTTTTTTAAAACCCAATCTAAGGTAAGCTTGGAAAAATGAAATGGTCTGCTAAAAATATTTTTTCTCCTTTAATTAAAGTGGTGCCCTTGCAAGATGATAAATTTGGTTGAGGAACATAAGTATTAATGGATAAAAAATATTTTAAAGGATATTTTATATAAGGAAATGATAAGTTTCCTTTGTACTCAAATTCTCAAGGTTGAGACAAGAGATCCAAAATGATGATTAATCTCATATGGTTTATTACTTTAGTTGGACATGTCAATGTGTTTGGGTATATTAAATAGGCTTGTGAAGATTGTTTCTTAGTTTCTCTAGTTGTGCGGAGTTGAAGAATCTATGAAGAAGTATCTTAGAGGGTTTTTATTTGATTCTTGAATGGGACTCAATGACTTTAGAATGTATGTTAAGTATCGAAAATAGTGATAACTGAGAGCTTTTTATAACCACACTCTATAAAGATGCAATAATGCAATTCTTAGTTGATGTTACTTTAGTGAAAAGGATAAAAATTAGGTTGGATTGCTCTATCTCGAAAACAACCAAATTGATCGGGTTGAATTCATCTCAACACAATCATCCATTCAAAGTAAATGTGGTATGATGAGGCTAGGCCTTAGGAAAAAGGTGATATCGAGGAATGAGTAGATGAGCTAAGAGCAAAGATTATTCGGACCAAGGAAAACTAGATCCTAAGATAGCTCATCTAAAACTATAATATGGTTGATTATAAAATTTGGGAGTGGAATGGTGTGAAGCATGTGGTCATGATCAATATATCCTTAGATATGATTGATTGTGGTAGGAATTATCACATGAATAAAAAAACCTTTCCTATGTAGTTTTTCTTGAGCGGGAATAATCATGAATTGACATAAACACATGAAAAAGTAGACAAGCAAAATGAACACAAAGGCTATATGCTTGAGTAACATGGGTTGTAGATAACTAAAAAGAAGGAAACAAATAACCAACACTAACTAAGAAACAAGATACATACTATTAAACATAAAATGAATGATTTTCTAACATAAAGTAAATTTTAAATAACTATTTGCATTCAAATAAAGTACTTTTATAAATATAAAATATTACACAAATAGAAATAATTTTGGTGTTTTCCAAGTAATATGTAAAAATAATAAAATAAAATCTAAGGCTAAAATCCTTTCCATGAATTTTACATGTATATTTGAAGATTAATTAAGATGAAATAAATTAAAATAAAATGAAGAAAAGGAGAGAAGGAAAGGTTGAGTATCTCTCTATTACAACTAGGATGTAAAAATAGAAGTTGTAGATGTTGCATGTTGTAAAAGTTTTTCTTACAAGAAGTATAAAAGTTTATCATTGCAAAAATCAGAAGAACGCACTCCTATGTAAATAAATACATTATGCAAACAAAGTGAAAATTAATGATTTCTTCTAGAAATAAACAATACTTGAACACAATCATAATTCAACCAATTCATAGTGCCCACTTCCAAAACTCTCATGAGTAGAGTCCATAATGAATTCTTACTTAAAAAGAATAATGATTTCAATAGTGGTTGTGAGGAAATGAATAAATTAAGAATGAAGATTTATCTAGAATGATCACTATTATGCTTAAATTTATGGGGTTTGCATATTAAGTGAGAAACCACTTAATAAAAAACCCACCAAATACTAAGAACTTTGTCTTAATACTTATGTTTAAAACATAAGGTGGTGGATCCGTATACCACGTCGAGAGGATGTTTAATATTAACCCATCCAACACACCACCCACCTTGTATAAAACAAGGTGATCTCATTTGAGATCTAATGCAACCTAGAATTTACTAGTATAAGCCCAGGTGCGCTGACATATCACTCAACCTAGACTGAGCACTCACTTGAAGTGCGCAAAGGTACCAGCCCCTCTTTAGGGTTGTTGTTGCAGGATGTTAGCATGATGAAGACTTAATGCATTCAAATCCTTAATTAATACATCATTCTACAATGCATGTTCAGGTCTAGTTCTAAAGAATAACATATTTAAACAATATCCATAATGAAACCAACCATGCAAGAACCAATTATACTCAAAATTAACACTCTGATTCAGCCAATACACTCCATTATATTAAACATGATAAATACACATAAGCTCATTACAATAGATAATACCATTGCTCGGTTCTCACACACTCTATACTACGCAGATCATTACATATTTATAAGGGTGGGGACTTGCCCTTCACCGCTTGCATAATTCCAAAAATAGGTCACATGCTGAAAATAACCATGTGCCTTTACAATCACAACCACACATGCAAGTGCGCTAACAATAGACCTCTTCTAGTTAACTGGTAGTAGCAAATCTATTCTTAGCTTGCACCCATGCAAAGTACTTCGTAGCCGCTCCTCCAAAAATAGCCAATGCGTGTCACGCAAGTCTTTACCCAGTTTGTGTGCTTGGCATGCTATCTCAAAAAATAGCCCGTACAAGTGAAAATGGTTAAGTCCCAAATCCACCCTTATATTTTGCATGCGTGTTCTCCCCTATCCTTCCGTGCCTTTGATTGTGCCCCTGTTCTCTCACACGAACCTTCTGTGTGCCTTCTACTAGGTATTCCACTTTTATCCGCTCAACAAGATCGATGTAAGTGACATACACACATTATCTGAAATATGCAAGCTAGTACTCTACATTAAGCGAATGTTGTTTATAGTTTGTAATACCTTTGATAAGGTGTAACTGTTGGGGATCTGTGGAAATAGTGGGAGTGTTGGGTGAAATTCAATTCTCAATAAAGATAAGTGATATTTTTAGTGGGTTTTTTACCAAAAGGTTTTCCCACTTAAATCATGTGTTATGTGTTCATTATTATGTGTTATGGGCTATTTAATTTCATTGTTACATGCATCTAATCTATGATTTAATTCAATATAATTCATTATAATTTGTTGTACATTCATAAACTATAATCCTTGGCATATTTATGGTGGATATCTAATATGTGCTTATTATTTATTCTCATCTCCTAACATGGTATCATAGATAGATGTTTGTGGTTATGTAGGATGAATCTAGTTTTACAGGGGAAAATTCATATGTAGATTGGTTTACAAAAGTTCACTTGAAATATTTGAAGCTCGCGACACTTTAAGTTTTTTTCTACAACCTTTTCAAATTCTATAGGTGCAAAACTCCAATTCTCTATGAAATAAGTTAAATTTGGGAAGTGATTTAAGTTTTAAATAACTTTGGAAACCCCCAAATAGATCTATGTGCCATATATATCCACCATCTCATGTTTTTTTTTTGGAATTAGGGTAATCTTTTGAGGGTGTTGAAAGGACCCACATCCTTGTACAATTGATGATTTTTGAGAGGATCCACAACCTAGGTTACAATGAAGGGGACCACCATTAGGAACCCAATTGAGGAAACCATAAGGCCATAGTGAAGATGCAATGACCAACGACAGGAACCACGGCAAAGTGGAACAACAACTAGTGGCGGTGGCGAGAGGAACAACAACCAGTGTCAACAACGAGAAGAAGAATGAACAACATCAACAACGAGAAGAGAAGCCACCAACGTCGGTAGTGAGAGG
Organism: Taxus wallichiana var. yunnanensis; assembly: GCA_018340775.1. NCBI lineage: Eukaryota > Viridiplantae > Streptophyta > Pinopsida > Cupressales > Taxaceae > Taxus > Taxus wallichiana. Next base: position 703,506,188 of record CM031244.1, read on the forward strand.
AGAAACCATTAGTCTCGAAATGAGCGGAGTAGCCACCAATGTCAGCAGCGAGAGAAACAACCACTAGTGTCAGCACGAGTAGAGATGCCACATCTAGCGATGAATCATCTTCGAGGAAGATCATGCCTTAGGGGATTTGAACATGGGTGGGAAAGCACACAACCATGTGACTTGACCACACCACTTCCACCCCATTGGCATATCCACCATTTCATGTTTGGTCATCTGCGACCTTCCTCATTTTTTTCCAATCTTGCATGGAATTTTCTTCGCTTTATGGTATTTTTCCTTGTTGCATGATGGTTTTTGTGTGTTGAGAAGATTTTTTTGAGCTCCAAAACATTCTGATTTATTCTTTATACTTTTTGGTTATTGTGAGAAAGTCTTTTGTTTCGTAGTTTTTGCAAAAATCCTTTATTTCGATGACTTTTCTAGGTTTTTTGGTGTTTACTTTAAATTTCTATAAAACGATTTTCTTTAGAAGTATTTATTTTATGGATTTTACCTTAAAATTCTATGAAACACTAAAGGTTTATAAATATCCTTGAAATACCAATCCTTTGTTCCACTTTGCTTCCAAACTTGGAATCGCTCTAACTTCTTATCTTTTGCTTTATGTATTTTTGCGACATGTTTTTAATTATTGGATGAATTCTCTTTTATTTTTATACCTTATTTGAATTTTTTTGTCAAAGCTACAATATATTCACTTTTTATCCCATAGAACACTATTTCCTTGTTCCGTGGCCTCCAAATTTGAAGAACTTAGATGTTCTTACATTATACCTCACGAATTCTCGAGCTTATATTTCATTTTTGTGGCTTAGATGTTTAGTCTTCATATTTTTATCAAGTTGAAATAATCCCCTTCTTTCAACTCCAGCGGAAGTATTTTTCCTTGTTTTACGGAATTTTGTGTTCTTTTAAATCCACATAACACTAAGTTTCTCTAAATTGATAAGTTTTTTTGAAGTATGGCTAGTTCATTTGATTTATCTTTGGATAAATCCCGGTTTTAAATAATCCTATTTATAGTAATTGGAGAGTTAGGATGAAAGCCATCTTTATGGCAAGAAAGATATGGGATTTAGTTAGTGGTGTTGAAAAATAACCCACTAGGAGATAAGATAATCTTGAGAGCTTGACCTACTTCTACCAAAACTCCTAGGATGCCATGCCAATCCTATTGCAAAGAATTAGAGAATGAATTCTTCTTGCATGTATGACACATGGAATATCCAATTAATGCATGGAATCAAATGCAAACTATGCATGAAGGCATTCATATTTCTAAGATAATTAAGCTAATCATGAAATTGTGTACAACTCTATTGGTAAGATAGACAATTTCAAGGTAAGATTAGAAGGTAGAGGGTTTACTCGAAATTGTGTTTAGATTATGTTGAATCCTTTTCTCATGTAGCCAAAATGAACACTATTAGAATTATTTTATATTTAGATTCTCAAAATTGATGGGAGATTCACCAAATGGATGTTAAAAATGCCTTCTTAAATGGTGACTTGAAAGAAAAAATATGCATGATTCAACCTAAAGTTTTTGAAGAACCTAGTAAGGAATTATATGTTTTTAAGATTAAAAAATATTTGTATGGTCTTAAACAAGCTCCTAGAGCTTGGTATGACAAGATAAATAACTTCTTTCAAGATATTGGTTTCAAAAATTGTTTTGTTGATAATGATGTATTGCGAAAATACGAGAACAATCATATTATTATTTTTGTCTCATATGTTGATGATATCTTGATTACTAGTAGTGATAAAAATATAATTCTTAAAATCAAATAGAAATGAATGATTTAGGACTGCTTGAATCATTTTTAGGAATGGTTATTATTCAAGATCATAAATCTATTATTATGTCTCACGCAAATTATGCTTCTAACCTTCTTGATCCGTAAACTAAAATTAACCCCATGTTATAATTGGTTTACCAAAATGAATACTTATAAATAATCATTTTCTCGATTCTAATGAATAGGAGTTGATTAAATTTTTAATCCAAACTAATTTAAATGTGTTTGAAAACTGAATCGAAACTAATTTTAAGTAATTATAAACTCATTTTTTCAGTGCACATTCAAACTGATCAAATATGATCTCCTTAAACGTTATAAAAATGTGATTATTGCATCAAAATCAATTAAATACTGATTTAAATCTACATTAAAATAAGAAAATAGTTGATGTAAAACTGAAACACACAACACCAATGTGATAACGAAGTTCACCCATTGTTTGGTCTATGTCTCTTAGATTTCTTATAACACAATCTAATCCATTAAAAATTAATTTACAAGTACAAATAATAATTGACCTTAAACCTTCAAATGGAGAGAAATGTGACTTAAAAAAACTCTATCTTGGATAGAAATTCCTCAATCCATGAATGTTTGTATCTCCACAAGGCTTCCAAATAGGTTATGTGTAAAATCGAGACTAAAAACTTCTCAAACAGAAATGAACATCGAATTTCAAAATTACAATGGCCTTAAGCTAATTGTCTCAAAACTCGAATAGTTTTCCGGACCTTTCTAAATCTTGAACATGCCTCCAAATGGGCTTAAAATGCCCAAATATACAATATTCCCTTTTAAAATAATACACAATCATATAAAACTCTAATTCAAATACCAATTTTCCCCTTTTATAACACTTACAACTAGTGGGCGAGTTGGTTGAGGAGTATATATTTTTACCCCATGGTGCGGGGTATGAATCCTCTAAAGTGGATTTATTTGAGCTCTTATGGCTTCGATTTATCCCACATTTTGTGGGATGTGTTGGTGAGAAGGCTTAAAATAACATGTAGTCATTTTTACACCCACCAAAGAACAAGGGAATCCCATGCATGCCGGCCTATCACCCAATGAGCACTTGCGCTCACACGAGGCTCGCACGATCGCCGATTATATCCTTTATGTAAGTTTAGTGGGAAACATCATCTATGATAGGAAATTAAAGAGAGTGAGTGGAAACGAGACATGTAATCATCACGAGCCCAAAATGGCTTCTAAACCAATGTAGTCATTCCAAACAGAATGATACTTAAAAGATTATAATCTTCGAACCAAAACAAAAAGGAGAATGCACAAGGATTCATACTCATTCTATAAACATACATGAAACAGAACTATGAAGATATGTGTATGGACTAGAATCATTAATTATCATATTCAAATAAGTTGGTAACCTCATTACATCCATTAGATCCATTACAGGACATCATAGTATGGAAAACTGAAGTCATACATCATAATTGGATTTACATACCTTAGCTCTAAAAATAAAATGTACAATTACAAGCCCCTTGATGCACCCTTCCCCTATCTTTCATCTACCTAACCCAATACAACTCCTTGCAACGTTTCTGCAGAGCTCCGCTCCCTATTAATCTCCTCCCCTTTTCTTCTATGGGTGCTTGTATTTATAGGCCTCTTGAACTACCAACTCACCTTTTTGGGGCTTCAGATCCATCGCTAAGTGTTATAATGTGGTCCTCCATGGGAGCATGCTCCTCTGGCCCGAGCTCTTCACTCCTTGCCATGATGGTCTTCTAGAATCTTCCATCGTAGGGCATATTCCTTCATAGACCAACTTGTCACCAGGATGACACCTCATCCACTCATCATGCGCAGGTGGGTCATGATTTTCTTGTGTCCTACCTAATACGTCAAATATGGCCAAGTCATGAAACATCGTTCTATCGGCGAGTATCACAAGTCCTTCTAAAACCCTCCTAGAACCTAGCCTTGTGTGCCTTATTCTTGCGCACCCACTCCTCAACTTAGGCTTTGCGTGCTCATGCGCCTTTTTGTACTTAGTCAATATTTTAGGGGCCCAACATAACATGTGGTGGTTTTTTTATCGTGGCTTCAACCATGTCCTTCAATATTTTTTTCTCTTAGGTGGTTATATGTAGCCCGATCCTATGGAACTTGGGCTCAAATCATCCAATATTGGGAAGAGGTGACAATGAGCCCTCTTGGCTTGGATTGTGACTTAGTTGACATGGAAAGTTGGTGGATATCTGGTTTACGACTCGACGATGGTGACTATTGTCGAGTTAGTCTCCATGAGTTGGTTGGCATCCGTGTTAACTTGGAACATTTGGTGTTATCTGTAGCTTGGAATATGTGGTAATGTGTCTTACCCATGAAGTTCCATTTGTCATATTTCGAGACTACCACATGTCAATTGGAAAATGCACCAAATAACATAGTGCAAATGGGATAATTAACACCACCAATTATAATATGGTGTTTTGGTCTCCTTCAAACAATAATAGATCCCACTATTGAAACCCAATTTTTTTTGCACACGCCTGTCGAAGACCGAAGTATAAAAATTAAAAATATTTTTCCCTTCTCATCTTGCACATTGTAACTTGTCAACTTCTTATAGTTCAACTAGTTGTTCATTGTGCTTGTCCGTACATGCACTGCTATTTACTTGCTAATCATATGCGGGATGTATTTTGCACATATGGTATCCTTTTTAACCCGTTCAAAGTGCGGTGGAAATCTTACTTTGTTCTCTACCCTAATGAATGGGTATTAGGAAATTTTGGGAACATTTGTTCACCTAAAATGACCTCTGGATCACTTACTAAAATATTTAACATGATTAATTACAAATCCATTACCATTCCTATGGAAGTTGGTATTAAATTAGATCCAAAACATGCATGTAATAGATTTAATTCTACTATATATATATATATATATATATATATATATATATATATATATATATATATATATATATATATATATACACAATGTTGGTAGTTTGATTTTTTAACTATCACTAGCCCTAATATATCATATATAGTTGGAATTATTTCTAGATTCATGCGGGATCCTTATAGGGACTATTGCAAAATGGAAGAAAGAATTTTTATGTATATCATAGGTAAAATAAATTATTGTTTGTATTATTCCTTTAGTAATGATGTAAATTTATTTGGTTATTGTGATTATGATCATATTGGGGACATTTTGGATAGAAAATCTACTTACAGGTATGTTTTCAAGTTGGGTACAAGTGTAATCACTTGGAGTATCAAGAAGAAACTAACTATATTTATCTCTTCTATTGAAGCAGAGTATATAATTGATATGGAAGTAGAAAAGAAAGCCATGGTTAAAAAGACATTGGATGGACTTCATATGGATATCAAAGGAAGTAATATTCTTTAATATGACATGCAAAGTTTCATTACTCTTTCAAACAATCTAGATCAATATAAAAGAAAAAATGCATATTGAAATAAATATGCACTTTATTCCGAAAAAAGTTCTAAATGGTTACATTGATCTCATGTTATGTTCCATTGAAGATGAAGTACAAAATATTTTTAAAATACATTATGTGCTACAAAGTTCTACAAATTTTGTTTTATGTTAGGCCTTTTAGAATTTGGATCAAATGATCACGTGGATGACCTTTGATTATATGTAATTTAAATAAATAAATAAATAAAATGCTAAATCAAAATATGTAACATTACTATGATATAAACAATTGAAGTACAAAATTGACCCAAGAAAATAAGAAATTATGTTTGAAACCCTAGTTGCAGAAAGGAGGGATAGAAAGAATTATTTGATTCACAATGATGTCGAAGGTGTGTAGATCTAGAAAACTGTTGGAACATAGTGATAGTGTGTCACAATAAGATTTAGAAAATTACAGGAGGATTGTTAATTTTGAGACCGGGGAACCTATGTAGGGTCGAGGGCACATGGGGTACTAGGGACATGTTCGGGGTGCTGTGACTATTAAGAAGATGCATAATTCAGTTTTATAGGGTCGTGAGATTTTTTTCCTATTGTCTCCTTTTACGGCTTGTATGTCACCGGACTTCGTTGGTATTCACCTAAAACTCGAAATAAAAAGAATCACATGAAAAACCTCCAAACTACATCAAATCCCCAAAAAGAAAGATGTAAAATAGGAGTTCAAACTATCCTTGGCTATAAACAAAGTGAACTTATGACCGAGCAATGCACTACATTGCATACCCCATGTAGTTCTCTATGTGTGTGTGTGTGTGTGTGTGTGTGTGTGTGAAGGAATCATGCCCTAGGTGGATCTTGTGTGCGCCACACTTGATAGTGAGTAATAGTTATATGTAGAAAATGTAGATAGATGTGTGCATGGAAAAATGAACTTCCCCTCCTGAAGTGCATGCAAAAAAATGTAGTCCTTTTCCCTTGTATGGATGTTAGATGGATTCCTTAATGGTCTTGTGATAGTCTTTGGATGCAAACTTAAGTGGTGATAGTTGATGCTTAGTACTTGGTCCTTTATTATGATCGGATAAATTTATATTTATATGATTCCCTTTGTTGAATTTTTATTAATCACTAAAAGGCAAACTTTTAAGAAAATAATATGTCAAACGGCTAGGAAGGACCCAAAGATGTGAGAAAAGTATAAAGAGGTTGGGGGCGCATGGGCTTTGGAATCTTAGTGTCTAGAATGAGAAATGTTGGAGTATGAAAATACATAATGGGATATAATGAGTGTAAGATAAATAAGGACAATAGAAAACAAACAAATATAGCCAAAATAGTGATTGATTAGTAATTTTCTTGCTTAGAAATCATATGAATAGTAGTATGTAATCAAGACTAGATAAATACCCAAAGTGTGTGATTTAGTGTCTACATTTTCCCCACTTTATATTTTTGAGTTAATATTCAATAAAATAAAGTAGATAGAAGATGCATACACGATAACCATGTAGATTGATGGCGAAAACATGCTTTGAGGAGACAAGAAAAAGTGTGGAGTGATTGAAACGTGAAACTTGGAAACTAAAGAAGAGAAAGTGAAAAAAGTGATGATGATGAACCTAGGGTGAGAGTGTATGTGTAGATCTCATGTTATACCTATTATTGATGTCACTTGATTGTGTTGCTGATCTCGTGATGATGTGTGACCTGATGTGACTACCACTTTCCATAAGGACAAACCCGTAATAAAGAAGGAAGAACAAGTAGTCAAATACGTAAATATGAAAAATATGATCAAAAAAGTAAAATGTATGTAAGAAAGTATGTAAAATTGTGAAAAGGAACATGTGCACCTGATCCATAATGAGGAAAAGAGATAGAAAGGATCATGAAGATGTTGTAGGAGAAAGATTTTTATGGGTGATCTCACGCCAATTGCACTGAATATGATTTTTTTGGGCGATCTCACGCCAAGAACGGAAGACATGTAGGAGAAAAGTCTGGTGTCATCCTCCAACCTTTAACTTCTTCCCGAAGTGTGAACACCACTACAAATGGTGTGTAAAAATATGATCCATTTCGAACAATTCCAATCCAACGTGAAAGTAGAAAAATACAGTGTAGTGCATGCATACTGAGTGTTGAAGAACCGTGTGCCATATAAAAGTCGTTGTGTAAACTTCCAAAAAAAATATGCCCAAATAAAAATGTTGTGTAACTACCCCCTGGTCACATGCATCTAGGAATGGTCAGGGATCCAAGGCACTATTTTTTGGGTCATGGTGTTGGTGAGTGTGTTATATCTCAAGACCCAAGTTAGGTTTTAGGTCGTTGTTAAGGCCGAAGACCATGATGAATGTGTGTTGATTTGTATTGTCTTGTGACTATAAACAATTGTATGAGGTGATTAATTCACCCAATGGATTCCCCCTCGTTTTGGGTGCATGTGACGTCATAGGGAATATGTGGCCCAAAAGAGGACTAGAAATTGTCTTGGCCCGATGCCTTATAGGGGAGGGAGTGTGCTTAGTAGAAACCAAGGCACATGCAAAAAAGTGGATAGGAAAAAAGTGTTAGTGTAAGCAAAATAAAAACGTATGTAGTAGAAAAAATGTAAGTTGAGCACGCAATAAAAACAATGTAGGAAAGCAATAACGCAGACTAAGTAGACTGGGAAAAGCAGGTTTCAAACATGGGACATCACTCATAATGTCACAAGAAAATCAATGCCGATGAGGAAAAAATATACAAAAAATCATATAACAAGAAAGACATAGGCCAAGCCCGCAAACAATGAAAAATAATGGAAAACAATAACAAGAAATGTAACGAGATAATCATGATGGCATAGGATTCCTGCAAGAAAAATGTTGCGCATGAAGCACACATTAGCATGTTAGAAAGATATAAAGTATATCAAGACGTGTATAATCCGATATAATGTAGTGTGCTAATATGAATAGGAAGTAGTATAAATCGAAACAATATTACCTGTATTTTGTGTATAAAAGTGGATGCCCACAGGAGCCATTGTGGGACTATTGATAGGTACTGCACCAAACATCCATGTTGCGTGTATTGATTTGTGTAAATTATACAATCACAACTAGAAAAAAAGTGAGCGTACATGTGTTATGGAATAAATAATGACATACATTGTATATAGCTAACATAATAAGCAAGATGTATCATGCGAGGATAAGCAAACAAGAACAATGTGTAACCAAGATATGTAGTATGTTGTGTAGTTTATATGAAATGGAATACAAAGTGGATGTGATAGGAGTTGCGTGCCCCTAAGTGAGTGTGAATGTGTATGCATGTGATGAGTGTGTGCATGATTTGTTTTAAACTAATGCTAATGCAAGTAAAGACTAACACTTAATAGCCTTACTTAGCAAAAATTAAACAAAATACTAAGCACCATCAAGATAAGAATTAAACAAGGCTAGATACTAACATTCATCATATTCAAAACTTTGAAACTAACAATGTTAAGTGTCTAAATCCTATACTCTCTAACAAAAATAAATGAATGGACCTATGTAGGCTCCATGGTAATAAAAATGGTTGTCTCTGGTACCCCAAGAACCTAGGAATGAGGGCTTGTCAAAATTGGGCTCTGAAGACCCTTTTGACACCTCCCATATGACCTAAGAATTTAGGAAAGAGGCTTAATTCTCCAAGATGATGAACTCCAAGACAACAAAGGAAAGCTTTTAGTTTATTTTGCTATATGCTTTGCATTTGTCTTCTCAAGAAGTTTAGGTGTAGGTATAAAGGTAGAAGGAGGCCTCCTTATATAGCCCAATGGAAAAGGAAACACTCCATCCCTTTCCATGTGGGATAAAGGTAAAACAAGATTAGGAATGGATAAGTTTGCTTTATAAAAGGTAACCTTACTTTAGAAGGGTTTAATTTATACTTAGCAAGTCATGGGAGTTGGGGGTGTTTTAATTAATCAAAGGTGATTAACTAATAGGTAGATGTAAGCTTATAGAAGCTATTTAGAGGAATATTAGTACGATTTAGGCTATTAGAAGGGGATTAAATCAATTAAATACTGATTTATTGGTTAAATAAAGGGAAAACTAATTAATTAATAATAATTAATTAGTCTAGATAGAAGGTGTGATTAATTAACGAAAGATTGTTAATCAGGATGTTAGTTGGATAGGCGACTTAACTAATTAGCGTATTGTAATTAATTAACAACAATAAGAGAGAATATGAGCGCTTTTGACGATATGTTGTCAATTTGCAAGAAAGGAGATAATTAGCGCAATTTAAGTATTTAAATTGCTCGGGCATAATTATGGGTGTCTACATTTGCCCCTCTTTGGGGTGGCGTAAGTGACGCCACTTCAAAGATAGTAGATAAATGGAATTTTGAAGGGATAGAAGAAAAATTAGTAGGAGGGAGAGATGCCCCCTCGAGTGTCGATGGGGTGATGAAGGAAGATGATCGACGATCAAAAAGGTGAGAGAGATAGAAGAATGGGAAGGGGCAGGATGCCCTAGGAATACGGAAGATTAGGGGTGAGAGGAAAGTGATGCAGAAGAAATATGGAGGAGTGGAGAGAAGAGCTTAGCCTCTAGCCGCTATTTATTGGAACAATTTTGATGTCATCATATTACCACGAGAGCTACGTCATCGGTCTTTATGAAAAATATAAGCATATGACAAAGGTAGAATGACATGAAAAGCCATACTACGAACAATTTTCCATTGCTAAAAATACCAACTCCATGCAACATACAACAATGCAATGTAATACGAGAAGGAAATAAACTCATTTAACAAGGAAAACAAGTATGAACACACATATCCAACCCAACAATGGTTAAGACAATTGTAAAAAAATTTTGTTATCAAGATAAAGAGATCCACATGTTCTTGATTGACGACAAGGGTTAAAAATGATGCCTCGAGCAAGGATACATGCAAGGGGAAATGATAATGGACACGAGGTCCAAGTAAAAGTGTTGTGCACAACGAAACAACACTAGGCAATAAACGTACCCCAGAGTACAGATGAAGCAAGCAACTATCTTTGTGAATGGTTGTGAGTTAGGTGATCCATGAATCGTATTAATTGGGGAAGATGTGAAACAAACCAATAGGATACAAAGAAAATAGTATGTGCAAGACACAAGTTTCAGCCGTAATAAGCAAGTTACCATTTTTGTAGGTTTTTTACTTTTTAGGATTTTGTGAAAAATTTTGCCTGTTTTTGGATTTTTGACGTGATATATATATTGTTTTTGTTTTTTGTTTTCCAAAATGCGGTGGACAGTAGAAGAAAATAGAAGAAATAGAATGAAGGGCCTAGGTGCAATAGAAAGTGCCCTAGGTGGAAGAAAGAAGAAACAAGTGACAAATAATGTCCTTGTTTAGTGGAAAAATTAATAAAATAATTATTTTTGAAAAATAATTATTTACGAGAGTGTGAATAAGAAGAAAAATCACCTAGGAGCAATAAAATTTCCCTAGGGGGAAGAAAGGGGTATTAGACAACAAAAATGCCCCAATACGGTGAAAAATAAGAGAAAAATAATTATTTAATAAAAATAATTATTCCACAGTGAACAGAGGAGAAAACGACGGTTGAAACGAGCCTCTAGGCCTTCACGGCGGTGAAAAAAAAGTTGATATACCCCACCTGGGGGTAAATCACACGACCAATTCATTTTAACCAAGAACTATTGATTTTTTACTGTGAGGCTCTGACACCAACGAGGACGATGGTGATCACATGAGACTAATTGGGGCGAGCAGATCAATCTGAGGGTACCAACGACATGCCGATGATGGCGCCTTTGTGAGTATCTAAACCTAACTCATCAAATTTTTTCATTAATTCCCAAAAATGAGTAATTAGGGTTAGGAAGTCACGTCGGCAAGCATGCACGCAGTGCAAAGCATCAAGTCAAAGGCTCGAGCATCCTTTTGGGGTACAGGCATCTCTTTGGGGGCGAAGGCGTCGCTTTGCATACATGCACACGTGCATGCAAACACTCCACACACCCACGTGTATGCGCACACATTACACATGTGTGCATATGCACATGCATTAGAAAGGAGTGAACACATCAAAGGGGGAGTGCACACACAAAAGGGGATGCACGCGCGCAAGCAAAAGCACACAAATGAAGGTGCAAGCTCCGAAAGAGGGGTGCACATGCCCAAAAGGGTGCACAGTGCATGAATGATGGCACACATGTCTCAAGACCATTGCACACACATGCACATGCCAAAGGGAGGCACACAGGCCCGAAAGGGCATGTAGGCATCCTAGGCCGGCGGAGGATAGACAGAAAAATGCCAAAAAGATGACACTTAGAAAAAAAATAGGATTTTTGGGTTAACCCTAAAATGATAGACATATTTTTAGAAGAAATGTTAGTGATTGACGAGTGGATTGACATTTTGTAGAGACAATTGTCGATGTTACGGATTTAGGAGCGTCATTCCCGGATAGCCGAGTTAGAGGGGAGCATGCGTCGGCGAGACCGGTGGGCTATGGCCATACTTCTCGAGGTGGTGGGGCTAGGCCCCGTGTCTCGGATGCCATCCATCATTTTGGACCATGGATTACTTACTGCACTGGCCGAGCGGTGGCATAGCGAGAGCCAGTGTTTTAGATTGCCTACTAGGGAGATGATTATGACCCTAGAGGACGTATGGTGGATTCTCCGCGTGCTGATCATCGGTACTTTGATTGAGTACAACTCTGATATAGGGTAGATTAGAGTAGCTTGCAGCGACCTTTTTGACATAGATGACATACCACATGACGGTATGACCATTGCATTGCACGAGTGTATTTCTGACCCGACATTGCATCGGGGGCCCCTATACATCATGTCACTTATCAGTGGGTTTTTTCTCACTGATAAGATGGGGACATCTTTCCCAAGAGGATTATTACCATTAGTTCATGGCATTTTCAGTGGTGAGCAATATTGTTGGGGGAGTGCATACTGGTGCACTTGTACTGGGATTTACACTTGATCACTTACCACGGTCAGAAGACCGTGGGGCCAACCTCATTGTTACAGATTTGGTCATGGGACCATATTTTTATCAGATTCCCTATGAGCACTTTGCATGTTCAAGACCCAAACGAGCCATCTTACATGGCGTGGGTATCAGTAGGTGGTGATGTATGAGGCCACCTAGGTAGCCTATATAGATACCGACGAGAGTTCGATGAGCTTCCTGGAGATAGACATTATATGGAGACCTTATAGACATATCCAATGGCCAGAGGATGCCATAGAGCTCAGTGTGTGCTCAGTAGAGCACTTTATCCTTGGTAGTCGTAGCTTCATCATAGAGTCAGCTGAGAGTTGACAAGTGCCAAAGAAAAACTTGGCCTAGTATAGGGGGTTCCGTAACTCCGATATATGGGATGCCTGCAGAGACTTAGAGAGGCATACTATGGGGCCTCGCATACCGGTGGCCCGAGCCAGGGTGAGTTTCTCACAGGTGGTCCCATAGGCATGGGACCCAAAGACCACGGCAGTCGTCGATCCAAGTACTACAATAGATTATGGGACTTGGTACGCCACTGTCTTACCCCAACATCTTACTATCCTAGAGGAGGCCTAGGTAGCAGGTGTTTGACCACCTATAGAGATTTGGCATGGTTCTGAGTAGAGAGAGGGTGCAACAGGTCATGATCTAGAGGATCCCTTTGATGGGATACCACATGATGAGCAGGTACCACTCAGGTATAGGGACCGAGGCCATAAGGTCTAGGATAGGTACCAACATAGATTCCGAGAGCTAGGGTCCTAGAGTAGGGCCAGTCATCTAGGGCACCACAAGGACCAGTCTTAGTGGCATAGCTAGTGGCACAGACAACCACCTTGTAGCAGCAGTTACAACAGGCTCTAGCCAAGAGAGATGAGGCTAGAGCAGAGAGAGACGAGGCCCGAGGTCATTGTGGGACAAAGATAGCCGAGTGAGATCAGGCTCGGACTCAGATTGTGACTTTATTATTAGAGTGAGATCAGGCTCGGGCCTAGGCTAGCCCAGGAGGTGACAATGTTGTGCACTTCTAGTAGATTCAACAGATGGCCTCTCAGATGGCCCAAGTGACATATTTATACTAGCAGACACAGCCCAGCTTGTTGCATGTGATATTATAACGAGATAGGCTTAGGGCAGAGCATGTAGTGGGCCAGGCCAAGCTTACCCAAGCCTCAGTAGAGATAACATCCTACAGACGCATAGAGGGTACAGTGGTGACTACCCAGACTCATAGAGATCTAGCCACAACAGAGGGTCGGGCCTCCTATTACATGTCCTTATATTTTGAGGCGGTTCCAGGTGAGCAAAGTGAGCACCTTCTTAAGTTAGCATTCGAGAAGGGGCACCGTGGATCGGAGAGGCCTCGAGCCTTAGTGGATTAGCCATGACCAGAGAGAGCCGACAATACTCATGCCATGCTACCTCCATGGGACAAGCCAACTACAACCTCAAAGGGTTCAAGTCAGCCCTAATGTTTTTCATATCATTTTGTATTTGTACAACAATTTTGACACATGCCTCTGATGAAGGCTTTTATTATGTTATAGATGTATCACCTTTGTATGCCTCAGATGAAGGCATTTTTGATGTATAGTAGTTTTTGATACATATATATTACACATGTATGATTTGGACATTTTTGACAGGACATATGTGTATATGAGATGTACATTTGTTTATTATTTCTCATGGATAGATAGCTGTGTTTATGATGCATTCTGATTTGATTTGACATGTATATGTATCATGATCTTTGTTGATGTATCACATGTGTTTTTATTTCTAGATGATTGATCTTGTAGAACATATCAAATGTGTTTGCTTATGTGATGTGCCATACTTAGTGGACGGGATGATATGATGATAAGGGTGTGGGGGGGATAGATTTTGATATTTGCGATCCCTCTTGCCCCCATTTGATGATACGATATGTGATGATTAGCTTAGCATTCATGTATCATGTATACTTATCTTTTTCTTGATAAATGATGTTTAGATGATGTTAGATGTGATGATGTGATAACAAAACAATGCACATGCAACAAGCAAATACAAGCAAATGCTAACAAAGAACACAATGAATTAACATAATAATGCACCATGATTCATGTAGCATATAAAAACATACCTCAATATGCACAAGCAATAATAAATCTAATCTAAGAAAGAAAAGATGAATTCTAACAAAGTATGCCCAAGCAACAAACAACATAAAATCAGTTTCATGAAGTAACTATAAAGCAAACAAACAAAGAAAGAAACAAGACAATGCAAGTAAATGTAAGTAAATGTTTTTGTAAATGTTGTTTTCATGCAACAATTTTCTATTGTTTTTGATTTATGTGAAACAATTTTCTATTATTTTTGGTTTTTTGAAAAAAATTCTCTTTTTTTATTTGTTTTTGTGAAACAATTTCTATTGTGTTTGGTTTTTTGAAACAATTTTCTATTGTTTTTGTGTTTCTATGAAACAATTTCTATTGTTTTTGTGTTTTTGAAACAAATTTCTATTTTTTTGTGTTGTTTTCTAACGGTTTTCAAGATTTATGCATAGGTAACCAAGAAAACATGGATGCCCCAAAGATGTTGGATGGGGAATATACAAGGACAGAGGTCACGCATGTATGAATAAGAAGGTGAAGTCATTAAATTCTCCCCGAAGTGTAAGATGGGGAATAACGAAAGACCATGCCCCTCACATACGAATAAAATAAGACAAATTTGTATCAAGGCTTGATAGGATTGGACTCACAAGCAATCACGAAGGTAGAACTAGGGCTAGGCCAAGTAAAAGTATCCTCCGGATGTAAGATGCTTGTGAATAACGAATCCTCCCAAGGTGTTGGAAACTGGTTTTCACCCAAGGACCTATCCAAAGTGCCACAATTGCATGGTTTTCACTTGTGGATGACCTGTTTTCTCTTTTTTTTTTTTTTTAATTTTTGATCATTTTACCATGTTTTTTTATTTTTTTACTTTTCTGATTTTGTGCCATGTTTTAAGCATAGAACCGCTTAAGATGCATGGCATTCATGGGCTCACGGAGCTCATCACCATTGGGGTGAGCAAGTTTGTATGCCTTGGTGCCGTACTTGGCTACTATAACATAGGGTCCTAACTAAAGTGATTCAAACTTTCCTTTCTTTTCTCATTCTACTCTTATGTTGAACTGATTCTCCTTCATGACTAAATCACCAACCTCAAATTGGTGAGGTATGATTCTCTTGTTGTAGTTTATGGAGACTCTATTCTGATACACTTTGAGGTGATTAAGAGTGCGGATGCACTTCTCATATAGGAGCTCTAATTCAATCGGTCTAAGTACCCAAAGAATCCTCATCTTTATCCAAATAATCCCTAAGAGAGATTCTTAGGGAAGGAAGTTCAATTTCTAGTCGGATGATGGATTCTGTCCCAAATACTAGAGCATATGGTGTTGCACCCATAGGAGTGTGAATGGAGGTTCTATAAGCCCAAAGAGTTGGGTGAATTTTCAAGTGCCAATTACGACTTGTTTTACTAACCATCTTTTCCATTATTCTCACCAAAGTCTTGTTTGTGGCTTCATCCTGTCCATTACCTTGGGGATAATATGGTGTAGACCATTTTAACCTGATTTGGAACCGCTAACAAAGACCTTTCACCGTTTTATTCTTAAATGACTTTCCATTATCCGTAATAATGGTCGCAGGAATGCCATATCGACAAATGATATGATTCATGATAAATTTGGAAATCTGAGCTCCTATTACATAGGTTAAGGGGACAACTTCCACCCACTTTGTAAAGTATTTAGTATTCGTGATGATGTGGGTATGACCATCAGATGAGGTAGGGGTAAGTTTCCCTATCAAGTCAAGTCCCCACTTAGAAAATGGCCATGGGGTAGTGATAGGTTGCAATGGTTACGATGGAGCATGAATGAAGTTTCCATACTTCTGGAAAAGTACACACTTTTTGACATAATTGCAACAATTAGTTTCCATGGTAGGCCAATAGTAGCCTACTCTCAACAATTTCTTGGCCAAAACCATTCCATTTGTATGTGCTCCACACACCCCTTCATGTACTTCTTTGATTTCTTGGATCGACTCCATCATATCAAGACAACATAACAGATTCCCATCATAGCCACGATGATAAAGTGTACCTCCTCAAAGGGTGTAATGGGCTATTTGGTGAATCAGGATTTGTTTCTCGAGAATGGGAGATACCGGGAGGTAACGTGTTACCTTTGAGATAGGTAAAGATGGGATCGTAGCATGGGGAATGGGACTAACAACATCACAAGCCAGACAATATTTTGGCATGTTATATACGCAGGATGGCATAAGTTTTCCACAAATAATGACATGTCATTATTTCCTAGTGGAATATAGAGCATAGAACCCACTGTCTCCATAGCATCTATCGATCGTTATGCGCTCGTGGAATTTGTTCAAATGTGATGCGCGCGAAGTACTCCTCAAAGTTTCTACCGCTTTTTATAAGGTATGAGCTTATCATCCTTAACCTTGTATTCATCATTAACCTACTTAATAATTAACTAAGAATCACCCACAACCTTGACATGATGAATGTTCAACTTGATAGTGAGCTTCATCACTGCGATAAGTGCCTCATAATCTGTGATATTGTTTGTGTAAGGAAAACCCAGGAAAAAATCCTATGGTATAGGGTTGTGAGAAGGAGTAATGAGGACTACTCCTGCACTTGAACAATGAAAATTAAAGGACCCGTCAAAGTGTATCTGCCATACAATAGATTCTTCAATATATAGTAATGAGGCATCTGGCAGATCCAAATTTAAAGGTTTAGTGCCTTGCAAAGGTGCTTCTGCTAGTTGGTTAGTGAGTACTTGTCCCTTAACTAACTTCTGATTTACAAATTCTATGTCAAACTCACTTAGTAGAATGATCCAATTATCCATTCTACCCGTGAGGGCTAGTTTATACAACAAGTACTTGAGTTGGTCGACTTTGGATATCATCTTGGTTTTGGTATTCAATAGATAATGGTGAAGTTTTTGAAAAGTAAAAACAACCGCCAAGAAAGATTTTTCAATTTGGGGATAGTTGAGTTCATAAGTGATGAGAGTGCGACTGAGATAATACACCGATTTTTCTTTGTGACCAAGATCATATTGGGTGAGTAGCACACCAATAGAAAATTATGTAGTAGAGATATAAAGCAAGAGTGGCTCCCAAGAGTTGGAGGCATGAGGACAAGTGGATTGGCCAAGTATTGTTTAAGCAAAGCAAAGGCTTGCTATTGCTTTGGTCCCCAGATGAAGGTGACATCCTTTTTAAGCAAGTGGGTGAATGAGTGGCACTTATCTACAAGCTGGGAGATGAAGTGATGAATAGCCTAGATTTTCCCTTGTAAGATGTGCAGTTGCTTAATGTTTTTAGGTGGAGGTATTTCAGTAATAGAAGACACTTTAGCAGGGTCTACCTCAATTCTTCTTCTTGATACGATGAAGCCCAAAAGTTTTCCTGATAACACACCGAATTTGCATTTCTTTGGATTCAAATTTGACCTTGTACTCTCAGTAGGCGTTCAAAGATACACCACAAAATAGTAGGTGATCTTCTCTTGTTTTAGAATTTCCGAGGATGTAATCCACATATTCCTCCATGATATCATGAATCATGTCATAGAAAATTACTATCATTGCTTGTTGATAAGTATCTCTCTGTGTTTTTAATGCCAAATGACATCACCTGATAACATAAGCTACCCCAAGGAGTCATGAAAGCTGTTTTGTGCTGATCTTCCTCAGCTATCTTGATTTGGTTATATCTTGAAAATCCATCCATGAGAGATAGCATCTCGTATCCTACTTGTTGAATCCATAATCATGTCAATATTTGGCAGTGGAAAATCATCCTTAGGGAAAGCCTTATTAATGTCTCTAAAATCCATGCAGATTCTGATCCCGACAGGATTTTTCTGGACAAGGACGATGTTAGATATCCATTCAGAATAATCAATAGGCCGATGAATCCTGCCACAAGTAATCTTTCCAATTTTTCTTTAACCAAAAGGGCTACCCTTGGGTGCATCTTTCCGAGCTTCTATTTAATAGGTTTAGCATCTACATGCACAACTAGGTTTTACACGACCAAAGTTGGATCTAAGCCTGACATGTCTTTGTAGGACCATGTGAACATGTCTATAAACTCTCATAACAACATAGTGAATGTCTTTTGTTCTCTAGCCGAGAGTGAAGCTCCCAATTTTACTATCTTTGGGTCCTCTTCTGTACCAATATTGACATCGATGGTTTCCTTTACTAATAACTTTGACAAGTCCTCCATACACGTAGGATCGGGAGGAAGGTTGAGATCTTCATCCAAGGATGTCTCCACAAGATTTTCATCCTTGGTGTGGTCACTTTTATTGTCCCTTGATTTTTGCACTGTTTGTCGGCTAGTGCCTTAAAGAGGTTTTCACTATGCGACTTGGACTTTGATTTTGCCAAGGCTTTACATTGGAACTTTTGCCCTCTCTTTTTCTTAAGTTTTGCTTGACCACGAAGCTCAACCTCCTCGCCAAAGTAAGCATAGGTATCCAAGTCAATATAGAAACCCTTTTTGTGGTCTCCAATGAGAATTGTATCCCGTATGCCCATGAACTCTACAATAGCTTCGTCATTCTCAAATAGATCTAGCGACATGTGACGTTGTTGGTCCCATTCAACAAGGGAAGGGTAAACAAGTTCAAGGGTTGGTTCTGTAGGGGTTATGGTTAGGAAAATGTTGTTCATGAATAGGTTTGTGGAGGCAAGATCCTCATATTGGCTATAATGGAAATCCATATCGTTGTCTAGATAGTCATAGCTATCCTCATGTTTAGAACAAGTAGCATCTTGGTCATTGGGATGTGCTCCATAAAGGAAAATTCCAATGCCATATCTTTCTGCTTTTAAAATGTAGAAGAGGCACTAGTTATCTCTACCCTTATTCATTTATTCCACATCCTAGGCCCTTGTAGCCCATGGAGTACATCATTTTACTAGATTTCTCGTATTCAGGGGTTTGATAATAGGTTGGATAAGTATCATATGGGACCTAAGTTATAGGTGGATCTAACAATTTTTCTTCACCCACAAGCCTCTAGGTAAGAATGACCCAATAGTGTGTTTGTTTCTAAGTCTTCTCAAGCAATAGTTGGGTCGAGCTCTAGTCTTGAGTGCAAATGATAGGTCTGAAACCAAGAGGGCTTGCACATTTATATTCTCTCGTAACCATATTCAAGGATTTTCATCTCCCATGAATCAAAAGGAGAGGTTGATGTAGATGCACCATGGACGCAAACACCGAGAGAATCTGAATCTATTTGGGATTCCATCACTTTAGATTGGAGAGGGACCACTATATCGGCAGAGGGACATGCATACGTGCCCTTACGTGCAAAACTATTGAGAGCTCTGTAGTGAGAAAAGGGCTCTGAATCTCCTTGTATTGTTATGGTGTGTCCCTCATGCTTCAATTTAATGCACTGATGGAACATTGATGGAATGGCTTGATGGCATGAATCCATGGGTGACCTAGAAGCATGTTATACGTAAGCTCCAAGTACAAGACATGAAACTTTATTTGATGGCAAGTGGAGATCACCTCCATGGGCAACGTGATTGTGCCCACTGATTCCCTTTCCAAGTTGTTGTAAGTGGTGATAGTGATAATATTTGACTCAAGATCCACCTCAGTATGTCCTAGCTATTTAACCAACTTGAGTGTGTAAATGTTCAACCCTGATCCGTTGACCATAAGCACCTATTTGATCTTCTTGCGGGTAACCACTACCTCAATATACAAAGGAAGATTATGTGTTGGATTTTCAGTAGGGATCTCCCTATGATTGAAGGCAATATGTTCATTTGGTACAATGTTTGCTACTGCGGCTTGAAGATGTGTAGGATTTACCTCTAATGGCACTCCCAACCCCTGAAGAGTTTGGTAAAGAATGTATTTGTGTACATTGGATATTTTAAGAAGATCTAAGATTGAAATATTAGCAAACATCTTCTCAAGTTACTCTAAGAGGTTTTATTTACCAATTTTGGGGTTGATGGAGAAGGTTCCATAATCACGAGGCGAGCACACCTTGTTATCGTGACGCAATCCTTTCCCTTGATTTGGATGGCATTAATATGGTCAGTAGGAGAGCAAATGCATCCAATAAGTGAATCATAATGATTATTGTATTTATTGGTGTATAAATAATTCATTGCTTTATAACCTTGGGATGACTCTCCCTAATCCAGTTTTGACTTTTCTAATTTATCATGATTGGGGAATGGCTCTTTATATATCCCCATTTTCTCATTGGGTGTTTGAGTTTTCCTGGGTTGTCCACCTCTATTTCCCCATTGTCGATGAGGTCTTGGATATAATGACAAAGTCGTAAACATTTTTCTGTCTTATGTCCTTTGACACGATGCATTTCACAATATTCATGCTCCTTGTACCATGAAGGTTTCGGAGAATTGTCCTCAAATGGTTGCGTCGTAGGATATGTCACCATGTGAGCCGCATCCAATTGTTTTAGTATAGCCGAAAAAGATTCATTAAGAGAGGTGAATGTTCTTCATTTTTGTGGTGGTTGAATTGGTCCTTTGGTCAGTTTAAAAGGTTGACCGGTTTGGACCATTTGT
Source organism: Taxus wallichiana var. yunnanensis (assembly GCA_018340775.1). Taxonomy (NCBI): domain Eukaryota; kingdom Viridiplantae; phylum Streptophyta; class Pinopsida; order Cupressales; family Taxaceae; genus Taxus; species Taxus wallichiana. Next base: position 703,527,150 of record CM031244.1, read on the forward strand.
ACACATTTAGAATCAATGATCCCATCTCCCACCACATTTTTGTTTTTGTTAAAAACCTTCAGCTTCTCGGTGGGTTTAAGATTTTGATTATCTCTAGATTGGGACTTGAGAGTTCCTTTGGCAATGAGAGCTTTCTATATTTGAACCCCTTTTCAATGACCTCCTCAAAAGTGCGAACATAATGCATTTGGAGGTGGAAGGCTATGTCTAGATTTAGGATGGGTACAAAAATAATAACCAGCTATTTTTTAGGGAAAGCACAAGGGAAGTGGCTAGCTATCCCTCTCCACCGTTGGAGGAAGCTGGCGAAAGTCTCATTACGGTGTTTTTTTCACCACATAAATCTACCATGGTGACATCACTCTCTATATTGTATGATAAGTGACACACAAACCTTTACGCCAATTCGCCAAGTGAAAATGGATCCCCGAGGTAAACATGTAAACCACTCCAAGGCTTGACCTCCTAAACTCTTGGGAAAAATTCTTATGAGATAATTGTCACTATAGGACACCTCTTGACATGCCATATAGAAATATTTGACATGATCCCATGGATCTCCTTCCTTTATATTTGTAAAATTTGGGCATGTCAAATTTCTTAGGAAAGGGTTGAAGGGTCATAGTCTTGTCAAAAGGATATGGACATAATTATTCATATTGATACTTTCTAATGCTCCCTATATTGCTATCTCGAAGGCTTGTGAGTGTTGCTTTCATGACGTAAGTCTTATGCGATTAATTATTCTCTAGTGGGAGAAGCGGGGATATATACTTGATGATACCCCGTATTGTCTTCTCCTTGATTTTCTCTATGGAGTTCACTGATATTAACCTTAGGCCTTGAGTTTTGAACATTTTTTCTTGCTTCCTTCTGTACATGAGAGGTTAGCAAAGCTAATTGTTGGCTTAGGTTACTAATCAGTTGTTGAATTGTGGTTTCTTCTTCTAAAGGTTCTTCCTCTTCCTCTATTGTGGAGGTTCTTCACCATTTTCATGTCATGTTCTATTTTTACATGGAACTTTGATAAAGGGTATTCTATGTCCCACCACTTTATCATTCCCTATGTTGGAGGTAGAAGCATGCCCATGCGTCAAAATATCATCCATATTGATAAGGGTTTGTTCTTCCTCATTAGTGTTATTCGCAGTGGGATTGTTTCATTTTCAAAGGTGGGAATTTTGGCCCCTAATTCTATGACCCGTGATAGCACTCTATCCTTATTTATAAAAAGAAACTCATCTAATAAAGTGGGGTCAAAGTCAAATTCTATGTCCTGGGATTCCAATTCATTACCACTATGATCAACCATATCTTCTCTCTTTTTCCCACGAAAACAGAGGCCCTAGATCATGTCCAATGAAAGGGTTTAACCCTTGTCTGCTCGAGGCTTCTCAAGCTTGCGCTTGTTGTTGTTCCTCATATGTTTTTTTATTGAGTCATAATTGTGTTTTGGGAGCCATTATTTGTGATAGTTTCACTAAGGTAAATTGTAAATGTGTTCAAAACTTTGTGACCACACCTAAGTTAAATGCAAGATAAATTGTCAAGAATATGAATGAATAACAATGTGATAATACCAATGTGATAGAGTGATAAATCACTAGTGACACAAATGTTTGGTATCTAAGCCTAAAAAATGAAGATAATTAACAAGATGTTCTCACTTATGCCAAGTTCAAGAGAATGAACAAGACGTAAGTAAATACAAAAAGTTAATGTGACCTCCTAACAAGATATACTAGAAGCGAGATCAAATTCGATTAAGACCTATATCCCAAAAAATTCCAGTTACAATTTGTGAGTGACACAACAATATCACCAAGATATGTTAACCAAAATTTGCGAGAAAGTAAGGTACTGATATCAAGATGCTATTGATACAACTTGCATAAGTGGTAACACTTAACACTCTTCAAAACGAGGTAATAATAGAATCAAACCAAAAGCTCAAAGTATAGCTAGGAATAGTTAAAATGTGTGCAACGTAACCTTACAATATAGATATTTAGGTCGAGTTTACAAGAAACAAGACGTAAATATCAAAATTGTAGTGATACGATACAAACAAGGTAACCCTTCTAAGGAAGTTCAAGATGATGAACCACGCCTAACTATAATGACAATCTTGACATGGGTATCAAGATCACAATGGCCACCAATGATATGAATATGTCTCCATGCACTTTAGACATTTAACTTACCCAGCCGCAAACATGGATGGGCATAAACAAACAAAAATGTGGTAGAAACAATCGATAGGTAACACACGGGTAGTCACCTTACTTTTGATCAAAAAAATGTCAAAAGAATGTGAGGGAAGAAAATCAAAATGAGGATGAAAAATGTTGGCTTCACTTTGGCAAAGTTTCGCCTCACCTTAAGGAAAGTGAAAAACTAAGCAAAAGTAACGTGTCACACGTTTCGTGATGAAAAGATGGCTCACAATTCAACACTATTTTAGAATGGTCAAAGTGGGCTCCTGGCCAAAGTATATTTTCCTAGGTGGTTCTCTCGTCCTAGGTGTTACAAATTTGTCCACGAGCGAGGTGAGTTACCCAAATAGTCCCGACTAGCTTGGGAGTATCTCAAATTTTCCCCCTTCAAGCACAATGGGCAATAAATGCATCCATCATGTACTTAAAAGGGTTGTGATAGGGACAACTTGTAACACTATCTCACAAAGGAATCACTAGTCAAGTAGGTAGTACAGAGCACTTCCTGTTTCATCCACAAGGTTCCCTCTTGCATGGACTACTTTGGGGTTCCTGGAACCACCCCCATTGTTGTAGCTTAAGGCATTATGCCAAAGGGGTTATGTTCTAGTTGAGTGGAGAGGGACGTACCCTTTTCTGAAACCTACAATATAGTGTTTTGAATATGTTGTTCTTTTTATCTTGTTTAATTAGGTGTGGTTTACTTGAACACCTTTTGGCAACCTGTATAACAACTATATTAGTATTTTTGACTTCATTTTTGATTCCTCATTTCTTTGACAAGTGAGGTGTTTTGGTCCTGTATGATGATTTTTAGTAGTTTTCCATCAAAAGAGTAAACACTGTTTTTTATTCTTCCGATCGTCCAAGGATGTAAGCGAAGAGCATACGTGATGTTTCCAAAATCTGAAAAGATATCAAATGGAAAAACACTTTAATTAAAACACAACAAGTTAACCAATTCCAATTCAAATATTCCTAACAGCCTCAAAGCATCAAAAGGACTTGAATCATTTCGATTCCCAAGATCATCCCAAGGGATGTGAGGGAAGAGCATACGTGATCTTATTCCTATAAGTAAACATGCAAATTTTATCTAATCAAGTAAAAGCATGTAAAAACATCCTGCAAAAATGAGTATGTGATTAGATAAAACCTGTAAGAATGTTAGCACCTCAAAACATTAATTTCAAGAAAACAAAAGACACCTGCACTTGTTTTGGCGTCTATGTGTGGGTTAGGGTGGATACGCCACTCTATGTTTTTCTGATTTACAGTGCACCTGCACCACCCGAGAGGCATGTGCACCACCAAAAGACATGTGCACCACCCTATGTGTTTCGGCCTACTGTGTACTGCACAGTGCCACCCGAGAAGCGTGTGCGCCACCAAAAGAATGTATGCGCCACCTTCAATAAAAAAATGTTAATTTTCACACAGAGCGCTTGCACTACCAGAATAGCATGTGTGCCACCGAGAAAAGTGTGTGTGCCACCACTTTGTAAAACAGCCTCGCATTCTCCGCTGCATGCTTGTGCCACCAAAATGTGTCTGCACCACCAAAACAACGTGTGTGCTTGGGTTAGGGTGTACGCGCCGATCTAACAGGTTTTGAGTTACAGTGAAGGTATAATATGAAAATGTGTTTGTGCCCAAGTTAGTGCATTTGCGCATTGGTTAGGGTATGTGTGTCGGGATTAGTGCATATGCGCTAGGGTTGATAAACAAAGAATCGGTTTTACAAGGTGCTGCGCACCACTCGAGAGGTGCCTCGCGCCACCCCGCGCAACCAAAATACGGTAAAAACACAAGAAATCTCACAATACTTCAAATTTTAACAAGTTAGTTTAAAAATGGCAATAACCCATTAAAATGATGGCTATGAACAAGAACTTACACATATAAAATTAGTAAAAATTCCAAGAAAATGGACATTAATTACTACATGTGCATATCAAAAGTTAGCCAAAATAATGAAATTTAAACTAAAATGCCAAGGGACTAGGTCCCACCGGGTGCCAAATGTGTGCATGATTTGTTTTAAACTAATGCTAATGCAAGTAAAGACTAACACCTAATAGCCTTAATTAGCAAAAATTAAACAAAATACTAAGCACCATCAAGATAAGAATTAAACAAGGCTAGATACTAACATTCATCATATTCAAAACTTTGAAACTAACAATGTTAAGTGTCTAAATCCTCTATTCTCTAACAACAAATAAATGAATGGACCTATGTAGGCTCCATGGTAATAAAAAATGGTTGTCTTTGGTACTCCAAGAACCTAGGAATGAGGGATTGTCAAAGTTGGGCTCACAAGACCCTTTTGACACCTCTCATATGAACCTAAGCACTTAGGAAAGAGGCTTAATTCTCTAATATGACGAGCTCTCAAGAAAACAAAGGAAAGATTTTAGTCTCTGTTTTGCTATATGCTTTGCATTTGTCTTCTCAAGAAGTTTAGGTGTAGGTATAAAGGTAGAAGGAGGCCTCCGTATAAGGCCCAATGGATAAAGGAAACACTTCATCCCTTTGCATGTGGGATAAAGGTGAAACAATATTAGGAATGGATAAGTTTGCTTTATAAAAGGTAACCTTACTTTAGAAGGGTTTAATTTATACTTAGCAAGTCATGGGAGTTGGGGGTGTTTTAATTAATCAAAGGTGATTAACTAATAGGTAGATGTAAGCTTATAGAAGCTATTTAGAGGAATATTAGTACGATTTAGGCTATTAGAAGGGGATTAAATCAATTAAATACTGATTTATTGGTTGAATAAAGGGAAAGACTAATTAATTAATAATAATTAATTAGTCTAGATAGAAAAGGTGTGATTAATTAACGAAAGATCGTTAATCAAGATGTTATTTGGATCGATTTACTTAACTAATTAGCGTATTGTAATTAATTAACTGCAATAAGAGAGAATATGAGAACTTTTGATGATATGTCGTCAATTTGTTTGATCACTTGGCATCCTAGGTGTGATTGCATAACATTGAATCCTTTCTCCAAGTGTGGGACTTGAAAAATGAGAGAGGATTCTCCAGAGAAGGTGGTTCCTATTCCTCTGTTCGGATGCACACGAAATATGCGAGAGGGTTTCTCAAAACCTAATCTAATCTGCCAGGAGACAAGGTAAGAAAATGCATAAAATAAATCTAAGCTAATAGAGGTGATGCAGGAATGAAGAACACCTATTTTGCCGTAAACACGAGACCATTTGAATGTGATATAAGATCATGCACAGAGATGACAAAACCTGCGGTGAAAGACCAGGAGGATGCAAAAAGAACACGAGAGAGGGTGAGAATCATCCACGACATGCATTATTTGCTCCAAAGATTGATACAATACACTACGAGAATGCCATGAGGCGAGAATAGTATTACAGATTCAAATGAGAGGTTCGAATTCCACAAATTCACCTGAGGAGAAGAAGGGAGAGGCAAAATAGAAAAATGTTCGACCTTGAAAAGAAGCTCCTCTTTTCAATATATAGAAAGAATAAGAGAGGAAAGAGAGAAGGGAAAGCCAAATCTACCCCAACCACCCCGAGGTTGCATTCAATTCATCTCATCATGGCGAGAAGCGGCGGATCTGGCAAAGCGGCGGGCTGCCTAACGAAGCGTGACCCATCTGCTTTGCATTAAAGTTGTTTGTTGAAGCATTACTTCTGCTTGTTATTTCACGCCAGAGGCGTTTCTTGATTTTCTCTCTCCAAACTGAACCAAAATGCAAGATTGACCCCGGAATCGTGTAGAGAATCTCACAAGCTTTCCGTTGATATAAAGGAACGTGCAATCCGAGCTCTGGATCGAAAGTTATGGCGATCTGAAGATTTAGGGCAAAAACGGGCCAAAACGTGTTTTGAAAACTTTTCCCGCGCTTCGCCACCTGGACGACACGTGGCAGGCTCTGATTTGCTGAGCAACTCTCTCTCCTCCACCTCTCGGTGGGCTTTCTTTTGAAATTTCCTTGTGGGCCCTAGCTGGGACACGTGGCACTATCCCATTGGTTCGGGCCAGTGCTCGAAACTTCACCCTTTGACTTTTTGACTTTTTCTCCTTGTGACACGTGTCGTGATCTGGTTGGTTCTCGGCCCTTTCGGCGATCCACGTCCCACGTCGTCCCTATGTCCCATTTTCCTTGTGCTCCTTGTGCTGATTTCGGCCGAACCGGCCGGTTCGCGTCCTCGCGGCCCAGATGTCCCAATTGCCTCCGGACTGTTTGTTCCCATTCGGCCTTCACCCGTCTTTTTTCCCAAAGTCCGCGCTTTTTTTTCCTTTCCTTGGCCGAACCACCTTTTCGTCCCACGTTTGTTTGTTTGGACTGAAGTTCCTCATTTCGGCCGATCCGGCCGGTTCGGCGTATCTTTGTCCCAGATGTCCCAAAGCAGTTAGTGTGAAAGTTCTCCTTTCCGGCCGATCCGGGCTTTCCGCGTCCGTCGCGTCCATTTGTCCCACTTGTCCCAGTTGCTATTTGGGCCGCCTGGAGGCTTTTCGGCCGATCCGCGCCTTGACGTCCCAAATGTCCCAATTGCTCCTAGGACTAGGACTTAGCCGATTTTCACAATTTTTTCTGGATCAACCTACTTGCCTTCAAACTTTTTTCCGCATTTTCTCAGAGCTTGCTCTTTTCAGCCTGGACAGGAGAGTTAGAAAATTTCCTGAAGGGACCCTAGAAACCTGATTTTTGCTCTGAATCAATCAATTTGCTTGGGATTTGAATATTCTGATGCATGTTATCAAAATTACCCTGGGGGGTGAATTTTGGATAACAATTTGGCGACTCAGCGGGGTCACACTGCTGCTAGGTAGAAGATCAGTGGCCTTTTAGCGATCCATTGGGCATGGAGTTATAAGCAATAACTGAAACGAGCACGATCTCTAATCAAACTTCTTCTCCGGCAACACTCTGAACTGTAAAAAACAACACGAGAGCGAAAAAACTGCCGAAGCACTTAGGAAAACTGAAACCTAACTACAACAGGACAATGTGCACAAGCACTTGGAGGAATGAAAATCTAATTAATATTTACAAGGTAGTGAACTTCCCTCTAGAGGCAACGCTTGAGGTAGATTCCATTCACTGGAATCTGCAGTTCTTCACCATCCAATGAGGCCAATTGGAAAGCATTGCTGCTCTTGCGCTTCGTGACCATGTATGGGCCACTCCAAATGGCATCAAATTTGAAATGCCTTCCTGGTTTTGCCTGATCTGCATCCCATTTCAACACTAGATCTCCACTTGAAAAGATCTATCCTTGGCCTTTACAAAGGTCTTCTTGATCAAAGCTTGATCCTTTTCCATTGCTTGGGATGCACGATTTCGATCTCTTGCAGCTCCATCAGCTCTGCATATCTCACCTCCATAGGCTCAAATTCAAGCAACTCCAGCTGCTTCATGAGTTCCAATGTTGGCAACTCAAGTGACATGGGCAAGATTGCCTCTCTTCCATAGACAAGCTTAAATGGAGAATTACCTGTGGATCTTTTGGGAGTGATCCTATCAGCCCATAAGGCTGATTTCAGTTTGGTATGCCAAGCCCTCTGATTCTCATCAAGAGTCCTCCTAATGATCCTCAGCAAGTTCTTATTTGTAGACTCGGCCTGGCCATTACCTTGAGGGTAATAGTTTGATGAAGTGCTCAGGTAGATCCCGTTCTTGACAGCCCACTCAGTCACTTTAGATCCAATGAATGCCAATGCATTATCAGAGACTATTGTAGTAGGTACACCAAATCTGGTAGTTATCCCCTCGTAAAAGTCCAAGATGCTAGACTCATTCGCCTCTTTGAGTGCTACTGCTTCTGTCCATCTGGTGAAGTAGTCCGTGGCTGTCAAAATCCATTTGTGCCCTTGGCTTGAATTGGGATTGATGGCTCCAATGAAGTCTAAACCCCATTGCATGAATGGCTGGTCAACTGAGATTGGATGTAATGGAAGGGCAGCGAGTCTCTCTTTTCCTGTGAAGAATGCACAATTCTTACATCTCTTGATCCATGCATAGCAATCACTAAAGATTTTAGGCCAATAATAACCAGCCTTCATGATTTTCAGAGCTGTCACTCTTGGTGCAAAATGGCCACCAGCTGGTCCATCATGAAACTCTTTTAATACCCTTTGGATCGACTTTGTGTTAATGCATCTCGGCGACTCCATTCACATCCTTCTTGAACAAAACTCCATCAATGATGGTATATGGAACAACTTGAACACTGAAGTATCTCCTCTTCGCTTTGCTCATTTCTGGAGGGCATAGGCCTGTTTGTAGGAAGTGCATAATGCCTTGGGTCCAGCAAGGAGTCGGGGCAGCATTGTCTTCTTCTTGCCTGCCACTCGGCTCATGGCTGTCTTGCACTGTCAAAACAGCCTCTTCTTCGTTGCAAACATCTTTTTGCTTCCCCAAAACCAGCTGCTCACACAATCCTTTCCCTCTTACCAGCTTGGTGATCTTGATCTCAATGTCATACTCCATGACACGGGTGATCCAACCTGCCCTTTTTTCATTCAAATCCTTGTTGAGGAGGAAGTCCTTAACCCCAGCATGTGAGACCAATAACTGGACCTTGTTGTTTGAGATTAAATGCTTGAATTTCTTCAAGCTTCGATTCTATGAGCACATGCTTTTCAATAAAAGAGTACCTCACTTCACGATCATCTAGGCTCTGGTGAAGAAGAAGGCAATCGGTTGTTCATCATTATCTTTGTTCTGCTGTACCAGAATGGCAGAAATAGTGTCATCACCTCCAAATGCATAGAGGATGAAATCCTTGGAAAAGTCTGGGTTGATGAGAGTGGGTGCTTGGGAGATGGCTTCCTTGATTGCTTCAAAACTCTCTTTGCCTTCTGCCGTCCACTTGAAAGCCATGCTTTTCCTTAACATTTTGGTGATGGGCTTGACAAGGGCTGCAAAATCTGGGACAAACCTCCGAACAAAGTTTATCCTTCCCAGGAAACTCTGAAGGGCTTTCTTGTGGCTTGGCAATGGTAGAGCTCTTATGGCTTCAACCCTCTCTGGATCAATTGCTAATCCTTCCTTGGAGACAATATGGCCAAGGAGCTTCCCTTCATGTGCAAGAAAGATGCACTTCTTAGGATTTAAGGACACTCCGAACTTTCTACACCTCTGAAACACTTGCCTGAGGTGAAAGAGATGGTCTGCAGCATTCTTTGAGAAGACAGTAATATCATCTAGGTATATCAGCACTATCTTGTTGATCAAGCCTTTGAATGCCATATCCATAGCTCACTGGAATGTTGCTCTGGCGTTCGACAGTCCAAATGGCATCTTCTTGTAAGCATATGTGCCCCATTTGGTTGTGAAGGCTGTCTTGAACTGGTCTTCCTCCTTTACCATAATCTGATTGAAGCCTGAGTAACCATCAAGTAGTGAAAACCTTTCTGAACCAGCTACGACCTGCAATATTTGCTCCATGGAAGGGAGTGGATAATGGTCCTTGAGAGAGGCTCTATTCAAATCTCTGAAGTCAACACACAGTCTGATCTCTCCACTCTTCTTTCTGACTGGAACTAAGTTGGCAACCCAACTAGAATGCTTGATTGGGAATATGATTCTTGATTCAATCAGCTTGTCCAATTCTTTCCTCATGAGAGGCTCCATGTGTGGATTGACTGGTCTCTGTTTCTGCTTTGTGAGGCTTAGTATTTGGATCCAATTCGATGGTATGCTGAGCTAAGTTGGGATTGAAACCTTTCAAGTCTTCATAGCTCCAAGCAAACACGTCAGGGAATTCTTGACATAGCTGTATGAACTCACACCTTTCTTGCTCAGTTGTCATCCTTCCAATTTGCAATGGCTTGTTCTCTTCTACCAAGATGGATACCGAATCTTCTCTCTTGACTTGAATGTTTGCTTTCTCCTTTCTAAACTGATCATTGGGGTTAAAATGGACTCCAAAGTGATAAGTCCTTGGGCAGCTTGTCGGTTCTCAATTTGTATCACTTGGTCACCATATTGTTGTTCCAACTTTTCTTGATTCTTAGCTGAGAACTCAGCTTCTTCTTGCAAGAAGTGGATGATTTGCTGGTCATTCTCAAATACCTGCCAACTGACATTGTTATCCGGCACTGAAGGCCTCACAATCACGTGGATGTTTGGTTGTACCTTATCTTGTTGAATGTTTTCTACAATGTCAAAGGCTGCCCCTACTGCTGCAAGCCTGTCAGCAGCTTGATTCTCTTTCCTAGGGATGGCTTTGATGCCGAAACCCTCAAAATCTTCCATGAGGTCCCACACCCTGTTCTTGTAGCATCTGAGTAGATCATTTTTGGCAGCATGTTGTCCCTTGACCTGATTTACAATCAATTCACTGTCCCCAAAAACTTGCAAGTTCTTTATTTTTTCTTGATTGCCCAATGCATCCCTTGCACCAAGGCTTCATATTCAGCAGTGTTATTGGAGCATGCAAATTGAAATCTAAAAGCTGAATAATACTTTACTCCTTGAGGTGAAATAAGCACGGCTCCACCTCCTGCGCCTTGTCTACTCCTTGATCCATCAAAAAACAGCTGCCATACCTCATTGTCATCCTTGTGGTTTGGCTTGGTGATGCTAGGAATAGGTTGACTTTCTTCGTGTATACAATAGACTCCCAGCTCAGATTCTTCTATTCCTTGATAAGGATCAAAAGCATGTACCTTGTTTGCCCATTCATCAAGAGTTAGATCTGGGATGTTTCCAACTTTAGTGTCAGTTTCATCCGTGTTTGGGTGATCTTCTTGATCAAATCTTTGAGCGATTGGCATTAATCGACTTGGAGTATAGGGCTCAATGTGGAAGTTTGCAATAGGTTCTGACCTAATTGTAGCCTTAGTTCCATACCTTGTTCTGAATAGCATGTGAGACCAATCAGCGGACAAATATCCCCCAATTTTGGCAGTGAAGTCCCTTGACAAACATAGGGCAAAGAGTGGTGGAAGGTCTATGACTGATATATCTTGTAAGACAACAACATTTGGACATGCATGCAAGGTAAGACTCAAATTTCTAATCACTCCAACTGTTGCTATTGCTGTCCCATCCAGTTGCTCTCCCTTAGATGTTATTTCATCTTTGGAGCCCTAAGCCCGATCAGCTATCTGTTTAGGCATTACTGAGCTACTTGCCCCGGAATCTATCATGCAATTATGCACTAGCTGATTTCCAATGATTAACGAAACATAAAAAGGGGGAGGCTTCAGCATTCTACCTTGTTGTGCTCCATGATTTCCTTCAGGTTGGGCAGCATTTGTGAGCACTTTGTCTTGCATCTGCTGATTCGAAGCTGGCCAGTCCTTCATGGCAGCTTGCAGCAGATCTCTTTGGCCTGGGATGGATAGGGATTCCCACATAGATATATTGACGTTTGTCTTCTTCATCTGATCAATGATACTGAATGGTGATGAAGGATCTCTCTGCTGTCCCTTGGTTTGCACATTTACTCCTTGTATGTGGGCAGCAACAGCTGGCATTTGAGTTGGCCTAGGGGCTGTTCTTGGCTGCCCTTGTGCATTTGAAATGGGACTTTGCTTGCCAATCATTTGTGGAGCCATGGAAGGTTGTGGATTGGCTGGGGCTAATGGCTGCTCTTCACCCAAATTTCTCCTTTTTGACCTTGTGTTTGCTGCAACACCTTGAGAAACTGCCTGGTTCATGCCACAAAAATCCTCTGCTTGCCAATTTACCAATGTGGTGTCATTTGGGGCTGATTGTTGTTGGAATGTTTCTTGTTGTTGGCTGTTTTCTTGACTGTTCTCACCCTCCACACCAGTAGTTGTTACCATTAAAGCTTGAGTCAAAGCACCATTGAAGCACATGGATTGATTATGAGGCTCATTACATGGAAAACACCAATCATACTCCTGGGCAATGTTGTTTTGTGCTGGTACTAATGCCTTAGAGGCAGATATGGCATTTGGATTATAGGGCTGGAATGGTCTATTGGCAGGAGGCCTTGCTTGATTCTGATTTGCAGCTGGATTGGGTGGCCTTTGAGGCTGATATGGCTGCCTATTAGGTTGAGCTTGAGGCTGATATGAAGGTCTAAAACCTTGAGCTTGCTGTCTTTTGAGAGTGACCAGCTCATTGCCTAGATTTTGCAATTGCTTCATGACCTCTTGAAGCTCATTTGGGGCACTTGGAGATGAAGTGGAAGCTTCATTTGAACTCTGATTTCTAGGAGTGGGAATAGGAGCTAAGACAGGTGCTTGACTAGCACTTGGGCTCTCTAAACTTGGATATAATGGCATTGGAGGCCTAGGAGCCAGTTTACCAGCTTGAATAAGACAGTTTTCAGCTCTAATGGCAATGTTATAAGCAGCAGGTAAGGTTGTGCCTCCCATTGATTGAATTAACATAGAAATATCAGAATTTAAAGCTTTAAGATAGTAGAAAAAGCACCTTCTTTGTTGGCTTTACACCGCCACTGGAATCCTATCCCAAGACCTTTGAAATCTGAAGTTGAAGTCAGTCAATTTGCTCATTGGGGGCTCTCTTGATAGTTGTCAATTGTTCTAGAAGAGACAAGTTGTCTCCCTTCTCTCCAAACTGCTCATGGAGAACTATGCACAACTGATTCCAATTTGTGATAGAACCGGCTTCAAGGCTTCTGAACCATTGCAATGCCTTCCCTTTGAATGATGATGCCGTGGTTTGTGACCACATCCATTTCATTTATCTCATGGATTGCAGATGTTAGCAATGTCTTTGACATGATCACCGAGAGTGGTATGATTTTCTCCGAGTAAAAAATGGAATGTTCTTGATTGCTGCAATTGGGCTGGATTACGTGCATTGAGGGCAAGTGAGGCTGCTTTGCCATGAAATTGACAAAGGGATTTGTTGGTTGCGCCATTCTGATTGGTCGAAGGACTCTTGAATACTGAATGAAAGGCTGAGCAGGTGGAGGAGTTGAGAGAGTTCTGTTTGGTGGAGATGGAGACCTTTGAATCCTTCTTCCTCTTTGCCTTCTTCTTGGAGATAATTGCAGGTATTCAAACAACACTTCCTCTTCTCCAACTCTTGACCTTGTGATTCTTCTCATAAGCTTTCAGGCTTGCGCTGCTGAAACCAGTTGATCTTCCTTTTGGAGTCACGGATATGTGAATAATAGCTCTTTTCAAGCAAGAAAATTGCAGCGAGATCATATCAACTTTGCTTTGCATAAAAATGAGACCTCTAGGTCCCACCGGATGCCAAAACTGTTAGTGCAAAATCACAGCACCCCTGGATGCAGATCAAGTTTCTAGGTTGATCACTTGGCATCCAGTGTGATTGCATAACATTGAATCCTTTCTCCAAGTGTGGGACTTGAAAAATGAGAGAGGATTCTCCAGAGAAGGCTGGTTCCTATTCCTCTGTTCGGATGCACACGAAATATGCAGAGGTTTTCTCAAAACCTAATCTAATCTGCCAGGAGACAAGGTAAGAAATGCATAAAATAAATCTAAGCTAATAGAGGTGATGCACCGGAATGAAGAACACCTATTTTCCCGGTAAACACGAGACCATTTGAATGTGATATAAGATCATGCACAGATGACAAAACTGCGGTGAAAGACCGGGAGGATGCAAAAAAACACAGAGAGAGGGTGAGAATCATCCACGAGACATGCATTATTTGCTCCAAAGATTGATACAATACACTGAGAATGCCATGAGGCGAGAATAGTATTACAGTTCAAATGAGAGGTTCGAATTCCACAAATTCACTGAGAGAGAGAAGGGAGAGGCAAAACAGAAAAATGTTCGACCCTTGAAAAGAAGCTCCTCTTTACAATATATAGAAAGAATAAGAGAGGAAAGAGAGAAGGGAAAGCCAAATCTACCCCAACCACCCCCAGGTTGCATTCAATTCATCTCATCATGGCAGAAGCGGCGGATCCTGGCAAAATGGCGGGCTACCTAACAGAAGCGGCGAACTGTCTGCTGCATTAAAGTTGTTTGTTGAAGCATTACTTCTACTTGTTATTTCGTGCCAGAGGTGTTTCTTGATTTTCTCTCTCCAAACTGAACCAAAATGCAAGATTGACCCTGGAATCATGTAGAGAATCTCACAAGCTTTCCGTTGATATAAGGAACGTGCCAATCCGAGCTCTGGATCGAAAGTTATGGCGATCTGAAGATTTAGGGCAAAAACGGGCCAAAACGTGTTTTGAAAACTTTTCCCGCGCTTCGCCACCTGGACGACACGTGGCAGGCTCTGATTCGCTGAGCAACTCTCTCTCCTCCACCTCTCGGTGGGCTTTCTTTTGAAATTTCCTTGTGGGCCCTAGCTGGGACACGTGGCACTATCCCATTGGTTCGGGCCAGTGCTCGAAACTTCACCCTTTGACTTTTTGACTTTTTCTCCTTGTGACACGTGTCATGATCTGGTTGGTTCTCGGCCCTTTCGGCGATCCGCGTCCCGCGCGTCCCTATGTCCCATTTTTCCTTGTGCTCCTTGTGCTGATTTCGGCCGAACCGGCCGGTTCGCGTCCTCGCGGCCCAGATGTCCCCATTTCATTGCCTTTCGGCTGTTTGTTCCATTTTCACCCGGTTCATGCCTTTTGTCCCCACACTTTCCTTCCACTTTGTTTCCCAGGACTCCCAAAGTTTGTTCTCATTTCGGCCGATCCGGCCGGTTCGGTATCTTTGTCCCAGATGTCCCAAAGCAGTTAGTGCGAAAGTTCTCCTTTTCGGCCGATCCGGGCTTTCCGCGTCCGTCGCGTCCATTTGTCCCACTTGTCCCAGTTGCTATTTGGGCCTCTGGAGGCTTTTCGGCCGATCCGCGCCTTGACGTCCCAAATGTCCCAATTGCTCCTAGGACTAGGACTTAGCCGATTTTCACAATTTTTTGGATCAACCTACTTGCCTTCTGCAACTTTTTCCACATTTTCTCAGAGCTTGCTCTTTTCAGCCTGGCCGGGAGAGTTAGAAAATTTCCTGAAGGGACCCTAGAAACCTGATTTTTGCTCTGAATCAATCAATTTGCTTGGGATTTGAATTATGATGTAAGTGAAATAATAGATGTGAAGTGGTGAGAGTATGAGACACTTTTCAATGCTAGAGGGGGAGGAAGTAAATATGACACCCCACAAGTGGGTGGTGATGAAGGTGATCAAGTGATATTGTCTAAAAGATTTCATTGTTCGATTAAAGCCTAATGGAGATGTGTTTGAAAATTGATAAACAAAAGTATGTGGTGGATCATATAAAGAGTCATTGCAACATAAAGTGTACATGTGTATTGCATACTTGTCATCAGTGAAAGGTTTTGGTGGATATCCATGTGCATACTAGTGAGTGATATTTTGTGAATAGCCAATAGAGGAATCATTTCCAATAAAAATTTGGCCGAAAGGCATAGGAAATGTGATGCTAGCATGATTAGGGTGTAAAGTTCCCCCAATGTACTTTAGCTAAGATTTTCCCAGAAGTAAGTGGAGAGGTGTGAGGAGTGTGTGCCACAAAGACTATGAGATAGAAGACACTAAGGCCATAGGAAGTCATAGTATGGACACATCCATGATGGAGATGGGGTGAGTGAGGCAACGATAAAATATCATTGAGTGTAAATCCAAGCCTAGTCAAGCCATCATATGTGTAAATAGTATCAGTTCAAGTACTATCCAATGGGATATTATGCCAATAAGAGTTATTCATGAAGAACATGCATGTGAAAGGAAGGAGTGCAAAAGGATTTTACTCATGAAGTTGTGCAAAATTTGATACTATGTCCAGAGTGTGGACAAACCCTCGATAAAGTACCATAGCATTAGTAGTAGGAGGGCGTTTTGAATTTATATTCACCAAGGCCGACAGAAATAAACATATATTTGAAATGTAAATTTCATATACTTTAATTGGAGTGAAATTAAGATTGCATAATATTTCATCGTAAGCTCAATGGTATCGACATCATCATCGAATCATTAGTGCTAACATTTTCTTGCTAGATAGCGGTGTCAAGTATATTAGTAGGAGGTGCACTAGATGCAGGTGCGAGAGGGACCTCAATGAGTGGAGTGGTAGTCTTTATAGGAGAAAACATTGTGGGTGAAATGATAGTAGTGGTATGAGTGGAAACAATCAAAGTTCTTAGAACATCGGAAGAAGACTTTGAAGCACTAGATTGACCGATATCATATGTATCAATATTGCTTTATATGGAATAGGTTGTGATGAAGGGATAGGCATAGTAGTAACAATGTCTATACATAATAATTTGAATGGATATGGTTCCACAAAAATGGTATGCTCATATCCATCATGTAGGAATTTGACACATTGGTGAACAGTGGATGGAACTTCTGCGTTCGCATGAATCCAAGGTCTACCCAACAAAATATTGAATTGAAATGAGGTATCAATAACAAAGAATTATGTAGGGACAGTTTTAGGCCTAACTTTGATATGTAATGTGATAGTTCTTAAGCATGTGCGAGTAGTTGAATCATAGCCATGAATAAGAGTGGAATTCTTAGAAATTAGATTGTTTGTAATGCCATTTTTTTAAAGAGAGAATGAGCACATAAGTTAATGGTATATCCATTGTTAATGAGTACATTCTTGATACAAATGGCACCAATAATAGCGAATGATATGTAAAGGTGTGCATGGATTATCAATAGCGATTGGCAATATATCCTCATTAGGAACCGATATACCACCGACATATTTTTGAGAGATTGAATGAGGTGTGTAAATGCCATCGAAGAATCATCACTTTCAATGTGAATAGAATGAAGGGTGGCCTCTAGTGTATGAAAAAAATTAGGCGCATTAGGAAATAAGTCACAAAGAGATATTTTGGTCAAGTGTATTCTTAAGTTTCTTAATGATATCATAATGCTTAGAAGTAACAAGAGGATCCATATAAGTGATAGGCACTAGGATAGAAATGAGTGGAGCCATATGAGGATGAGTGCGGCGAGTAGTCACTACATTGATAGTGATATAAACCATAGGCATCATAAAGTGAGGAGGATGTTGAGTAAGAACTTGCTTGAAATCAACAACAATAGTAACCATGCCAAAAACCTTAGTGGGAGTGAAAGAATGATAAAAATATTGATCCATGACTCGATAAGATAAATACATACTTAGAAAGAAGGTGTTGGAGCTCAAACTTGCACCCATCCCGAGATCGGGTTAAACCGGTTCATTGAGGCAACAATGGGACTATCTCTAGGTTGTCGGACCTTGTGCACTTTAGACAGGACCTCTGGAAAGACTAGTTCCTCCACCTACTTCTACTACTACTGCTACTCCTAATGCTAAAATTGAAATCTTAAGCTAAATATGCCAAGGGACCAGGGATAAAAGGATATGTAGAAAGGAAAAATTAATCTAAGGGATGCGATAGCACTAGAAAGAAAGGGGGATGAACACTATCTGTTTTGGGAGAAAGTAAAGGAAAATGCACATAGGAAGGGTAGACACGCGTATCAAAACTAGAATGCAATCACACAATCACCTTCATGAGGCATAATCGGAAAAGGAGATGTAAGGGATTTGAGAAAGCACAACAAGCACACAATGTAAAGAAAGGCAAGGAGGAAGAATAAAACAGGTCAAGGTAGAAGATAGCCACAAAAAATACTTCTATTACTTCCAAAAATGCACAATCTATTACAATGGCGTATGAGGCCGATATCCACATGCAAAGACTAGATCCAAAGGCTTGCAACTCAAAATGCAAAGAACTAGAACCCTTAGTAACACTAGAGGATCCAATGTGTCCAACCCTTTATAATGAGCAATGCTCTTACATTTATAGAAGAATGAAGGAGAGAAGAGGAGAAAAAGGAGGGAAAATCATATTTGAATCTTTAATCACCAAGCGCCCGATAATGAAGTCCTACAAATCCACTTGTAAATCTATAAAATGCTCTTCCCCATGACTATTTCTCATGTAGGAGAAGGAAGGAGGCGTGATTTGAATCAAATTAGGTGGTTAGAGCAATCAAATCCTACATTAATGGTGTGAGGGACGTTTTCCTACTTCTCACCTACCTAATCCTGCCAAAATTTGAACTCAAGTAATATGGAGTGTAGCCCATGTCAGCAGCTATCCAATAAGACAAAAAGAGCCCAAATCCAATATTTGCAGTGAGAAGTTATGATGATGAAAATTATATAGGTTGAGAGGACACATGGCGCATGCATACCGGCCGAAGGATTGGCTAGTGGTCATTGTTTTTCATTTTATACCATATATCCTGCCTTGGTTGGTTATATGATTCAAGCACCCTCTTGGCGCATTTTGATAGGTTGCATGTGATACACTCATTCTAACAGGTTGCCACATGGCACAATAACTCGCATGATGAAAGGAATCACGAAAGTGCACGCAAAAGGGAGAAACGCAGAAGAAGAAAGCAAAGAGAAGGTGCACATAAGTAACGCATGTGAGAGGAACGAGAGAATACTTATAGGAGATAAATATGTATACAAGGCAAGAGCATCTAAAAGGTGATTCACGACAAAGAGTAAAGGGTTACATGATAATTCTAGGGCTTAACAAATTTTGGAAGGCAAGCCAAAGGCATGCGTGAAAGGTGCATAAACTGTTGGGAAGAAGGCGGATGTGCCAGATTGTGTGAGAGATATAGAGGAACATGGAAGGGAAGCAAAAGACATGTATGAAGAAAAAATCACGTGAGGGTGTGTGAGGAAACTATAACCCATAGAAACTATGCCAAGGAAGCAACCAAAATGCATGCAACCTACATGTAAAGCCTTAGAGTTAGGATAAGGATGTAAGTTGTTAAAATAAATAGGGTGTTTTGGACAACAAAGGGTTTGAATAGTCGGGTTCACCAAATGATTACATGTAATTTATTTAAATGAATAAATAAAATTCTAAATCTAAATATGTAACAATGATATGATATAAACAATTGAAGTACATAATTGAATCAAGAAAATAAGAAATTAAATTTGAAACCATAGTTGCAAAGGAGGGATAAAAAGACTTAGTTGATTCATAGTGATGCCGAAGGTGTGTAGATCCATAAAACCTCTAGAATAAAGTGATAGTGTGTCGTAATCATACCTAGAAAATTACAGGAGGGTCATAAATGTGAGGACCAGGATCCTATGCGGGTCGTGGATGCAGGGCACAAGGACTGTTCAAGGCACCCGTGACTACTCAAAAGTTGTGGAACTCGGTTTATAAGGTCACTAGATGTTTTCATGTTTTCACCTTTGACCACTTGTATGTCGTTGGAATTCTTTGTTATTTACCTGAAACTTGCAATAAGAAGAAGCACTTGCAAAACCCACAAAATAAATCAAATACAAAAATAAAGATGCAAAATGGGAGGTCAGACTATCCTCAATTTTCAACAAAGTGAACTTATGACCGAGCATTGCACTACATTACAAACCCCATGTATTTTTGTGTGTCTGTGTGTGAATGAATTGTGCCCTAGGTGGCTCTTGTGCATGTCGCACTTGATAGCGAGTAATAACTAGATATAGAAAATGTAAATAGATGTGTTCATGGAATAATGAACTTCCCCTCCTATGAAGTGTATGTAGAAAAATGTAGTCCCTTTCCCTTGTATGGATGTTAGATGGAGGTTTTAATGCTATCGTGATAGCCATTGGATGCAACCTTAGGTGGCGATAGTAGATGCTTAATACTTTGTCCTTTATTATGATCAAATTACTTTATATTTATATGATTCCCTTGGTTAAATTTCATAATTAATCACAAAAATGTCGACTCGTAAGAAAATAATATTCCCAAACGGATAGAAAGGACCCAAAAATGCGAGCAAAGCATAAAGAGTTTGGGGGTGCCTAGAGGGGATGGGGGTGCTTAGGCGATGGCGTCCTGGCTGAGCGCTGGTGTCTAGAGTGAGAAATTCTGAATTATGAAAAGATAGATTGGGATAAAAGGAGTGTAAGATCAAGGACAACAAAAAACAAACAAAGATGGCCAAAAACAAGTGATCAATTATTACTTTTCTTGCTTAGGAATCATATGAATAGTAGTATGTAATTAGGACTAGTAAAATACCCAAAGTGCTTGATTTAGTGTTTACAACCTTGATCTTCACCTTTGAATCAAATGAGCATACGACATTTCAAAATTTAACTCAAATGATCATGTGGATGAATTTGATCTCCATCATTGGATCAAATGAGAATTTTGTCTTTCAAATTTTCCCTTGAGGGGGAATGAGCATGTCAATGCCACCTCTTAACAGCTTGTTATAAAATCCCAATATTATTTCCATTTTGTTTGAGTAAATAATCGCATCATGTGAGTTTACTTGTAATACCCAACAAAGCATTAGATATGTGAGATTCTAGTTTTATAAAAGAATTCATAACCTTATTTAAGGATTCATACTTAATCACTTTATCTTGATAATTTTGTTATATTCCTGTGTACCACGAAGTTTCTATTTTTTCAAAACCTAAGGAAAACTATACAATGCCTTTGCAGTGTTGGTGAAATAATTTTCGCAAGGAAAAATTAGTGATTTTTCACCAATGCTCTAGGACTAGGTCCCTCCTTTTGGTAATGGGGATGCTCCCATTTATTGAATGTAGAAAAAAAAATCAACAGTTGCCATGAAGCCAAGGATCACACATGAATACTCTACTAGAAATGTGGAAAATTTATTGTACTTAGTACAAGAGAATAATTTTCTTAGTGAAAGGAGGTATAGAGGAGTAAGAAAATAGTGAAGGGAGTTTAGCATTGTGAATAGGAAATTTCAGATTTTCACAACATTAACCAAATTAAATCTACACTCAATTATAGGAATTCAACCTTGCGATAAATGATAAGACTAACAAACCATAGAAAAAGTTATATTGATTCATTCATCAAAGGAATGAACTTCTTATTGGTTTTACAAGACCATCATGCTTACAAAGTTGAGTATCCAAGAAATAGAGGAGACATAGAAAAACAAGAAATGAAATAAAGTAAAACACTTTCTTATATTTAGTAGTGCAAATCTATCGATTAGAAACTCATAATTGAAAACCTCTCCAATGGAGAGGCCATTCCAATTTATAGCATTACAAAAGTCTTTTCATCTCCCCCCACATGAATTTTCACCTTCCCTCATCACTTGTGACCTTTCATGTTCCTAGGGAAAAAAATAAAGCATTTTTCTTATTAACTCTTACAATATTAAACTAAAGGTCACTTAAATTAATAAGACAAAATAGTGAAAAGTACCTCCTTAATGAATAATTAGAACATGGAGAGAAAAGGGAGGAAGGAAGAAGAGAAGAGATGATGATTCTGATGAAGATGAAGCATTTCCTGATGAAGAACTCATTTCTTTGAAGAACATTGGGGAAGGCCCATGGAATGATTTCTTCACCTTTGAAATCCTTACTTTGAAATGGACCTCTGTAATTGCTACTTTATCTACTTGTGGAATAATGACAAAACTCAAAGCATTGATCCAGGTTTTAGAAACGTTTTTGATGGTTTTACATTGGTTAAACCAAACCTAATGATCCTTCACAATATTGGATATTGAACTTCTTATTTCTAAGATAGAATCTAGAGTATCCTTGGTGAATGATAAGGGATATCTCTCCTATCTTTTGATGAACTACTAAAAATACTTTAAGATCTCTTCCAGTGATGAATATTCCTTGATTAGAGGTGACCTAAGATCCCACACATTATTGTTGATACCTTCCAAAAATTTTGATGCATGTTATTCAGAATCAAGCTCAGAGATAACATCATTCAACATGTCATACCGAACGCCATCGTGCATGAAAAAATAGGAGACATGTTATTAAACATGGAAGTGAACACATTTTTACTCACTAATGAATTAGAATCTAGATTGCTCATTTTAGATACCAATGGAAACACACTTTGTCCCAATGGGATTTATCTTTATAAATCTATTCCTTGGTCATTTTCACTTTACAAGCCGTGGTGAGGGAAATTAAAATAGTGAGAGAATCTTTGACAAAATTTCCTTTCCTTTCTCAAGGATCCTTTCAACCCACTTATCATTAGCTCTCTCTTGTATTGTGTATCTTTGAGATTTCTTGAATATTTCGGGGTTGAAGATATTGATTGGAGTGATGGATTATGTAGGATGAGGTGGTACTATCTTTGGGATCCAATAATGATTTCACATAAGTAGTGAGAGATCTCAAACGTTCATCTAACTTCTAAATTTTTTGTTTATGTTCTTCATTTTGAGAAAACATGGGGTATAAAATTCCTTGAACATGTGTGCATCACCCTCGTGTATGGATTGACCCAAAGAAATACTTTCCATTCCATAATAATTGAGATTCATTTATTCCATAGGTTTTACACCATTTATTTGAGAAACCTCTACATGTTGGGCACCAAGCTCCACTAAAGAAATGAGAGGTCACATTTTCGTTCTTGCCTCGCTTGGTTTTCATGATTTTTAAGATAGCTAGAAAATTAGGTTTTGTGGCTTGCTTCAATGTTTCGTAGCTCACTTCATGAAACTCTTGAATCTAAGAAAAATTTATACCATAGTGGGCTCAAAAGATCGGGCATGGGTGCACTTGCAGGTGCACAATATAGAATTACATGTTACACATGGTGGGATGACTTAGCTACTGAAGAAGATACACTTGGGATCTGATGAAGGACTAGAGACTGTGAAGGGTTGATTTATCCTTGCTCAAGAGTTTCATTTAATGACTTTAGCCTTCTTGTGGAGCCTCTTAGGGTGGAAATATTCAATGTTACTTTCCTCCACAATATTTATCTTCAAGGATTCTTCTGAATGAGTGGAAATCATGGCCTTCTCTAGATGTCTTCAACAAGGAAGTGTGAGATACCTACCTATATAGGGTCAAGAGGTCACCCGAATAGATGAAGGTAGTTCTTTTCACTTGAACCATTATTTTGATCTTTGTATTACCATTTTAGTCCTTTCTTTGATAACACCTTATTATTTAATATTCCATGGGATTGGAGGAAGGGGTGAATATTTCATTACTTTATACTCGGGGTCAAACAAGTCTGATCCATCATCTTTTATTCCCTAAATGAACCAATAAAAATTGAGTTCCCTCATCTCAGTTAACTATCATCCACCTAAAAATTATCAATGCAATTATCTCAATAGTATTCATTTTTAGGTGTATGGTGCAATCCTAGAAATGTGAAAGTTTTAGGATCTCTCCCGATATCAAATTTAGGCATGGATGTGTAGGAGTAGAGACCGGGAAGCAAAAATGGATTCAATTTTTTTGTATCCATGGCATTCTTACATTAATATATTCCCAAGGAAATTGGAAAATAAATACCTTTCTTTTTGTTGTTGTTACACCTAACATGTATATGAGCTAGTTTCCTACATAATTCAAACATTATGATTTTGTCACTTGTGTACCTGGGTATCCTGCTAGGGGAGATATCATAGCCTAAGATCCTGATGTAGGTGAAGGTAGAGAACTAGATGAAATGGATCCCATACTTTTTGATCAATGTAACTACTTGAGAAGAGATCCTCAACTTTGGATTTCCCTCGAGGAGTCTGATGATGAACATGGTGAATGCATCATTCACCTTGGAAAAATGATATATGCTTTCTCTTTAAATGAGTTGTGGATACTTCTAATAGGCAGGTGAATTTTGAGATACATTGAGAGTAGAAGAAATTCCCTTAAAGGGTATTTTGAAGGTGAGGACATATACCAAGTAAGAATTTATTGTGAACTTCTTGGTGGAATACAACTGAAGTAATTTTTGATGGATGTTGTCATTGCTAATCTACCTCACATTTACCACTTGGTTCCCTTTAATAGTAACAAGGATGAACTGATCCATCCAATCCTAGAATTATTATTTTCCCTTTCCCATCACCCTGCTCAAGAGAGTAATCACATTTGAATAACCTTCATGGAATTCACTTCTGGATAAGTTCTTGGGAACACGAGAAGGTTTTCTTCCTTTCTTGAGCCATGAGGTGATAGGCCTTACAAATATGAATCATTCTTCACCCACTCTTATGATTTAAATTCCTTGGGTATGATTACTATGTTACTACTAGGGGAATTTGTAGACACTAAGAGGTTCCTTTGGAAGTGAGGACTACAAGGATTGAGTTATCATTTTCTCAAACTATCTTGGAATAAGATTCGTAGTGTTGTGCACAAGTAAGGAATAATTCACTTCTCTAAATGGAAATGGGTAACCTCTTGTTTACAATATCCCACTTGAGAATATTTTCTCTTCCATTGGTTCTTGAAGTCTGCTAATCATATTATTTTTCAAGTCTCCCATATCCATGCGAGTGACATCACTATCTACCACACTAGAATATTCAGGTGATTAGGGTTAAAATGGATTCCAAACCTGAATATTTGAACTTCATAGTTATGAAAATAATTGAGATAGATAGGATGCCATTTTTTCAAGCTTTTTGGACTCAATCACAAAACTTTCTATTTTTAACAAGTCCTACCTAGGACTGTTAGTTTTAGTAAGTTTTCATTGTTTTCTCTTTCTTATGTTTCTTGCTCATTTTGAGAGTTATGAATATCGACAATTCATTATTTTTGGAAACTTACTATTTTTAGACATGTATAGCCTATTACACTTTTTTACTTTTAGAAAGGGGACTTATCGGTGTTGGTTTGTAGTGAAAATACTAATTTTTTTTTACTTCGAGACTCTCTCCCCCAATTTTCAAGTTTTTCATCTGTGTCGATCTTCGTAAATCTAAAAGGTAAATTTAGAGATTGAAATTGTCGATTTTTGTTAAAAATAATATGTATCATCAATGGGATTTCTTTTATAATCAACTTAAATGCATTTTTAGAGGAATGCATAGGTAAATATTTGCTAGAAATAGGTGCATGGTTAAGGAGTTATGAGTAATTCTTCATTTTACTAGTTATGGAGGTTTGGTGAAATTTGGGAAACATGCCTTGTTAAAAATGGAGGTTGAGAGGATATTTAAACAACACTTTAAATTAAAATTACTAAGTGTTTTAGAGATATGGGGAGTTACTTTAGTTGTTATGTAATATTTAACTACTTTATGACCATAACTTCTTGTTTGGGGTTAAAGTGAGGTTGCACTAATAAAATGGGGATACGAGGGGACAAAAGGGACACAAAAGTGTGGCTTACACTATATGGTGACAATTGGAATCCTATGGTTCCTTGTGTGTGAGATGCAAGGGCTTGGGATGAACATTAGAGGGCTAAGAATTGGTTATGTTATGACCAGGGGCTACACAGAGGAGGGGGTTGCACTTTGTGTCCTCCTTACACCTTGGGGGATAGAATCAATAGGTGAGGGAAAAAAATTACAACCCGGAGGTTACATGGTGAGGGGGTTTGCAGATTGTTGTGTCCCCATTACACCATGGGGGATAAAGGGGACATGAAGAATGAAAATGTGTAACCTAGAGCTGAATGGGGTGAAAGGGTGTGCACTTTTATTTTCCCCTTTTCAATTTTTCACCATGGGGAAGTGGGGACACAAGGAGTGAAAAAGTGTGACCTGGGTAAAGCCAACATGAAGGGGGTAAGTGACGGAAGCAAGTTTCACAAATTTAGGGGACGAAGTTGTGAGGAGTAAGTGATGAAAGTTTGACATGATGGAAAATCACGCTTTTGTGTCCCCTTTGTCCCCATTGAACTCGGGGATAGTGGGAACAAAAAGAGTAAAAATTGCAAATTTTACACTTTAGGAAAGTTGTTTTTACCCATTGTGTCCAAATCGGGACACCATGAGTGAAATTTTCACCTCAGATCATGGGAAAGTGTTTTGGGATCAAAAATTATATGATTTTGACTCCAAAACACTTTCTAAGATCATTGAAACCCTTATTAGGATCCAATTCTGCCTAAAATTTCATTTTTAGGTCATATTTCATCTTTTACTAAGAGGAGCAGATGGTGTGTTCTGAATTACCTCAAAAAATATTTGAGCCTAAGAACAAATTAAATGTTTCTATCTTGTAGAATATTCCAAGAGATTTCTGGTGACTATTTTTTTGTCTCCTAAATCCTTCTGGAACTCCCAATTATCTAGTGAAGTCATCTTCCACCATTGGAGTTTTTATTCCTTGCACCCAACATGACCCGGTTTTGTTCATATTGTTCCTGTCATGAATTTTATCCACAAATTTTTCCTAAACTAATTAAGAAATCTTCAATATTCTCTGAAAACACTCCCAAATAATTTAGATTTTCCTTTTAGGCTTCCAAAGGGTGTTTACTAGCTACAAAATGAAATTTTTAGGCCTCCGAGGAAGTTGTCTTTCATCGAATCTCAATGAGTTCATCAATCATATTAGTTAATATTCTCTACACATTGAGAAAAACTTAAAAACCTTGTTAGAAATTTCCTCTGATATAGAGTGAGGGAAACTGAGGACAATATGGCTAGAGGAAAGGTTCATAGTGACAAGGAAACAAAATTTTCAGTTATGGGCATAATTGTGATGATCAAAAGTTACAATTTTTCATTCCAGACATTTTACATGACAACATGTGGATTTTCCAAAATATGTGAAGCACTAAAGTTTTTATCGTGGTTTTTTTTTCAAAACCCGTAGGACACGAAGCTTCGTGCTACAATTTTTTTTTAAAACTGTAAAACACTAAGCCTTATACCACATATTTTTCAAAATCTGCAAAACACTAAAGCTTTATACCATGACATGTTTTTCTCAAAACCCACATAACACTAAAGTTGTGTATTGTAGATTTTTTTAAAAAATGGAACAAAGAGATTTGGTTACATGCTAGTCTAAATCAATTTAATGGTTTATGTATTGTAATTCCTTTTGTATAAAAGGTGAATTGACATGTGTTTTTTGGGAACAATTTTTATGAGTTTACATGTTATCCTAATCATTTTTGATCATTTATTAATTTTAATTCCTTTTGTATCAAAAGGTGACTTGGCATGTTTCCCAACTTAATATTAAGGGGGTGTGTTGGGGTTTGTAATATTAAGTAGGAAACCACTTAATTAAAAACCCGCCAAAGACTAAAAAAATTGAACTATAACTTATGTTTAAAAATAAGGTGGTAAATCTATCAGATAGTTATATGAGTATAAATACAGAACCCCATGCACATAAAAAGGGTTTCACTTCTAATCGTGCCATGAACACTCCACGTAGTAAGCAAGAGATTGAATCACAAAATGAGAATCAAACATGAAATAAATAGGGTCTAGCATTATCATAGATAAAAAATAATAGGTACATATATGAGTGTTGTGTAACTCATGTGCATGACATGTGGATACAACCCTAAATAACCCTAATGACCTATGACCTGACTAAGTAAGATGACTAACCATCTATGGTGGAAAAGATGTCAAATGACGATGAAACAAGTCATATACACCAACACCACCCCTTCATCAAAGTTGAGGTAGAGGTCATGGAAATTCGAACATAAAGAGAACTCCCCTAGAAAAATAAGAAATATGTTTCAATGTTGCCCAAAACTAAGTTTGATAAGGTACCCATGTGCAAAAATTATCTTTCTAGAAAATAAAAAGAGGAGAAGTAAAATTGGTCCTAACATCTAGGCCTGATGAGGTACCCATGTATAATAAGGATATCAAGTAATGGAGGAAAACCTGAGGGAAAAACATCCACTTACAAGAGATAAAATACTCCTTAAACAACCTAAGAAATATGTATCACATGAGTCCTAAAAACTAAAGGCCTTACATAGTACTCATGTAAAAACTGCAATATTTCTAGAAGAAGAGAAGAAATGAAGAAATGTTATCCAGCTTTCCCAAGACAAAGAACTTGTCGAAGGCCACCTTATGTCGGGTGAAGAAGAAGATACTTGAAGTGAGAAGGTGTCATCCCTATCCAATGAATGATGATCCATATGTGAGGTGGAAGTTCCAACTACTCCATAAAAGGATGGTGAATCTGAAGCAACAATGAAGAAGGAAGGTGGAATATCTTGTAATTGTATAGAAGAGTGCTCGATGTCCGATGAGTCTGAATCAAAGTAATTGCTCCCTAAAAAGTCTGTAGTGGACCAAAAGTAGGTGGATCAAGAAATAACTCCTCAATATGTGGTATATGATAAGTGGATGGTGGAGGTGGGTCCCCATCACTATGGAAATCAACCAAGCTAGAAGAGAATTCATCATCATTAGAAGTGAGATAAAAATATCATCAAGTCTAGATGAATCCAATGAAGAATCTGAAGGAGGAACAAAGTGAAAAAGAAGTAAAACCAAGTGTGTTGATTAACTATACCAACTGAAATGATAACATTATTGTGTAGCTCTCTCACATAAATAGAATCTAGAGTGATCTCAACCCACATGCCCTAACTGAGGTGAGTAATATGATACAATTAAAGGATATTAGTTTAAATTGAAGGAACATTAAGCACATTGTTGAAAGTTCCACCATTCACTTCAACAAACCTTCTCTCAAAAACCGGTGTAGAAGTTTCATCACCAAGCCAAATAGAAGACATATCACATGGCTCTAATGAAGAAAACTCAATGTCTGATGAGGCCATATGATGAGATGCACCCAAATCAATAACCCATGTAGGAATAGGTGACACAACTACAACTAAAGCTATTTCTAAGTTGTTTTCTCCTTAGTTGATTCTTTTTCTTTTTCTTTCACTTTCCCCTTTCCATTTTATTTTTCCTTAAAAATTTCGTGAGTTGATGATGAAGATGGATTGAGATAATCGGGAACTCCTATGTTTTTCTTCTCCATAAGACTCGTGAGGAGGTCAATCTTCTTCTTCAAAAATTTTTATTCTTCATGCCTACCACTGTAGTACTCACATTTGATCTGTTATTTAAGATTTTTAGAACTAGAAGAGGAAGTGGAAAAGTTTTATTTTTTGTGGATTGGTCCTTTTTATTCTCATGATCCTTATTGTTCTACTTCTTCTCTTTTGAAACCCTAGGTTTTTCATGACCATAATGAGAGCATGGATTTTTTTAGATTTTAGAGTACCCATCTGAATTAGCTTATCATGTTCTCTAGTCAAATCAGCAACAAACTCATCAAAGGGGGCATAGTCCAACTTGCACCAAGTGTTCTTTTTGTAGCATGGAAGGTTGAGACAAAGACAAAATAGTCGGGACCAAGTTTTGAAAGGATGGAAAGTATGAGTTGTGAGTCCTTCTTGTCAATTCCATAATTTTTCGTTGTAATCTTAGAGATTTGAGTTTGGTGAAAATGTCTCAAATAGTGCTAAAATTTTTAGGGATGAGACTAATCAACTCATTTTCTAGTTCATTCCCTTTCATTTCATCCTATTTCCTAAATTTTTTTCTAAGGCATCCCAAAATTCCTTGGGTGATTTGGTTGTGTTAATATAAAAGTGTAGTTCTGATGATATAGAAAGACACAAAATGCCAAAGGCTTCATCACATTTATCAAACCACTTTTCTTTCTCTGCATCATCTTTAGGTTCATCTTGTAATCCCATAGTTATCTGGTAAATTTTTTGATATTTCAAGTGAGATAAATGAGTTCTTTCCATTCATGATAGTTAAATGGGGTAAGCAAAGGAACAACAATAAGATCCATAATAGATAAAAGTGAGAAAGGAAAATAGCAGAAAGAAAAGAACCACACAAAATTAACACCCCCTTGAATGTGGCACTTTATAAGTAGTGTGTTGATTACACCCAAGTGTTCATGCAACATGAGATGGTTGGTCACTCACCTTGTAATTAGTGAAATATCACACAAGCATGGAGACCAAAATATGCTCATTCGTGTACAATAAAACAAGTGAACAAGCACAAAAGCAAGAAAGAAGGGAAGGAGGCTCTCTTATTTGTAAGGTTGTGGTGGACACACTAATTAACAAGAAAACAAAGAAGAGAGATTAAAATGTAGAAAAGGGCTCAAAAATGAGTCAAAGGGACTTACGAGGATGCAACAAGGGCTCCTAGAAGGTGGAAAAAATGCTAAGAGGGGCACTACACACTCTAGTAAATGGTTAGAAGTAAAAAGTCCAATAATGCTATAAAATACACTTTAAATTTTTCCTCTTAGCCTAACAATGATTAAAAGGAAAAATAAAGTGTGATAACATTAAAAATGATGAAAAGAAGTAATTTTTATTTTAGCTCTATGATGGCCCTTTGCATGAACCCTAACTGAACTCTTTCCCCACACCACCTATCTCATTTTGGTGTTTGTGATCCTTCGATGGTGTCAAAATTATGGGCTCACATATTTTTGATGCATCTTTGGATGCGCAGGGATTTAGTAGTGGTGGTGGCTACATTGGATATGTGCCTCTGTTTGCTCCATATTATGTGTCATTTTTTCTAAGTTCTCTAGTGTTAGTGACATGGGTCTCTTGGATGGCTACGAGGGATGAAGCTCTCTTTGCTATATGTTGAGGCCTCTACTTTACTGATCTTCTAAACCTCTCTCTACTACCAAATCCACTCCATCGGTATATTTTGGGGAGTTGGTAGTAGAGTCTAAGATTTTTTATCCAACCGGGTTTGATCTGCTACTTGAATAACCTCTGTCACGGGATTCCACTTCTCCATTCATGGATATAATCAAACTGCACCCCCTCTTGTCTGCAGTAAGATGGAAATTTTACATTTTTCTACGTGGTTTTTTATTTTGGTTTTTAGTTCAGCTGATGATATGGATTCTATCATCTCCAAACTATGGGAACTGCAGCATCATCACTTGCTAATGAAACCATGGTTTCTGACATTCAATCCCTTCACTATTGCATTCAACATCAAACCTGTTTGGATGCACTTACCTCATCTCCTGCTGTAGTTCTGGATGGAGGAGTGTTTGATTGATATTGGAAATGCTTTGGGCAAGTTCTTATCCATTGATTCCAAAATAGAATTCTACACTCACACTACATATGAGAGAATCTTAATGGACATGTATACCTCTATGGATCTTCCAGCTTCCATTGATTTCAAAGTTTTGAATAGGGTTTGGTCACAACCTCTTGAGTAAAAAGGCTTTCTCTTGGTGCGGAAATGTTTTGCCCATAGGAATTTTGCTACAAATTGTCGAAAAGTAAAGCGAGAATTCTAAGGAAAACATTTCTTGGTGGAAGGATGCCAATCCTCTTGCTAGTTGTTGGGGATGAATTTTATTCATTCTCGGAAGATCCAATGGGGGTTAATCAAGATCATGAAACAAATTAACTGACAGTTGAGACTTAGGTTTCCTCCTCTACGATGATTGGGGCGGGAAAGGTGGAACAAGTGGTGACTCTCCCTTTAGGGGAATAATCTTCATCAATTTTTGGAGCCAAAGAGGCCTCTGATATTCAGCTTCCATTTCATACAGATGAAAAATCAGATCCTAATCAAAGTAATGGATGGACAGTTGTAAATTGAAAAATTAAAGGTACGCCTCTTCGTAAAATGAGATTACGATAGCAATATCGGGATTCTTTGGAGTAATCTAATTCGGGGTTCATTTTAAGAGACCTATGGGAAATCGAAGGTGGAATATTCCTAGTGAATATCCCCAAACCACTTTCGTGAACATGGTGAATTTTATGGGGTTTGTGTGTAAATTTTTCTCCTGAAAGAAGATTTCATTTTCAATTTGTGTAATAAAAAGGCTGCAGACACATGACAAGAGATTTACATTTGTACGACATCAAGGTAATTATCATGTGATAATAAGGTTATTGTCGTGTGACAAAAACCTTACTATCAAGTGTCAATCGGTGAGGGTGTTATCCCATAATAATTCTATCGTGTACCAACAACATAGGAATTTCATGCATCAACAACCTCTTGTTGTGTGTCAAAACTTCCTTCCATGCATAAAAACCTCATGTCATGTGTCAACAACCTACCATGCAAGTTCACAGTACTTGATATGTCAATACCTCAGTAAAATAGTAGTAAGTTAGTAGTATACTACCCAAGAATCACCTAAGTTTTTATAGGAGATGTTTTCAAATGTAGGCGAAGCCGACCCCTAAAAAATATATATATTGTAAATTTTAGGCGAACGGGTCACCGACCTGCTCGAAAAATTCACCTTTTCAAATTTTCCTAAAAAGGAATATTTGAAAAATTACAAATAATCGCCACTAAAAATATCCCCGATCTAATTATGTTGCGATCGTGATTTCTTCAACATCTCTTTTTTTCTTTTATTTTTTTCCTTAGTGGCCTTCCTTCTTTTGTTTCTTGCGGAATCTTCCTTGTAGTACTTCAATGTTTTATCCAGCCTTAAGGGATTTTGTACAAGGATGCGGATCCTTTCAAAATCTAACCTTTTACCCTTTTTCCAAAAACTTCAAAATTGATAAATT
Organism: Taxus wallichiana var. yunnanensis; assembly: GCA_018340775.1. NCBI lineage: Eukaryota > Viridiplantae > Streptophyta > Pinopsida > Cupressales > Taxaceae > Taxus > Taxus wallichiana. The sequence continues at coordinate 703,559,647 of CM031244.1, forward strand.
AAAACTACTAATTGAAATTTAATCAAAGAGATAAAAATTAATTAAGGTCCTAATAAATATTTAATCACCTTAATTGAATTGAAAAAGCTAATAATTAAAACTAACTCATGATGATATTAATTAACTCCTAAGACTTAAATTAACACCACCACTAGGAATAAAACCCACCCCTAGATTAAACACCAACCTATTTAAAATAATCCCTCCTTTGATTAAATACAAAACCACTTTATATATTAGCACCCCCTTAAAACCCAACCCCTCTTTAATAAAAATATCACTAAACCTCTAATTTAAACCGACCGCTTTAAAAATAAAAAACCACTTATTAACAAGACCCGTTTAAAATTAAAAGGTGATGATTTTTAATTTAAATAGGATTTAAAAATATGGAGAGAATTTTGGAGCGCATGGTCAAAAGGGCAATGGACTCATCCACGAAATGAGGGAGAGGGAGATAAAGCATGGGGCTCAAGGAGGATATTAGAGGAGATAGGCTTGAGGTACGGGTCAAAGGAAGGGATGAGTGGAATGGGAAGAGAGAATGAAATGAAAGAAATCCCAAGTCACATTGAGGAAGGTGTGAGGATGAGTTGCGAGGAATCCAAACCGAAAGGATGAGTGGACATGGCGGAGGAGTTGAGAAATGCAAAACACCATAGGTGACAAAGGTGAGGCCAAAGAAAACATAATGGACACGGGATTGTTATTTAGCCATACGGGTCTAAAGCAGATCGCTAATAAAATAAACTCATCATTAATGCAAAAACAATTGTAGTGATGATGATCCAACCATTGGGAAGAGAACAAAGAAAAACATAGAACGTAAATGTAGAAAGAGGCGAGTGTGATAAAAATTCATAATGGACAAATCACCACAAAGTAACCAAGAAAAACATGATGAAACTAACTCTCCAACAGAGCACTAAGTAGACAACAAAGCATACCGAGAGAGAAAATACACAACTCACCCACAAGCTAAGTTAAGGTAGTGAACAAACAACTCGCCATAACTACAACTCGGAAGAACAATGCACTTCACAATAGGTAAAAATGTAATCTGAATATCTCAACTTGATGGTAAAAGAAGCTCACAACGTAAATAAATAGTGACCCAACTTTCCACAAAGGAGCATCTTGCAGGGAGCTCAACCGAGATGGCGGGGAGGATGAACAAGCAAGTAGGGAAATATGCAAAAATGTAAACTAGGTAGAGAAACATCCTAGAACAGGTCCAAACATAGAATTTATAAAAAAACATTCACTTTTAATTAAAAATTACTTATAAAACCAAAAATGTAAAACCTACCTCTAGATTTAGCTTTTCCTCCAAACTTACCATGCAACTAGCTAGATCTTAGAAAACACCAGAACTTACACATGCACAACAAAAAACCAGCATAAAATCTAAAAATGAGATTACTAAACTCATAACAAGATTTCAAAGGAAGATCAAAAATTTGCGGAGAAGAAAAAAACAAAAATTGAAGTAAGAACAACCGGAATCAAATGAGTGCACATTTACTGAATAATAGCTCTAATATCATATCGATTATTTTGTGAGGATCAATATAAAACCTCGTGCACATCAAAAAGGTTACACTTCTAATGGTGTCATGAACACTCCATGTAGTAAGCAAGAGATAAAATCACAAAATGATAATCAAGCACGAAATAAATAGGGTTTAAAATTCTCATAGATAAAAAATAAGAGGTACATATATGAGTGTTGTGTAACTCATATGCATAACACGTGGACACAACCCTAACTAACCCTAATGACATATGACCTCACTAAGTGAGATGACTAACCATATATGGTGGACAAGATGTCGAATGATGATGAAATAATTCATATACACTTTGGATCCGCATACCATGTCGGTGGATGTTTAAGAGTGAACCATACATGGGCCACCCACCTTGTTAAAACAAGGTGATCTCATTTGATATTGGTGTAAGTGACATACACACACATTATGTGAAATATGAGTGCTAATAATCTTCATTGAGAAAATGATGTTTACAATTTGTAATACACTTGTTAAGATGTAATTATTGGGGTTCTATGTAAATAGTGGGAGCAATGAGTGAAATTTAATTCATAATAAAGATAAGTGATATTTTAAGTAGGTTTTTACCGAAATGTTTCCCATTTAAATCTTATGTATTGTGTTCATTATTATGTGTTATGGGATATTTATTTTCACTATTATGCATGTAATCTATGATTTAGTTTAATCTAAACCATTCTAATTTGTTGTGCATTCATAAAATTTAATCCTTGACATATTTAAGGTGGATATCTAATCTATGTTCTTTATTTATCCCTGTTTTCTTAACATAAATAAAAATCCAAAAATAATCTTATGAGAGAAGCCTTCACTAGATAATCCATAAATAAATAAAAAGATAACTTGAAATGAAAATGACAATGTACTATATATTCAAAGCTATAAATGTGGAAAGATTCAAATTTTAATTGCAAGAAAGATTTGAAATAATATTAAACAATTAAAGAATCGAAATAAATAAACAAAATGAATAAATCCTTGACCATTATAATGAAACTAATACATTGAATTAATTTCTAGTTGTTCGAGTCTCTCCTTAGATTATAATATTCAAGCAAGTGATCAAATACTCCAAGATGTTCAACATAAAAGAGAGGAATGACAAATGGGACCGAAAGAAAATAATGGAGAAAGGAAATGTGATTGGGTAGTTGTTGAATTTCAATTTTTACATAGTGTGCACTATGAATATGGAATTTGTAATCCAAATTTAGATATATGAATGAGTATGTGTAGGTGTATGAGGCGGTGAGAGTTAGCTAGGATTATTTTCGAAGTCTCGTAATTAGGCATATCTAAATAATGAGAATGTGTTTTAAAATGGCATCTTGCAATTGTTTATTTTTTCTTTTATATGTGACAAACCCATTGCTCTAGAAAGACTGAAAATAATATAATTTCCACAATGGTAATGCAAATAACCCTATGTATAATTTGAATTCATAGGATGTTTTTGGCATTCAACACACCCGTTTCTCTTTTGCAAGAAAATGGAGCCCCCTCTTTTGAAAAAATGTATAATTATATTTTCTCACTTTCAAATGGTTATAGACGAGTCTTAAAGTTGGTTGATGCTATATAGTTCCAAAATAACTGATAAATCACATTTGAACAAGTTATAAATAGGTTTAACTTATACCTTTTATCCTCAAATCACTTAATAGAAGATTTTTCATTGTTTATAACCTTTGAGTGATTAGTTTCATCTTGTTAGTAGCTTTATTGTGTTTAAATAATCGTTGTATGCCTTTAAAAATGCTCTCCTAACAGCTTTTAAGTGTTTTTAACATGTGCAAAGTGATAAGGAATCAAAATACATTATCCAAAATATTTTTTTGGAATTCAGGAAATACATTCGAATAAAATAGTTGAAACTATAAATGCAATGAATCGTATTGTATAAATAAAAATGTAATTATAAAGTAAAATAAATTTATTAAATATGTATACAAAGTGGGAAAAATCTATAGGAGAGATGTATGTCGAATCTCTTTGCAATCGAGAATGGATGTAGAATGGGAAAACTCTATAGGAGAGATGTATGCCTTACAATTCTTTGCAAATGAAAATGCATTCAAATGGGAAAATTTTGTATTAAATATATGTATGCCTCAAAACTTGTAAACTTGAAACTTATATCTACAAAAACTTTCAAATTTCAAACTTGATTGTTCATTTGAAACCATATTTTTATAGTGAAACAATATGGAATATGAAAGGTTATAGGGATACAAATGGAAGCCGAAAGGTCATCAAATGAAGGGTTCCAAATAGAATCCAAAAGGTCATCAAATGAAGGGTTCCAAATGGAATTTGAAACGTCATCCTTCATGTAGATGAAATCCATCGACATTTCGATTGAATTTTAATGGAAAAAAAGAGGACAATATCTAAATATTATATTATTATTATTAAGTGCTCCTTTTTGATGGAATATATCCTAGCTTGTTGATCCAACTAGTGAACACTAGATCCATTGGACAAATAACAAAGTGAAATTAAAAATAGATTATTCTATCATTATTTTTTTAAGCCCAAATGTTTTTAAGACCCTTAAAATTGTAATATACCAAAATTTGTAAAGACCTTCTAGAAATAAATCTCAAGACTTTCTAAAAATATAATTTTTATAAATCCTTCTCTAAATGTTGACATGAATCTATCTTTCTCCGAGATCTCATTTGGATCATTCACCCTTCCTTTATAAGCAATATGCCACATTTCCTATATGATTGGCCTTTGATGTACATATGATGTTTTGAGTGGTGAATTGGTATTCTTCTACTTGAGTGGGTGGCCCACTTAAAATTCTTCTTTACTTTTTTAAACTCCCATGTGTAGGAATATCGGTGAACCAACATAGAGATCTCTGTCATGGTTGCACTTCCCAAAAATATCACAAGGACAAAGATTCTAATAATGAGAAAATTTGTGACCTTTTCTACCACAATGAATACGAATGACATGATGAATTAGATACCTTCCATATGCATGAATACAAGTTCCACCCTAATTTTGAGAAGATTATTCTAGATACATGCCGTATTTAATGAACTTGGTACACATGGTGTGTTGAGATGATTCCTTAGTGTACTTGATCCAAGGCCATGTCCATTATACCCCATTTTATTTAACAAATTGAAACCAATACCTTTTGTGTGTTTTTCAAAACTACCAATCACATATGGAGAATTATTCTAATGTGTTGAAAAATTAAAATATGCCATGCTTTCGTGTGTGTGTGTGTGTGTGTGTGTGTGTGTGTGTGTGTGTGTGTGTGTGTGTGTGTGTGTGTGTGTGTGTGTGTGTGTGTGTGTGTGTGTGTGTGTGTGTGTGTGTGTGTGTGTGTGTGTGTGTGTGTGTGTGTGTGTGTGTGTGTGTGTGTGTGTGTGTGTGTGTGTGTGTGTGTGTGTGTGTGTGTGTGTGTGTGTGTGTGTGTGTGTGTGTGTGTGTAACACTTTTCTTCTTTTCTTCAACTCTTTAAATTTAGCTTGCAAGTTGGTAAGGTATTTTTGAATTTCTTCACAAAATGATTCTATTTCTTTAAGTATTTTTTTTTAAATTATGTATAATTCATCGCATCTTTCCACTACTTGGAGAAATCCTTCCACAAAAGGGCTTCCAAAATGGGAAATATTTTTCTGCATTTTCATATTCTCCATGATCATTCTTAAATTGGTCTCAGTAACCATTGGTTCTCCACCCTTAAAAAATTATTTTTGTAATAAGTGATTCGTGATCATTTCTCGAAGCAAGAAATGGACTGCATCTTGAATTATGCACACTTCTCATATTTCGATTAGATTTTCCCATCATTTTCAAAAGTCAAAATTTTGAAAATTTTGTATTCCTTCTCCGATACCACTAATCTGAATTATTTTTTGAATTTGTTGGAAAATAAACTAATAGTGGAATTTAATGTGTTTTGGAAATAAATTCATGATAGAATAGCTAAAATTATAGAAGAAATGAACTATATTGCAAAATAAAAATTGTAATTGTAAAAGTAAAATATATTTATCAAATATGTATGTAAAGTGGGTAAAATCTATAGGAGAGATGTATGTCAAATGTCTTTGCAATAAAAAAATGGATGCGGAAACAGAAAAATATGTAAGAGAGATGTATGCCTCCAAACTTGTAAACCTATAACCTAGAATTCATGTTTACAAAAAGTTTAACCTTCAAACTTGTGTCTTCTTTTGAAAACATATTATCATCAAATAAAGGGTTCAAAATATTATATTATTATTTTTAACTACTTCTTTTTGGGTTCATATATTCTAGCTCATTGGCCCAATTGGAAAATGTTGGATCCGTTGGAAAGATAACAGAGTGAACTTGAAAATAAAGTCTATGAAAATAGACTATTCTATCATCATGTTGTATTTTTACCATAAATTATTTGAATATCCTAAAAATTACAAAATACCAAAAGATGTCAAGGCTTACTAAAAATAAATTTCAAGACTTTCTAAAAATAGAATTTTTAGATATCCTTCTCTCGAATGTTGATATAGGATAGTCTTTATTTGAGATATCATTAGATCAATACATGACTTAAATATTATCTTTAAATTAAATATAGATTAAATTTCTCATTTGATGGTCTTATTATAAGTTTTGCATTGAATTTCAAATGGTAAATTTAACCTCATTATGTTTTCTCTATGACAGGGTCATAGTGGTCCCAATAAAAGTAAAATGACCTTAAGGAAACATACCTTTAATTGGAATTCATGAGTATTTTAAGAGAATTCCAAAGTGACTAATCTTTTCAGAACGTAGAGATACTATTGGGAAACAAGTGTCACCCATTGACGAAACAAGTTTGAGTTGGAGAGGAGGTAAGACACCGATTCACACCAAGTGTCATATTTATAATTGGCCAAGTGATACAATATTTTTTAGAGAAAAATAATATTTATAGATCATGGAAGATTTGATGGTATTCAAGTTTCAAGGATTAGTGGTTCTAGAGGGTACAAGATCCATAAAATTCCTCTTTTGAACGATAAGAAGGTCCTATGTTGTGATAATGGATGAATAATTTATTAAGTTCCCTTTGACCAATATAATGTGCACTAAATATTCACAAAATAGTTTAAAAATTGAGAGATAGAAGATAGAGGAGAGACATGCATTATCATAGAAAAACCCAATGTGGGAAAAAAATCCAACCGTGTAAGAAATTGCTTCCCTTTCACTATGTAATTCTCCAAAATAAAATTTCCTACCAAACTATGACATTAAAGAAGGATTCAAATTCCCTCTAATTGTATTTTCTAGCTTAAAATCCTCAAAAATGAATAACTTAGCTATAAATGTAAAAAACAAGAAAGAACTCCAACTTCTCCTCTTTCCTCAAACTTGAACTCACTCAAAATCAACTGCTTTGATGAATAAATGAACTTGTATTTATAGTTTCTCTACCCACAGATAGAGGGAAATGTGAAACAAAATGATATGGGAAGTCTAAGAATTTTCAACTATTCATATTCCCATTTTTTCTTTGTCGATGACATGAATGTTGGTGACCACACAATGGAGGTTGTGTAACTTCCACGGTGGTTACATAACCAATTGTACTTATAGGTAGCATGCATTGCCATTGTGTTGGTTATGTAACCTCCTCTCTATGAAAAGAAGAGGTTACATAATCACCGAGGTAGTTCCATAACCGTCATAGAGAAATCAACAATGAAACGGAACAAAAATAGCCTTTTTCCATCAAACATATGCTTCTAGATAACCATCATCCTAACTCGCCATCCCTAGAATAAAGAACATATAAGAGGATATGCATTGTAAGTTTGAATCCAATAATACATAGAATTGGGTATTTTCAAATCCATTTTTGGATTATACCTCCCCAATTTGAGGCTTTTAAGTCCCTAAAATCCTTAAGGATTGATTAGGTGAGGAAATTTATTCCCCACATCTTCTCTAAAATACCACTTAGCCTTAGTAGGTAACCATCCTTTCAAACCAATCAACCACCTATCTTGCACTCCTCATTGTGTTGTCTACTCTTTCTACTGCAATACCACATTTTCCTCCAATTCCAATTGACTTTCCAAAGGTAAGATCCTCAATATATGGTATAAAAAATCCATATTCTTCCTGATCCAACATGGAGGGATAAAATATACGTAGATTTTCAAGATTCACAATTGAATATATTCTCATATAATGAGGAAAATCTAAGCAAAATGTATTCTTACCCAATTGTTTTAGAATCTAAAATGGGCCATATTAAATAGGATTGAGTTTATTATCTTTAACCTATAGCCTTTTTATGCTCAAGTATAGCCATACCTTGTCACTAACAAAGAAATAATTCTTAGTTCTATGATGATCATGTTGTGCTTTGTACTTAGCTTGTGACTCTTTTAACCTCTCTTATACCTGGAGGTGTATCTAATAAGTTTTCTCAATGAAACTCTTATCTTTGTGGGTCTCCATATCCATTTTCCCATTGTCTCTTCATGGTAATCTCAAAACAACATCAAATGCACTCTTATGAAAATAACTAAAATATGCCTCAAAAGTATTATTACTGGTAGAAGCATGAATTTTCATGTTATAAGAATGTTGGATATACACCAAATTCTCATCCCAAGTCCTAGGATGTTTCATGTTGTACCCTATCAAGAGCTATACCAAGGTACAATTTACCACTTCTATTTTCCCATTTGTCTGTGGATGAAAAGTGGTATACCTCTTCAACTTAGTATCCATCTTCTCCCACAAAGTAGACCAAAACTTTCCTATGAACCATGAGTCCCTATCTGACACAATAGAATTAGGCAAACCAAAATGAACCCACACATTAGTAAAAATAACTCAGTTGCATCACTGGCCTTGATGGTCTTCTTACAAGGAATGAGAATACACATTTTACTAAATCAGTCCACTACCACAAAGATGTAATCATGACCTTTCTTGGAAGTAGGAAAACCACCCACAAAATCCATGGAGATGTTTTCCCATGGTCGGGAAGGAACTAGTAATGGCATATATAAACCCAAATTTTTGTTACTAGGCTTGTTTGTACTACATAAAACACAACCCTTGATAAATTTGGTAACTTTTGTTTGCATGTTTGGCCAATAAACATACCTCTATAAGTGTGCAATAATCTTTGTCACACCAAAGTGACCAACCACCTTAGAAGTGTGTGCTTTCCTCATCAAATAAACTATTTCCCCCTTAGGCACACAAAGTTTCTCGTTCTTATAGAGTAACCTATCATGAAAGTAGCATTCCCTAAGTACAAATCCTCACTTGGATGTTTCGAGTGAAATATCTCTCCGAAATCCAGATCCTTCTCATAACCTTCCCCGATATGATTCATACACAAAAGTCTCAAAAAGAGTTAAAGTAGCCATAGCTGAAATTAAAGGATATCCGAACAACATATCGATAGCTAGTTAGTCACAGTTTCTTATTTTTTTATAATCAAATGAAACTACTACAAGAAACCAATTCATTTATAGTATCTATCATGCTGAAGTTTATTTTGAGCTTGCAAATATGAAGAGGTTAGTGATCTGTGTGTGTGATATTTTCCTTACCCATTAGGTAATGTTTCCATTTCTTGACTGCTTACATAAGAGGATTCAAATCCTTGTCATATGTATGATAATTCAGAAATGCACCATAAAACAATTCATAATGATAACATATGGGCCTACCTCCTTGAAGTAGGAAAACTCCCATAGCATATTCATTGGCTTCATTTTCCACTTTGAAAGGTACTTGTAAGTTAGGTAATGCCAAAAATAAAGCATAATTAATCTTGTATTTTAAATGACTCAAAATCATTCTTTGTTTCTTACCCCAATCAAAATCCTTACCCCCTACTGTCACCAAATGTAGAGGTGATGCTATGGACAAGAATTTCTCGATGAACTTCCTCAAATATTGAACTACACCAATAAAAATGGTATTAGTCAAACTAGATGGTGTAGGATAATTCAAAATGGCCTCTAACTTCTCTGAAACAATCCTCAACTCTCCATCTTCAACCACATGCCCCAAAAATACAAGTTACTATTGAGAAAACTCACACTTATTCTCATTCAACATTATTTGGTTCTCCTTCAAAACTTATAAAACTTGACGCAAATGGTTAATATGCTCCTCAAAAATTATGTTAAAAACCATAATGTCATCCAAATACACAATGAAAAAGGAATCAATAAATGGCCTCATTACCTCATTCATCAACCTTGTGAAGGTAGTTGGTGCTATGCACACCTCGAATGGTAATACCAACCATTCATACAACCCTTTCTTGGTCTTGAACATTGTTTTCCAGATGTCCTCCTCCTTAATATGAACTTGATGATAACCATATTTCAAATCAAGTTTTGTAAACTATTTAACATGTTGTAATTGATCCAACAAATCATCAATTCAAGGAAGAGGGTACCTATTTTTTATGGTTATTTTATTTAATGCTCTATAATCAACACACATTCTCCATGAACCATCTTTCTTAAGTACTAAAAAATAGGAGAACCACATGGATAAGTGACACGATGGAGTATACCTTTCTTAATTAAATATTGCAATGGTTATTTTACCTCATTTGCATTCTTTAATGACTATCTATACAATCTCAAGTTTGGAAGTAGAATGTCGGGTAGAAATTGTATCTCATGTTCAATTTTCCTAACTGGGAAATCCAGTAGGATCTTGGAAAACTTCCCTGAACCGGTGGACCGAATATTTCATATGCTTTTGATCTTTATAAGAAAACATGATACAAGTGGTATTAGATGTAGAATAAGGATAAAATCCTCTGTAGATTGTATTAATCAATCAACCAGGTTATAATAGATGGACTGCAATACTTATAGGTATTGTATAGTCATGTGCAGACAAAAGAGAGGTTGCACAGGTACAACCAAAAATACAACTTCCATAATACATTCGGGAAGCAATAATTAAATTAATACAAACAAATGATTAAGTTGTAACTATGCAACAAATAATCCTATAACTATGGAATAAGACAAATATGGTTTAAAAACCATATAACAACATTATTTAATTAATATAATTAATTAAATAATTAATATATACTATGCATAATTAATTAACCTAACATTCCCCCCTTAATTGTGCATTGTCTCAAGAGATGAGGAGAGGAACTCTCTGAACAACTCAAACTTGTCACGTGCAAGTGACTTTGTGAAGATATCTTCCCGTTGTTCAGCTGTTGGACAATATTGAAGTTGGATGTTGTGCTTCAACACATGTTCGCATATGAAATGAACTTGTACCTCAATGTGCTTTGTTCTCTCATGAAAAATAGGATTGTGAACAAGTTTTAGAACACCTTCATTGTCAACATACATGGTGGTCGGTTTGTCCTGTGGTATTCCAAGTCCTTCCAGTATGCAACGCAGCTGAATCACTTCACAGAAATCTTCTCCTACAGAACGATACTCAACTTCTATGGAAGAGAAAGAAAAAAAGTGTTGTTTCTTGCTTCTCCATGATATTGGTCTAGATCCCATAAAGAATACAAATCCAGAAGTGGATTTTATATCATCAATGTTACCGGCATGATCTGAATCTAAATATCCAGTCAAGAAGAAGTTGTCATTCTTCTTGTATTCTAGACCAAGATCCATTGATCCTTTGAGATATCTTAAGATGTTCCTTGTTACTTTCCAATGACACACTTTGGGTTCTTGCATGAACTCGGATAGATAGCTTCTTTAAAGCTAATATATGGTCTAGTGTAGGTCGTAAATGAGACTCTGATCAATTGCTTGATAGAGAGTGGTAGTTACCTCGGAGATGGATTTGAATGAGATAACTACAATCTTTTCTCCATAGGCGTAGAAATTGGTGTGAAATCCATCATCCTAAATTTCTTGAGTGTAGTCTTGGTATATTTCATCTCGAGAAAGAAAAATGCGATTCTCTTGCATCAACCCAAGATCGGTCATGTTGAACAATCGATTAAGATCTTTCTTTGTTGCATCGATCATCCTCACTTTGAATCGCCAAAGATGACTATATCATCAACATAGACAATGAAAATCACAATCTCCCCCTTTCTTTTTGAGGTAAAGATTGGGATCGTATGGATTTATAACAAATCCATGTTGTACGAGATGCTCATCAATCTTGATGTACCATGCCTGGGGTGCCTGTTTAAGGCCATACAAAGATTTCTTGAGTCTGCATACCTTTACTTCTTGACTAGGTACTACATATCCCTCAGGTTGAGTCATGTAGACTTCTTCTTGTAGATCTTCATTTAGGAAATCACTTTTTACGTCCATCTGATGGACTTTCCAACCAAACTGTGTAGCTAGAGCAAAGATCATCCTGATCATTTTGATCTTAGCTATGGGAGAAAATGTCTCCTTATAGTCAATGCCTTCTTTTTGTGTGTGCCCCTTTGCTACAAGTATTTATTTATACGTGTCTACTTGTCCCATCTCCATCCAATGGGTTTCTTCCTAGTGGAAGATCGACAAGCTTCCAGTGTCATTTTTCATCACCGATTGGTATTTAGAATCCATGGCATCTTTCCAAGCTTTTAATTTTAGGGCTTCTTGGACTATAGAGGGCTCATCGATTCAATAACTCTACTCATCAAAGCAAAGTTAACTTCTTCTCTTGCTTTACTGCGAGTCTATGGTCCAAGGGTGGATGTATCTAGTGGAGCATCCATTCTTACATCTCATAATGTGCTAGTACACCATTTAGGCATACACTGAACTGTTCCCGTGGGTCATGGTTCTATCTGATCAACACCATCATCCCCATCATCACTTTCATCTTCTCGAGCGAACATTAGCTTTAATTTTTACAATTGGAGAAAAATCTACATATGGTGAGTCTGGAGGAGAAGAATCTGCTTCCTTCTTCGAAAAAACTCAACATCTCTACTAGTGTAGAATTTTTTGGTCTTAGGATCCATTAATCTATACCCAAGATTCTCTTCACTATACCCAATGAAGATGAGTTTCATGTGACTTCATGTCCCATTTATTTATGTCTTTCTTGGGTATGTGCATGCTTGCTTTGCACTTGAATACTCTAAGGTGTGCAATAGATGGTTTCCGCTTTGACCATGCTTCTTGTGGTGTTACTCCATCAAGAGCAAATGTGGGCACTCTATTCAACAAATATACTGTTGTCTTTGCTATACGCTTGAAATGTATTTGCACGTCCGAGTCATCGATCATGCATTGCACCATTTCCATGATAGTATGATTTATTCTCTCAAAAAAACCATTCTATTGCGGTGTGTGTGGAGGAGGCATTTGTCAACAAATCCTGTGAGTTTGTAGGTAGTATTTGAACTCATTATTGGTGAATTCCCCCCCTCGATATGAGTGGAGAGTTCTGATATGATGACTAGTTTCATTCTCAACTACTAATTTGAACTTCTTGAAAGTTTAAAATGCTTCACTTTTCTTGCGAAGACAAAAAACCACATTTTTCTTGAGTATTCATCAACACATAACATGAAGTACTAAAATCCAGGATGACTTGGTTGCATCAGATTGCAAAGATCGATATGAACCAGATCAAGCTGACCATGAAATCGATATGTACTCTTCTAGAATGAAGCTCGAGTTGTTTTCCTCTAGACGGCGAGGACACTTATTTGTATCCTTCTGAAGAGATGGTAGCCCATGTACCATATTACACTGGCGAAGTGTCTCGAGATACTTGAAAATTACATGACCAAGTCTCCGATGCCACAAATATGCTGAGGTAGAGTTCTTAGCCACAAGTGCTTGATCATCTCTATGGAAAAAATCAAGCTGGAACATGCGTCCCACATTAGAGGCTTTCGTAACTATTTTCGAGCCTCGTGATTTATCTTGAATCAAACACGTTTTCTTGCCAAAATGACTATCAAAGTCAATTTTTAGATTGTGATCAAGGAGTTGACTGACTGAAAGTAGATTCTTTGTCAACCCAAGGACATATAAGACATCTGAAATTCTACAATTGCGTGAACCAAGGGGTAGAGAAATGTTCCCAATCCCCTGAACTATATATGAAGAATCATCTCCCAACGAAACATGATTTTTTGATGGCATGTCCCTCATTGAAATAAACCAATCTCTATGTTCAGTCATGTGTCGAGTGGCCTTGAATCAACATACCAAACATCATTAGATGACATGGATGGTTCACTTGATCGAGTAGTGAACAAGTAGTCTTCATTGTCTGTCTGTTCTTGTTGCTCAGCAATATTTCCTTGTTGATGGGGTCTTCTTTCCAGTTCCCCTTTTTCTGCCCTTGATTGTAGTTAGAATGTCCCCTGTGAGATTGTTGTGGAGGTCCAGAGTTACTTGATGAACCTTTCTTGTAAGTATTGTACCAACAATCTTTGAGGTTGTGTCCTCTTTTGCAGATAGGACATTACTTCTTCTATTATCTGTCCCCTTGATTCTGATTTTGATTTTGGGATTTTCGATAGGAGTTAGGTTTTCCTTTACCTTTTCCTTTCCATTTTTTATGTGAAGAAATTTTCTGCTCCTCTTCATCATCCTTATTATGCATGGCTTCCTCTTTTGCATGATAATTTTAACAATTTGTCAAAACTAAAGGTCGTATCGACACATTTAGTGTTGTAAAAAAATTGGTAAGAAGAGGGGAGTGCTCTCAGAACAATGGGAACAAGAGCATCATTTGTGATCACTTCTCCCAGGGCTTGAAGTTAAGCCCTCAACTCTGCAACTCTTCTTAAGAAAGATTCGATTTTCTCATTCCACTTGAACTTTAATGTGTGTAATCGACTCTACAAATTCAATATAACAATCTTGTTCTTGGCCTCGTATACTTTGCTCAACTTATCCCACGCTTCTTTAGTAGTTTTGACATCTCGAATGTGGTGTTGCACATTGTTAGATAATCCAAACACGATGATGAGTTTGGCCTTCTGATCTTCTTTATCAAATTGTCGATGTTGTGTTGTATCAGTAGTTGATCTCATCAGAGTACCATTCACAGTAGGCCAGATCTCTTCAAACTCAAGTTGTGTCTTGATTTTTGTCTTCCATGCAACATAGTTGTTTCCTCTGAGTAGTTGTGAATCTAGAAGAAAAAAATTGGGGGCATTGGTGCCCATTTTGTAGAAATCACTAACAGGTTTGGCTCTTATCACTCCAAGTATAAGGTCTCCCAATCTATATATTGTTAGTCTGATATACCGAACCTTTCTATATACACACCCTTCCGATATACCCGACAAGACGTGAAATAGGCATTAATGTACATGAAAGAATTCAATACATGGTACCAAGATAGTACTTGAAAGGGGTTTGTGTGATTATTGACACCGCTCAAAGAAATATCCTCATACGCGCGCGTAACTTTACTATATACTTGGATAATTTCTCGTCATTTATGTCGTGTAATCGTTCACAGACGGATGGGATGGCTCATAGTGTGTGCACTATGACCTTATTACTCCCGTCGATTTAAAGGGTCGATGCCCAGATGACATTGTTGTAGCTATATTAGGTGTTAAGTGTAGTAGTAGTCATGATGGCTTTACCCGTAAGCACTTCCCAGAGGCACTATATATACCGAACACTGTGAATGAGATCTAGGATCTCGCGAGTGTTACAGAACCAATTTTTTTACTATTTTTATTACAATTTTCCAGCTTTACGATCGATTACAAAGTTTTTAGTAGACTTATGGCAACCTATAAATTAGTAAAATATACTTTATGAGCATGTAAATACATTAAAAATATAGAAAAAATTGAATGGCAGGAAAATTTTGTTTTGCAGGCCCTGGTGGCCTCCGAGCCCAATATGACCCAAAATGCCAGAAACCGTTAAAAAGAGGCCCAAGATGAAGTTTTTGGATGGTCCTCCTTTGGAAAATGTTTCCCGAAATAAAAAAAATAGGCTTAATGGAGAAAAAAATAACCCTAAATTTAGGGATTTTCTCGCTAAATATTTAGTGAGTTGTTTAGTTATAACTAACAGGTTTAGTGAAGGTTTTTCAGTTAAATAGCCCTCCAGACTTGGCGGCTTCACTAAATTTTTCTCCAAATTTTAAAATTGAAAAACTTGTGTTTTTGGTGTGATTCGAACCATGCACCTCCCACTCCTAAGCCGCTTCCACTTATCCAACTCAGCACTATGTGCGCTTGGCATATGAAAAGAACAAACTTGTATTTAAATAAAGGTGAATTTACTCACCTCTTAACAATGGTGACTTGGCAAAGGATAGGGCTCCACATGGCTGCAACTTGAGGTCAATTTAGGGTTTTTCATTTTCATAGAAAATAAATCTGAAGCCTGTACATGTATTGAAAACTGTTTGCATTGTTTTCTTCATGCCTTTTTGATTTTTCTATACCGTAGTTAATGAAATCCGCTTTCCTTCACGCCTTTTGGTTTGTTTGCTTGTGTGCGGGTTCTTTGGAGCTTCATTGTTTGTAGCAGGTCCAACGTGGAGTCTTTGTTTGGTTTATTTGTACAGATCAATGTTGGATCCACTCAATAGTATACCTTGGTGGTCAGCCCTATCTCCAAAATAAATACAGAGGGCTCATACTTAAGCTTGGTTTGCACTCGATCCAGATTTGATCAATGAACAATACAACGGTGTTGAATGGGCTCATCTCAATGAATGGCTCGAGGAGCTCAACCTTTGGTGCACGTGTCTCCAATGCACTCACCGCTCAATGCGAGTGAACAGATATGTGAACTTGACTCGAGTTGATCCGGCTTGGCTTTGGAAGAAAAAACACGGTTATGGGCTCGTGACTTCAAAAATCTAAGGCTCGGTCGATTTGGAGAGCATACAACTCACCTTCAATATGCAATGGAACACGGTGTGCTTTGGGGTCTGATTTGGAGAGCATACAACTCACCTTTTAGCAAGATTTTCTTCAAATATAGCAGAGAAACCTCCAAATGCAGCACTGCTAGTTTTAGTAGAGACTAAATATATCTTTAATATTAGATGTAAAACCCCTAATGGGGAGATATTTTATTTTATTTTATTTTTAATACTTGCAGCAAGTTTTTCCTAGTGCTAGCATGCACTGATGCAAAAATAATTTGCATTCCAAACACCTAGAACAAGCAGGAGGATGTGGGGGAGGTAGGGATGGGGCTGGGAGGTTACACGAGGCTGCATAGGCTCTCAAATGCTGCAAATGCTTCTCCAATCTCCTCTCTTTGCTACTCTCTCTTCCACACCTTCACAGCCTCATAGGTCCATATTCTCGCTCTGTACCAAATGTAGAACATGGATGGAAGCCTATAGATTATATTAATCTGAATCAACCAGGTTACAATAGATGGACTGCAATACTTATAGGTATTGTACAGTCATGTGTAGACAAAAGAGAGGTTGCACAGGTACAACAAAAAATACAACAACTTCCATAATACATCCGGGAAGCAACAATTAAATTAATACAAACAAATGATTAAGTTGCAACTATGCAAAAAATAATCTTATAACTATGGAATAAGACAAATATGGTTTAAAAACCATATAACAACATTATTTAATTAATATATACTATGCATAATTAATTAACCTAACATTAGATGTAATAACCTCATATTTTGGCATATCCCTTAAAATAAGTAATGCAAATTTCCC
This sequence comes from Taxus wallichiana var. yunnanensis, assembly GCA_018340775.1. Taxonomy (NCBI): domain Eukaryota; kingdom Viridiplantae; phylum Streptophyta; class Pinopsida; order Cupressales; family Taxaceae; genus Taxus; species Taxus wallichiana. The sequence continues at coordinate 703,576,848 of CM031244.1, forward strand.
ACTAGTATTAGTAAAATTTCGAGCTTGAGTTGCACTTACTAAAGAAATATTTGAGTCTCTTGAAAAGTCTAAAATGATGTAGCTCTTACCATCCTTCACCAAGCAGGATAGTTATCTCTTTTCATGAAGATGTCATCCCTGATATATAAGTATGGGGTATCAAACACTATACCACACACATCAAGCGGAATAACATCCAAAGTAACTTCATCAATGAACTTCTTATCAATACCAAATGTAATTTTACATTGTTTGGTAACCTTGATGTCTACACCTTTCTTCACCCAACCCAATGAGTACAGACTTGGATGATTGTAAGTTTCCAACTTTAGCCTATCCACTAACTCCTTTACTAACCAAATTAGCTTGAGAACAAGTATAAAAAGAGCATCCACTTTAGTTTTCTTCACTTGAATTTTTATATGAAAATGCTTAGTAAGCTCATTTTCCTTAACAACACTATTACTAACCAAAAATACCTCTCTATGGATGGAGGTAAAACACATTGTATCATCCACCTCTTTAGTGAAAAATATTTCCTCTCTTTTGAGGGCGGTCATGGCATTATTTTTGTTCTTTTTATTTTTGAATGGATGTAATTCTAGGTGAAGCTTCCAACGTTTTTCCTTGGAATGAGTTTCAACATTATAAGGACAGCAATGAACTTTAGTATCCTTCTTAGAAACAAAAGTAGCATTCTTATCACATTTTCCCTTCTCCTTATACTTTGTGTCACCTTGTTTGTTTGAAGCATGATGAGAGTTAGATGAACTATTATTTTTATCCATCTCTAGATAGTGGGCTTGAGAACAAGCCTCATCTACATTCTCTGGCTTGGCTAAGAGGAATAGTCTCCTTAAGTGGCTATGGAGTCCACCAATGTATTTCATCAAAATGTCCCGGTCCACTACATATTTTCCCATTTAGACATATTTCTTATGGAACTCATTGGTGTAATCTTGCACAATTTTTCCTTGCTTCTGCTTGAGATATTTCCAATACATGGACCTCTCTTTGTCATAACAAATAGGATAGAATTGTTTTTTTATTAGAATCTTAAATTCATCCCACTTATTAATAGGAGGAATCTTCTTAACAACCAAAGAATGAACATATCTTTCAAATCAAGTAAAAGCATGATTGGTTAATTTTAACCTTGCAAATAAAATGGGTTGAATCTCATTGATTTGATATAAATTGAAATATACCTCAAGTTGAGCTAGCCAATGGTCTAGCTTCTCAGCATTCACGTCCCCATCATAAGGCTGAATTTCTATCTTCACCTCTACTTTAAATGGAGGAGTAAGGTTGACATGGGGATTCTCTTCCTCATACTCATGAGTGTCTTCTTTATGGCCTCCTAGTGCCTCTTTTGGAACACCAAGATTCTGCATGAGAAATCCCATGATGGAATCCAATTTCCCCATAGACAAGGAAATACTTCCCACATATTTATAAATACTTGCCACATTCTCCTCTAACTTGTAGAAAGTTCTTCTTTAGTCTCACATACATCTTCTCTATGAGCCATGTCTCTACGATTCCTTAGTTACAATTCTTGATGGAAATATATGCTTCAAAAGAGATGAGGATACCTTCACCAATTTCACTACTACCCTTCTAAGTAAGGGGCATCTAACTGAAAATGTCAACACAAGTTAAACCACACAAAAACAATTTGATCTTAATTGCTTTGATACCAATCTGATTTGTAAATTGCTTCTTTTGAATGATAAACAAATCCTATGTTATGGTAATGGATGAACAATTGAATAAGTTCCTTTTAACCAATATAATGTGCTCTAAATATTCACAAAATATTTTAAATTGAGAGATCAAAGAAAAAAGAGACACAAAAATATCTCGGATAAATTCAATGAGGGAAAAACTCCAATTCGGAAAGTAATTTCTTCCCTTTCACCGTGTAATTCTCCAAAACACAATTGTACTACCAAACTATTGCCTTAAAGAAGGATACAAACTCCCTCTAGTTATAGTTGCTTGCTTACAATTGTCAACAATGAATAACTTAGTTGTAAATGAATAAAATAAGAAAGAACTCCAACTTCTTCTCTTTTCTCACACTTGAACTCACTCAAAATCGCTTACTTGGATGAATAAATGAACTTGTATTTATAGCTTCTCTTCCCATGGATGGAGGGAAAGGTGAAATAAAATTATAAGGTAATTCCAATCGGTTGTAGCTACTAGTATTCCATTTTGGCATTGTTGGGGATAGGACCTCCAGTGACAACAAAGTGGTAGTTACGTAATAGTTATGACAGTTGTGCAACCATCACTCCTTGTAGGCGAGTTTGCGTAACCGTTGTGATGGTTGTGTAATGTAGTCACAAAATCACACACTTTAGAAATTATTTAGTCTCAATATCATATTACTATTCATATTGTTTTTGAGTGAAGAAATTACTAATTAACCCATGTATTTTGACTATTTTACTTTGAATTTTGTCATCCATGCCGACCTCCAAAGCATACTTTCCCGATCTGCTTTTGTCATTCATAATCATTATACCTTTGACTCAGGGCGTCCATCCCAATGCTTTGAGGTGCCCTAGGTACCTCCTCGGTCCCATTTGGAGCGCCCGAGCCTTTCTATAATTTCCTTCCACTTTTTGGGCATTTTCTCACCGTTGGAGCTCTTATATTTTTAGTGGTAGACATTTTTCGGGGTTAAATACGAAATTAGAACAAGAGAACCATATAAATATAAAGCTATGAGACCATAATGAGAGACCAAGCTTTAAGCACTACTATCATCACATAATGTTGCATCCATCTAACTCCATCAAGGCACAAGGTTGGTTCATCTCGCATCACACTATAGGAGGGAAGTTTATTCTATTCCATCCACCATTCTTTTACATTTTCTACACATAGTTACTACTCACTACTTTCACAAAGTGTGGTGACCGACATAAGAGCATCTAGGGCATGATTTCACACATACAAAGAACTACATTGGAGTCCGAGATGTAGTTCAAGTGCTCAATTAGTAAGTCCACCATAGTGGAAGTTGAGCATAGTCTGAACCCTTCATATGCATCTTTATTTTTTTAGAGTTTGATTCTCGTCTTGGGTATTGTAGGTATTTTCTCCATCACCGATTACCAACGACATACAACCGAGTATAACGAAGCTAGTGTGATAGGAAGTTAAGGTAGCAAACCATCAAGAGACACCTTAGAGGAAGGTTATAAAGATTTTTCATAGACCAGGGCACCCATATTACAAACTAGGATGCCCATAGGCACTCATGTACCTATCCAGGTGTCACAGTCCACTCAAATTTCCCAGATCCACATTTTCTAGACTTCATCACATTCATTTCTTCCTCCTATTTCTCTAGCAATCTCTGCACATAGTCCAACAAGATCATCGAATCAGCTAAGCACTTTCTTAACCCCTCTTGCACATTAGGGTTTACATTTCTACTTTCTTAGTTGCTTGGGTCATTTTTTTACACATTTATCTGTTATTTATTGTTATTCCTATTTTAGATTAACTACTATTCTTCCACATTTTAGTTAATCATTTTGGTGAGCCATTTCTCAATCTTCATTCCTATAGGATCCTCATTCTTTGAATCTATTCATCATGAATATCTTGATCACTATTTATTTTCTTGTGCATCTTGGTATAAGGTATAGACACCAAAATCTTCTAGTTCTTTGCCCACATTTGTGCATATATACACCCTAACTTAGTATATCAAAAATTTGTAAACACATTTTCTCAACACTTATCATTCAAGTCTAATCTTCCCACTGATTTAAAAACTTTTGATAATGACCCACCCTTGCATATTATGATTCACATTCTCAATATGGGTATTAAGTGCACTTTAATTGATAATGGATCTGAACTTAATCTATGTCCTATGTCATTCCTTGAAAATTTAGGTCTCTCTACTCATGATGTTATTCCATCATCCCTCTCACTTCGTGCATATGATGGTTCCATTTGTCCATGTGTATGTCACATTGCATTACCTATTACTATAGGACCCAAAACTATCAACACAGTGTTCTTTGTCATTAATTTCCCAGTCTCTTACAACTATTTTCTTAGTAGACCATGGCTTCATGCCATGTAAGTGTTTCTTCTATCTGTACACCATTGTGTTAAATTCCTCCATGAAGGCATTGAGTATATTATTCTTCGTGACCATGACCCATTCCAGTATTGTGACCACACTCCTAATACTAGTCTTCCTATTCCACGTATTGATACTACAGATGATCCTCAACCTATGGACGAACAACCTCACTTACCACCACTCAAAGGTGCCATTTGTGTGATAGATGTAGTTTCTTCTATGCCACCTACTACTACTATTGCTATGATTCCTTATCAGGGGCATATCCAATCCATGGATATCACTCTATCACCTACACCTTCATGCATACCACCTCTATAAGCACGCTCACCATTTACTTGCACACTTTTCATGAATGATTCATATTGGGAACATATTCCATTATATCATGTTTGTGATGATGCGATTTTCTTACATGATGGTCTAGCTTGAATCTGTTTCACTTTCGAGGACCTTTATCCTCCTACTCATGTTCCTCATCTATACTATGGCTTCATCACTATTATTGCTGCTTATGGCTTACGTGTCTTCCATCTCACATTTTATCTATCACACATTCCTCACTCTTCTCCACTCACATTAGGAAAATCATGGCTTGATTACATTGGAGGAACCCTAGATCCTGATCATACGGACATATCTTTTCCCATTCCCTTTGGTTGTGTTTTTATTTGCAATAGTTCCTTTCTTGGCTATACAAAAATCTCACTCATTGGTATGTGCATGGTTATCAACCAACTCCATTCACTTATGAGGAATGTGTCATCGATATGTATAATTTTCACCTCAATGGTTCATTACATGATCAACCAAAAACTATTGCTTATCAGGTCTCTAATGCTTATCCATATGAATTTGACCCTAAAACTAATGATCTCTTATATGACATTACATGATCGATCCTTCATCTTACACACTTGGGGGGCATGGAATCTCACACACCCATCCATCACATTAGCATTAGTGCATTTCTCATCTTTGCATTATCATACATCACTCTCCTAGCATAGGCACATTCATCTACACACTTTGCGACCATTACCCAATGATGCACTCTTATGCTTTGGTTCACACTTGACTGTTGAGGGCTATATAATACACATGAAAACCACACATTGAACAATAGGTATTACACAATGCGTTTCTTCATCCATCTCGCATCATATGTCCTTTGTCTTATATATTACATCCTACATTTAGTCTACATCATTTTGCATTTACACATTATGCATATTCTACACATCACACTAGTATTCATCACATATATGTCACACTTCTAGTGTCTACACATATAACATTACACATCTACTCATTTTACATACTACAAAGCATACATCTTCACACTACTAGTCTATCTATACACATTTCATTACATACTATTCATCGCATATTACACATTTTACACATCATATGGTCATCTCTTATCATCACACATACTACATATTATTCTACGTGCTACACTCACTACCTTATGATGCACTTTAGTTCCTCGGTCCATACTCGACTGCTAAGGGTTTACAAATCAAATGGACCTTATCATACACACATTCATCACTTGAACTTCTATCATGCAACATTTCTAGGTTAGTGACATACATTATAGGCTAAATGGTCACCTATTCCTTCATCTTGTAGTGGTACACGCTTTAGGATACATCACCACTCCCTCTATTCATCTCATTGTGATATATGCTTTAGGCTACATCATCATGCATTCATCTCTAGGTTGCATATCATCAACACACACATATACTCATCACAACGCACTAGACACAATACACACTTCGACCATTTCCCGATGACGCACTCTCATTTATGGTTCATTCTTGACTACTGAGGGGGAAAACAAAATGAACCTCATTACATACATTTCCATTCACTTGGGGGCATGGGCTCCTATCATTCCATCTTGCATTCCATTCCACCCATCCACATCATGTTGCATATCTTGGTTTCTTTTATTCTTTTTTACATCTACTTGTATATGGTCATCTTATTACACATGCTAGTTAGATCTCTTGTATGTCATTTATCTATATCATACACACATGCATGTTCATGCCTTTACTTAGTTATGATCATAGATACAGGTATTTTGCATGCAGATAAGGATGTTCACCTATTACCCACCCTACATTGGTCATTAGGGGAATCCACATATGTCTCTCAAAGGTGTTATTGTGTCACCTTATACTTAGCACTCTATATTACATGGTTATACATGCTTTTGACATACTAGTTATCTTTCTAACATGCTAATGGGTGCTTCATGTACAACATTTGTTTGCAGGATTACTTTATTCCATGGTTATCGATTGCTTGTCTACTATTTGCTATTGTATGTGGGCCTTTCCCTTTTTTTTGGTGTGCACACTTGTTTTTGTATGCGTTCATGATGGCCTTAAAATTCTTGAGACATCATGAGGATGTCCCATGTTTACAACATCCTACTTTGCGCAACTTATTTTTTTCTTCTTGTATGTTTACATTACCATATTGTTTGGTAGCTTATACACTATTTTCGTAGCTTATATATTGTCTTATACATGCGTGTTTGTTTTTACTAACACTTTTCTTTGGCTATTCTCTTGCTTGTGCACACCTTTGTCTCTATAAAGCATATTACTTTCCCCTATGCAGGGAGAGTTACAAATTTCATGTGGTCGGTCCTCTTTTGAGGCTGCATCCTCCTATCATTGACATTGCATGTGCCCCAAAGAGGTGGGGAATCACTTGGGGTTTACATACTATACAAATCTTCTACACTGATTCAATTTAGTTTCTTCCTTGGCATTGTGGGTTATACAATGAGTGGGTTCAGACCAATCTACAAACCCCATACAAAGTGTCTTTTAAGAGACATGATAGTCCTTAGCATTCTGGGGAACAGTTATAGGTTAGAGTATACAAAGGAATTCCTCTCTACACTACTTCAACCATTGGCATCAGATCTTCCAAAAAACCAGGTTGTACAGAGATCTATTCATACAACTTTAGGGAAGTAGTTATAGGTTGGAAAATAATGTAGCTTTCTCCCTACACTTCTTTGGCCAGGGCGGCATGAGATCGTCCAAAATACTAGTAGTACAAGATATCCTTCTACACTTTTCTCTCAACATGGATCAGGTGCACATGTTCCATTTTTCATTTATGTACTTTAAATTTACATGTTGTCACATACATATACATGTGTATTTTACATATATACATGTGTATTTGACTTTTTGATCATTTTATCCTTACAGGTCTCATCTATATGATAAATAAGCATCAACAACGGCAATCGCAACAATGGGGAAAATAACAACAAAATTTTACAAAGACTAACAGATACAGCAATCGTACATACACACCATGAGGGTACATCACTCATTTCCGTCCTAGGTTCACTCTCACCACTTTTTTCACTTTTGCATCTTTAGTTTACATGTTCCACTATTTTGTCATTCCATGCTTTGTCTAGTCCATCAAAGCATGCTTTCAACATCTCTCTACATGCACATCGGTATGCATCCCTATCTACTTTATGTTATCGAGATTTCTACTCACCAACATAAAGTGGGGGAAAATGTAGTCACAAAATCACGTACTTTAGACATTATTTAGTCCCGGTCTCATACTACAATTCATATGGATTTTGAATGAAGAAATTACTAATTAACCCATGTCTTTTGGCTATTTAATTTGATTTATGTTGTCACTTCCGACCTCTAACACATACTTTCCCAACCTATTTTTGTCATTTGGCATCATTTTACCTTTGACTGGGGTGTCCAACCCAATATTGGGGTGCCCTAGGCGCCTTGGTCCCATTTGGGGTGCCCTAAGCCTTTCTACACTTTCCCGCCATGTTTTAGGCACTTTCTAGCTGTTTAAGATTCTTATATTTTTAGTGGTCAAAATTTTCGGATTAAGTACGAAATTAGAACAAGAGAACCATATAAATATAAAGCTATGAGACCAGAATGAGGGACCAAGCACTAAGCACTACTATCATCACCTAAGGTTACATCCATCAAAGGCTCCATTTTCATCCATCTAGCTCCATCACAAGGCACAAGGCTAGTTCATCTACATCATCTTTGCCGCATAGGAGGGAAGTTTATTCTATTCCATCCACCATTCTATTACATTTTCTACACATATTTATTACTCGTTACTTTCACAAAGTGGGAATGACACAAGAGCACCTAGGTCATGATTACACAGACACACAAAAACTACATCGGGTCTTAGATTTAGTGCATCGCTCAGTTAGTAAGTCCACTATTGTGGCAACTGAGGACACTTCGACCCCTTCATATGCATCTTTCTTCTTTTAGGGTTTGATGCATGTATTAGGTTCTTGAAGGTCTCTTCTTCATCACTGATTACCAGTGACATACATCTAAGTACATTGAAGCTAGTGCAATAGGACACAAAGGCAGAAACCATCAAACTAAACCTTGGAGGAAGGTTGCAAAGTTTTTTTCACAGGCCAAGACACCCATATTAGACTAGGGCACCCAAAGGCACCCCTGTACCTATCTAGGCATCCCAGGCCACTCAAATTTCCTAGATCTTCTTTTTTTTGGACTTTAACACAGTCATTTCTTCCTCTTATTTCTCCATCCATATTTGCAATGAGTCTAGCAATCGTGTCAAATCGTCTAAGCTCTTTTTTAACCCATCTTACACATTAGGCTTTACATTTCTACTTTCTTATTTGTTTGGGTCATTTTCTTTACACATTTATTTGTTATTTACTCTCTTTCCTAGTTTAGATTAACTACCATTATTCCACATTTTAGTTAATCACACAACAACCACTCTATGAAGAATGGTAATTATGTAGTCATCGAGGCGGTTCTATAACCATCACGAGAGAATCAACATAACATAACAATAAATGGCCTTTTCCATAAAATGAAGGTGTTTGGATCACCATCATCCTGAATCGACCATCTCCAGGATAAAGAACATGTAAGAGGATATACAATATAATTTTTAACCCTACAATACATAGAATTGGGCATTTTCATATCCATTTTTGGATCAATACAATAACATAATGAGTAGGAATTCACATGACCTAGTTACACCATGTGTGAAAAGTGTCAAATATCACTGGCTTGATAAATAAAAACATGGAAGGGAAAAAAGCATTAATTCTTTCCATGTGGCATCAATATATACACCCAAGACATGGGAAGGGATATATCCCAAGTGTAATAAGTGAAACCTATGTGTGACAAGTGTTAAGAATCAGTGACCCAGAGGACACGCAAACCGAAGAATGAGATAAGAATACATGTATAACATGTGATATGGATGGGAGAAACATGTCTTGCATCGTTCTAGAAATAAATACAAGTACCTAATATTTAAAATTCAAATAATTTGAAGGATAGGGTGATATTGATGGTCTACACGTGTCATTGATCCACTAAACCCAAGGTTCTAAGGTAGACATTTATCTAAGGAAAGGTTTTGCGAACTTATAGAAATGACCAAGTTGCCAAAGTATATTGGGGAAGTGTTTAATCAAAAAGATATATGTGGAGAGTCATGCGTTAAAATAAATAATAAAAAAATTAAGTTGATTAAATATGTCAATGAACAAAGTTATAAGGAGGCACAACAGGGGACATGGTTATTTCTCATATCTCCTACCTAAGGAATCAATTTGACTTGAAAATTATTTCAATAGGAGTGTGATTTAAAGGGATACACATAGAGAAAAGTTTAAGAGAAAATGGTGGAGTGGTATTCAATATTTCCATGATAGATTGAGAGGAAAAAGAGAGAAATAAATAATACGAAGAATAAATTTGAGTGGAAAAAGTCATCTTATGAAAAATAGAATCCCAAATTTATCTAATTTATTGGTCTTAGGGGATAATCATGTTCATATCACATGAATTGAATCTATATCAAAATTGTAGACACCTAAAATTGGTTACCCAATTTCATGTCCCTCACATTCATTTACCCTCTCGGGTAACCTGGGGCACGTTTGCATTACCACTGCCCCCTTGGGGTATTATTCAATTTGTGATTTAAACACCTATCCTAAGTTTAATTCACCCCATTATGTTTTACCCATGAGTAATTAAATATTAACTATTTAATTACACCTTTTTACATGTATCCTAACCACTTATCTACCCCATATCTATTCTATCCATATATCCCCCCTATTTCTCCTCCTCCCAAACCAAGCAGCGGGATATTTCCCATATTTGAGGTGGAGGGATCACTCTCATCTTTCCAGAAATCACTCCTTTTGGTAATTTCGAGTTCTGTTCCATGATCGGCGCCTTCCGAAGACTCAATCGATGCCGATTTTTCAAAATGGCACCGATTTAATCTCGGTCAGCGCCGATTACAAATAGAAGCCTAGAACTCGCCTACGGTTAGACACATTGTGAGAGAGGCAGTCAAACGGTGAGATAGACAGTGAATTAGACAAGGAGAACGAGAGATTTTTGAGCATCTAGTCGCACATCATCTATCAAGTGAGAGTGAATCCTGTCCAAACCAATCCCTGAGAGGAGTACCGTTACTCTGCTCCTGCCACATCAACATCATGAGTCTTCATCAACCTCTTGGTGACCCTGTTCTTGCATCCAGCACAGGTGGAGCTTTTCCAGTATCTCTACGGCTTCTACAGATCCAGCGGACGTTGACGACCTTGCCTGCATTTTCCGTTTCCCAAACCTTCTTGCAGTTTGTCTCGATTGACGCCAATCAAAACAAGTCGACGCCGATCTATATCACGATGCCGATCAAAACAAGTCGACGCCGATCTATATCAACATGATCGATGCCGATCAAAACAAGTCGACGCCGATCTATATCAGTCGACGCCGATCTAAACCAGTTGACGCCGATTTTACATAATCGACGCCGATCATCCTGCAGACAGGTAAAAGAACTCAGGTAACACAAATCCAGCATTGTTTTCATAGTTTCCTGTTTTCTGTTGCTTTCTGTCCACTGTTTAGATTCTGTTTATTACTTTGATCAGAAAATCCAGTCCTTTACGTACATATTTTATCATGTATGCTTCTTTACTTAATTGAAAACGTGGACTGACATCCGCCAAGGGAGCTTATTGCTTCCCGGACCCACTTCTCGGGCAGTCCACCTAAATATCTTTTAACGTGGTCTTTTTCTGTCAAGCATCGGTGTCTCGCAGGTTTCTTGGATCTACTATGCAGGATCACTCATGTGTGCCCATCTTATCTACACCGGCTTCCTTATCCGTCTACATCTTCGGATCTTATCCATCAGGTATCGATTTTATTTGAGTTTTTCAAGGTTTTTGTGTTTAGTTTGGTACATTAACTTGGATAGGTAACAAGCGCGAAATTCTTGATCAACATTCTGGCACACCGGTGGGACCCAACCAAAGTCCCTTATTGGTAAGTTCATCTCTTTTCTAGTTTTGAGCTTTGTTCTTTTTCTTCACTGATTTTTATCAGTTCTGCTTAAGCATTTCCTTTCATCGTTTCAGTCTTGCTTCTTTCATTTCTGAATTTGCAAAGTTAGGTCCTTTCTTTTTTTGCAAATTTCAATTCCAATTTCTATTTATAAAATTAGTAAATATTTCATTTTGATTTCAAGATTGCATGTTTGATCCATCTCTTTATGCAAAATTGTTATTTCTTTGAAATTTTTCTAATCCCTTAAATAGAAATTTTTCATTTTGCTATTATCTGGATATATCTTTCTGGGTTGGTTTGTGTGTTTGCTTAACCTTTTCTTGTGGAGCACTTTGCTTGTTCGTGGGATTGTTCAAGGGGAAGAGCTCAACAACGCGCTTTTTGAAGTCCACACACCTTGGAGAGCTAAATCTACAGGTATTTCTCTTTTACGGTGTTTTCTCCTTTTTAGGAACTAAAAAAAAGAGACTTTGTTTGTTTGCTTTCTATCACATTCGAACATTTCGATTTTGGTGCTTAAAAATAATTTAATCGCATTTGGGAAAGAATCTGTTTGACTTGTCTTCATCGAAATCAAACACTTCATTTTTAGTGCTTAAAAGGAACTCTTTCTTCATCATTTCTATTGTGTGTTTTCATCTAGTTTTAATTAGGCTGGAAAATTTATCAAAATCGGTAGTGACACTATTTGATTTTCATTTTTCACCCTTGCACACAAAGCCAAAATCACTAGGTATAAAGCATTTAAACAAGAATTCCTCCCCTGGCCTCACCTACTTGGAAGTGATATCCAAGGGGAAGAGCCTATGCGGTACTTGGGCCGCGCTATAAATTCACAGAAGTTCTGGTATATATTGGCAAAGCACTCGACTCCCTTATCGCAACGGTGTGTGAAGTGTAGGGGTAGGCCCATATATCAAGCCACATCTTGGTCTTTTCTTGAAGTGCCTTCGGACTTCTCACCAATCATTCCCCAAACCACCTTAGTTTGGCTATTTGAGTAGTTCCTATTCTAAAAGCCTTCCTAACATTTTCTATCTTAAAAGCGTCAAACTTTAAAAGAGATAATCACCTCTTGCTGCTTGAATTGTCTGTGCATTAGTTAGGTCAATCTTTTTTTTTCTCACTATATTTCAGTTTGTTTATGATGGTCATCACTCAATTACAATCTAGAAGAATGGCTCAACTAGCCCCTTCTTCCTCCGAGATCACCACTAGTGTGGATGTTTCGGCACCCCCCGGGTCTTCCTCGGGACCGTTGTTAGTTAGTTCCCCATCCTGGTCATATAATCCTTTTTATCAGGCCAAAGCAACCCCATCACATCCAGCTACCCCTAGTCCTTCAGAAATATCATCCGCTTCTGATATGGAGTATGTTCCTCGTGGGGATCCTAAATTTTAGGCGCTCCTTGATCGCAATCCGGTAGCCCTTATGGACTACCTAGTACACAAGTCTATTTGAATATCTAATCAGGGATCCACCAACGCTATCGTATTAAAAACACCACGAGTTGATAACACTTCTAATCAAACACCACAGAGAGACTCCTCATCTTCTCGAAAAGGATCCTCGTCATCTCGATCTTTCAATTCGTTGGGGGAATCATATGCTTCTATCCTGGAGAAAATGTTGGAAGTTCACATGATTGAACTTCCCCCCATTAGGAATATTGATGAACGCCAAGAACGTCCATTCTGGTATAGGGAAAATGACTTTTGTTATTATCATAAAATTAAAGGTCATGACATTGAACGATGTCAAACCTTCAAAAATCTTGTCCAGAAATTCATTGATAAAGGCGAGCTCATTCTGGATAACCCAAATGCTCCCCCAAATCAATCGCTTGATGTTTTTAAGCCACCTTTTCCCAATCATTCCCCGAACCATGATGCTTGAGTCTCAAAACCAAACACGCATACTATCAAACTTCATCTCTCTCAAGGATCTTCTTCTAAACCAAGCCATCTACGAACACATCGACGAAATTAGAACCTCCTTTCGCTTCGTTAATAATTGGGATTCCACCACCTTTAAATAGCCCGTCTTTGAATATTCCAACATTTTTAGATACAGATTCATCTCTCTCTGCTTCTTTGTCTCGATCTTTTGTCCATACCTAAGACAAGATATCATCCTCATCTGTCTCATCGTCAAATATTCTTTCAATGCTCGAGGCAATTACATCCCTTCGAGTTTCCACCACGGATACATCTACTTCTGTTTCTCCCATTTTTGTTGCGACTATGCCATTGGTGAACGTACCTATAGTTGTACCAACTTCGACGGAAGCATCTTCGATTTTGACTCTTCCCGTTTCCTTTCCTACAGTAGTCTCACCCACAATTATTGTACCAGAAGTAGCTCCCTTACAAGGAACTACTTCTTCATCACTCACTTCTTCCATCACCGATGCTACTTTGCCTATTAAGGGAAAATCTAAAGAAGTAGCACCAGCACCCACACTCTTGGTGCCTGAACTTAGACCGAGACAACTGAAATCTAACGTTGCGTCATCAGTACCTCCCCATTTTCTTCCCCCGAAAAGGTTACAATCACCTTATGCGGTTGAAATTGTCACCATCCCTGAAAAAGGAAAGCCCATATTTCGAACCATCAAGACTCTTGGTGCTTTCCCAAAATATCTCTCTGCGCCTCATAAAAGATTGGATTTGTCCACTGAGAAGACGTCTTCTTCTGTAAACTTATCAAAACCATCATCTTCTTCTACAACACATTCTTCACCAGCACCTCGAAAAGTGGACTTACCTACTAGAAAGACGTCACCTCTTTTATCAGAATCATCATCTTCGTTACCGAAAACCAGGGCACCCTCTGTTCCTCCAACCAAACCTACTTTGGGAGCTCCTCCCTCATCTAAATCGACATTATCTAAATCATCATTAGTTTCGACCAAGCAGCCTCCCTTATCTCTGAAGACCACAACACTTGTCACATCTCCATCATCTTCAAAATCTATTTTAGGGGCTCCTCCTCCATTGAAATCAATCATGTCTCACTTACTTCCATCTCAAGTGCCCAAAGCACTCCTCCAGATGTCTGAAAAAATAAGACGATCCCTAAAGAGACTATCAAACCTAACATGCAGGTTCTTTTACCTCGGCAGTCTGTTAAAGTAAAAGAGGCACCTTCATCATCTCTGTCCTCATCTTTGTCTACTGGATTCTATACTGAAATCCTCCGCCAACTTATCCAATCTTCATCCATATCTCTTCCTCTCGATTAAACCCTATAACCCTAAAGGAGTAAAACCTTCCTAGTTTAACTCTGATTTGATTTGTGCTTACCACCATACTCCGGGTCATGACACCGAGGGATGTAAAGCTCTTCAATCTGTCGTCAACGGTCTTTTGGAAGAAAGTGATCTTTTGCTGGAAGAGGAGGAGGAACAAGTATCTCCTGTCATCTTAGCTCCATCTGAGCCCCAACGATCTACTCTGACCTCTACTTCTAGTGATTCCACTCCAGATGGTCTTCCACCTTCTCAAATTGACACAATTCATATCACCACTAGAACCCAACAATATGATAATCCATCATCATCTACAACATCTCGACCACGAGTTGTCATTTCTGCAGCCCCCGAAGGAGTTCTTCCTTCCTCATTAGCCCCGAGACCTCAGGTCTCTATTCGTACTACACCTCGGGCTCAAATTCCCGTGTCAGTTGAGGAGAGTGTTATGAAACAACTCACCCAGGATCCGATCAAAATGTCTCTTTTTGACCTCATTCAATCCTCTCCGCAACATCACCAGGCTCTGATTGATAATCTGCATCACATCGCAGTGAATTCAGATGAGCCCCAGCCCTTCGAGATGGTTGTTGGATTGAATAGACCATCAACCACCATTTCTTTTGAAGATTCAGAAATTCCTTCCCTTTCTTCCGAGGATTTAGAGGCTCCCCTCTTTATCACAGTCCAAATCAACAACACTACATTAAAACGCACTATGATCGATAGTGGTGCTGCACTCAACGTCATCTCCTCGCACACATTCGAGCAACTTAAGTTACTAAAGAACGTAGTGTCACCCCCGCCTTTCGCTTTTCGATCATTTAATGATCAGCTCGCAGTTACTTTAGGAACTGTGGTCTTGCCCATTCGAGTAGGTAAGAAGCTTCTTCATGAACTCTTTTACATTGTTGAAGGGAAATTCCACTACAATATGATCCTCGGAAGCTCCTAGATTTTTGTAATGCATTGTGTCCCATCCACCCTCCATCGATGCTTAAAATATCAATATGAGGGCAAAATCTATACTCATCCAAGAGATCCTTTTCCGTCCACACAATGCGACATGACCACAGGGTCTGCCCCTCTAAAGGAGAATGCTTGTTCTCCTGAAAAGGCCTCATCCTCTTCCATACCTGCAACTAAACTACCGGACTTACAAAATCTAGAAGAGACATTGCAGTGTTTCTCACTAGGAGAGCTTCCTCTTCTTTCTTTTGACGCCCATCTCAAACCTAACGAGTATGGTAGACCAGACAAACAACCTGAATATCAGCCAGGTCTTGGTAGCATCATCACCATTGGTCTGCCCAATCAATAGACTAATTTCATTTATGGTGGTCTTGATATACCTCACTATCACCCGGATTCTCCTCCTAGGGCCAAGCCCTATTCAGCAGGATTCGATTGTCTACAGAATCCCACGTTTGCAAAAACTTATTTATATCGATGCGCGTGGAAGGGCTTTGGCTTGGGAAAATATGAACAAGGTGTGCATGACCTCGCGTCCATTCCAACTCTCAAGCCACATCAAAAATTTGGTTTAGGATTTAAACCTCTTTCAAAAGCCACCATCACTATTCTCGATGAGCCTCTTCCTATTGAGGAACCATCTTCTCCCGCTAGGTCAGAAGCATCACTTGATGTGGATGATGCCATTTCCATCCCGTCTAACTTTTTTTTTAGTCAATACCATTTCCTTAGGGCCACTAACCTATAAGACTAATGACAAGCCCACTTCCATACCGTTAATTTTCCCTGAAATAGTTGGAGACGACTCTCCTACTATCAACACTATCCACTGTGCGGATGATGATTCTATCCTCACCTATCTGGGGGCAGAGGATTCCTATCTTCCTAAAACCATTCCTTCTGACACATCTATGCTTCTCAACGAAGCCATTGTCGACCTTAATATAGGGACTTCTAAAGACCCTCGCATCATTAAGGTCGGTCAATCCCTTAATCCACAGGAGTTAGGAGACTTTACCACTTTTCTTTCCAACCATCGTCAAGCCTTTGCTTGGTCATATGAGGATATGCCAGGACTCGATCCCGATATCGTGGTCCACAATATCGTTACTCTTCCCGACATCAAACCGGTTAAACAAAAATTGCGTAAAATGCACCCTAGAGTAGCCCTTCTTGTTAAAGAAGAGTTGCAGCGCTTGCTCTCGGCTAACTTCATCCAACCCATTGATTATCCACAATGGGTTTCCAATGTAGTACCAGTAACTAAAGCTACTGGGAAAATTTGAATTTGTACCGACTTCCGGGATCTTAATCTTGCTTGTCCAAAAGATGATTTTCCTCTACCTAATATCGACCAACTCGTGGATTTAATTGCGGGTCATGAGATGCTTTCTCTTATGGATGGTTTCTCTGGGTATAATCAAATTCTCATCACACCAGAGGACCAACATAAGACTTCCTTCATAACTCCTTGGGAACTTTTTTCATCGTGTCATGCCTTTCGGTCTTAAGAACGCAGGAGAAACCTATTAGCGAGCAATGACCTACATCTTCCATGATCTCTTACACAAAACTATGGAAGATTACGTCGATGATCTCCTCGGTAAATCTAAATGCCGTCAAGATCATCTTTTCATTCTTACACCTCTCTTTGAGAGGCTTGTTCGCTTTTTCTTCGTCTAAATCCATCTAAGTGCATGTTTGGCGTTCTCCTGGTAAACTCTTAGGCTTTATCATTTCCATTAGGGGTATTGAAGTAGACCCTGCAAAAATAAAAGCTATCCTTGAGATGCCTCCCCCTTCTAACTTAAAGCAACTCCGCAGTATTCAAGGACGCCTTCAATCAGTGCATCGTTTTATCTTGCAACTGTCGGATCGTTGTCAACCTTTTCATCACCTCCTTCGTAAGAATGTTCATTTTGAATGGGATGATCGTTACCAAAAGGCCTTTGATGATCTCAAAGCTTATCTTCTTTCTCCACTGCATTTACACCTCCACGCGAGGGGGAGCCTGTCTATCTTTATATCTCTGTGACTGACCATGCTCTGGGAGCCATGATCTCGCATCGGGATGCTTGCGGTAAAGAACAAGCCATCTATTACATCAATCGCACTCTCCATGAGTATGAAACACGTTATTCTGAAGTTGAAAAGTTATGTTTTGCTCTCTTCTTCGCAACTTCTAAGCTTCGTCACTATCTCCTTAATCACAAAACTTACATTGTCACAAGTGTCAATCCACTCAAGACAATGCATGTGAAGCCTCATCACAATGATCGTATCACTCATTGGCTCATGCTTATGACAGAATTTGATCTCGAGTTTATCCCACAAAAGTCTATCAAGGGTCAGGTCATTGCAGATCAATTAGCTGATGCTCCTCTTCCGACACTCAAGTCCCCTTTGCTCAATTCCCCGATGAATATATCCAACAAATTGATTTTGGTCTGTCTCCATTTAAAGTAAAACTCTTCTTTGATGGATCCAAATGCCAGCAAGGGGGAGGTGTGGGTTTCATGATGATTCCTCCTTGGGGTGCGCCTATCCCAGTCACACACAAATTAAACTTTGAGTGCACCAATAATATGGCTGAATATGAAGCTCTTGTTTTGGGTCTTCAAAATGCCATTAATCTTGGCACTCGCCATATCGACATCTTTGGTGACTCTGAACTCATTGTTAATCAAGTCACGGGTGTCTATCAATGCAAGAATGACATCCTTCAAAAATATCGTGATATTGTTCTCTTTTAACTCCAATCTTTTAATAAATTCACTATTTAAGCTATTCCTCGCACTGCGAATCGATTTACAGATACAATGGCTTCGTTAGCCTCGCTTATTCTGCCTTTTACCGAGGACTCGCGACTTTATGTGGCAGTGCAATGATTAGATCAACCATCTCATCTTAGGCAACTAACTTCAATCAATGTCGTCACAACCAATACTCAGGATGAGTGGTATCAACAGATTGTTGATTATCTATCTCATTCAGTGCTTCCTCCAGATCTAACTTCCAATGGTAGAAGATATTTTATCCTACGCGCTAATCGCTATACTATTCTAGGCGGGATCCTCTACAAACGCGGCTTTGATGGTATTTTGCTTCGATGCCTCAAAACCCCTGAGTCATCTAAAGCTATCCAGGAGGTCCATGACAGTATCTGTGGTGGACATTTTAGTGGTTTGGCCGTAGCTAAACGCATCTTATGCTTAGGCTATTATTGGCCTTCTCTTAATCAAGATTGTTGCGAATACACTAAGAAATGTGTCAAATGCCAACAACATTCCAATCTTATGCATATCCCTAGTCAAGCTTTGCAACCTGCGACAGATTTGTGGCCTTTTTTGCAATGGGGTCTTGATCTCATCAGTCTTATCAATCCCCGTTCTTCACAGCGTCATCATTCTATCATTACTGCCACATAATACTTTACTAAGTGGGTGGAAGCTATTCCTCTTTCTTCAACAAAAGCTAAACCGATTGTTGACTTTGTCTATCAACACATCATTTGTCGCTTTGGTGTTCCACACAAACTCATCACAGACAATGGTAAGTCTTTCAAGAATGTTGATTTGCAAAACCTCTATGATGCTTTCAATATCAAACTTAGCTTTTCTTCTCCATACTATCCCCAAGCTAATGGGCAGGCCGAAGCTTCCAATAAAACTTTGCGTAATATCCTCGCAAAGGTAACTAGTTGAGCTGGTAGGGATTGGCATTTACATATCCCTTTTTCTCTCTGGGCTTATCGGACTAGCATTCGTACCCTACTGGTGCTACTCCCTTCTCTCTTGTCTATGGGTCTGAGGTTGTTCTTCCTTTGGAAGTCTAGATCCCATCTCTTCGTTTTTCTCTCAGAGAATTTGTCTCTGATGAGGATTATCATCAAAATCATCTAGCACAACTTGAATTATTAGATGAGCGGCATCTCAATGCTCTTGAGCATCATCAAGTCTATCTTGAGCATGTCAAACGTGCTTATAACAAACACTTGCAGCACCATGACTTCAAAGTTGGTGATCTTGTTCTTAAAGAAAACCAAAATGTCACTACACTAGAAAGGAGTCAGCGTGGTAAGTTTTCTCCTAACTAGATGGGTCCATACGTGGTTACTCATAAATATGGATCTGGGGCTTACCATCTATCTTCCATGGATGGAGTACCTGAAATGGAACCTATTAATGCCTTGCATCTAAGGCCCTTCTACTGTTAAAATCTATCTTACATGTTCTTAGATGCAAATCAGATCTTTCATCCATCTAACAACCAGTCATATACTTTCGTGGTGATTCGAAACTATGTGGTTCTCCGTGTATTGTCTTTTTTTACCTTAAATATGAGTATCGCGGCTCTACTCATAGCATTTTTCTTATGGATATGTTCCTCTTCATGGTAGGAATACCTTAATCACTGCTTCATCTGTCCCAAGTGTTTATCTTAATCGGATCTACTCGGGGCATGAGTACGTGCTCTTTATACATTTTCTTCCCCTCTATCTGATCTATCTAGGTCTAAACTCAGCTTCTTTCAAAAGCTCCAAAAAAAAAAAGAAGAAGAAGAAGAAGAGATGCTATCCAAAATTCCTAAAAGATAGACTGATCCCTTGAAGGACAGCTATCCATGCATTATCAAATGAATCAAAAGATATAGACCATGCCCTCGAAGGATGGCTATCATTAAAATTCAAAATATAGACCGCTCCCTTGAAGGACGACTGTTTCTCAAAGGAATTCCCAAGGCTTCTCGCATTGATCAGCCTTTCAGTCAGTTTATACACTTTTTAGCATCACTGAAAGACTTCCCGTATTGATCAGTCTTTCCATATCTAGCAAACTTCCCACATTGATCAGTTTGCTTTTTCTGCCAGAAATAATGAAGCTGAGATATAGGACCTTTTTTGATCATATAGAGAATCCTATGAACATGTATTCTGTCCCTTGTAAATTTCGACAAGATACCTACTTACTGCTCCTTCCGTTTCCCTCCTAGATCTGGTTTGCGGCTAGTTAGTGTCAGGTTTATTTTAACCTCATATATGGCCTTGTATGCATGATCTTTTGGTTTCCTATCAAAGTTTCTATTTATGGTCGGTTAGGAGCCCAGCTCACCATTCTTTTTCTTATCTGGGTGTATTTCCTTTATTTCAAATCAAGGTCGTTTCATTACGTCCTTGGCTCTCGCAGAGAGTATTTCCCCTTATTTCATCCGGTTAAATTGACATTTAACATGTTAATTTAATCAAACTCTATCATTTATCTAATTTCATCTGATCTACTTTGTCCAAAACACACATCATAGCATCTATTATGAACACATGTGGGTCTATCTATCTATTTTCATCAAAATTTAATTAACATCTCAAAACTATCAAATCCCATCTATCCATCACATCATCTAAACACTTGTACATCCAAGTAACATTACATCTATCTATATCTATTTCTCATCCAAATTAAATCCACATATCAATCACATCAAATCACATCTATTTATATCCTCTACATCTATGTCTATCCAATCACATCTATTCATCATCTATTGGTCTATGTCTATATCCATCATAATTACGCTACATCTATCCATGTATATCAAAATTAAAAGCATGAGAACAATCATATAATAAATAAAATAATGACGAGTTCAGGAAGAACCACTTACCCAAGGTTGTGTCCTCCTCCGCTTCTGACTGCTTCCAGAGGCTTCCATGGTGCTCAAATCCAATTTTTGACTCTCTCTAAATCAATCGTCACGGTGTAAATAAATCGTTCACATTTCCGTTCGCATATTTATATGTTCTGGGCACGGTCATCACTGATTTTTGTGGTGGCACCGATTAGTGTGATCGACGCCGATTTATTCCATCTCTTAATCTTCTTGCCATAGTGTTGATGCTTGGCTTATTTATCTGGTCGTTATTCCCCTGAGTGTTGTCTTTTGGCACATACTTTTTCGATATTATCATCCATTTTGAGTTTGTTCCCTTTGCATGGGGCACTCGCATTTTTTTTTGGCAGCTTAGAGTTAACGGGTCTATAGGCACTAACGTCATCTAGCTTTGCAGACTGTCTGGTTGTCCCTACCAATGTGTCTCTCTTTAGGTGCTGACTATCTTGCAGCCCTCCTTACACTCATGGGTCTGTAGGTACTAACGTCGTCTCATGAGGAGACCATCTAGACTGCCCTACCAATGTGAGTTCCTTAGGTTGCTGCCTCTTTATTTATTTTTGTGCGTCATTAATGATCAGATCTACTCCAGACATCTAGCTGGGGCATCCTGCATTTTCATCTACCTTTTTCAAACTTGGGATCGTTTGTTCTATCACCCATCCCATCCCTAGTTTGAGGGGGATCGCATCATCACTTTTTCTTCCTTTCTTCCACCTCCTTGTTTTTGTCTTGCAACTTTGCTTATCGCAAGTTACTCAACAAAAAGGGGCAAAATGTAGACACCTAAAATTGGTTACCCAATTTCGTGTCCCTCACATTCGTTTACCCTCTCTGGGTAACCTGGGGCACGTTTGCATTACCACTACCCCCTTGGGGTATTATTCAATTTGTGATTTAAACACCTATCCTAAGTTTAATTCACCCCATTATGTTTTACCCGTGAGTAATTAAATATTAACTATTTAATTACACCTTTTTACATGTATCCTAACCACTTATCTACCCCATATCTATTCTATCCATATATCCCCCCTATTTCTCCTCCTCCCAAACCAAGCAGTGGGATATTTCCCATATTTGAGGTGGAGGGATCACTCTCATCTTTCCAGAAATCACTCCTTTTGGCCATTTCAGGAGTCTGTTCCATGATCGGCGCCGACCGGTACTCGGTCGACACCGATTTTTCAGAACGGCACCGATTTAATCTCGGTCGGTGCAATTACAAATAGAAGCCCGAACTCGGTTCTGGTTAGACACAGATTGTGAGAGAGAGCATCAAACGGTGAGATAGACAGTGAATTAGACAAGGAGAACGAGAGATTTTTGAGCATCTAGTCTGAGCATCATCTATCAAGTGAGAGAAAATCCTGTCCAAACCAATCCCTGAGAGGAGTACCGTTACTCTCCGCTCCCGCCACATCAACATCGTGATTCTTCATCAACCTCTTGGTGACCCCGTTCTTACATCCAAAGCCACAGTGGAGCTTTTCCAAAGATATCTACGGCTTCACGTATCCAAATGGACGTTGACGACCTTGCTGCGTTTTCCTTTCCCAAACCTTCTTGCGGTTTGTCTCGGTCGACGCCGATCAAAACAATTCGATGCCGATCTATATCGATCGGCCGACGCCGATCAAAACAAGTCGATGCCAATCTATATCGATCGGCCGACGCTGATCAAAACAAGTCGACGCCGATCTATATCAATTGGGACGCCGATCTGAACCAGTCGACGCCGATTTTACATAATCGACGCCGATCATCCTGCAGACAGTAAAAGAACTCAGGTAACACAAATCCAACATTTTTTCACAGTTTCCTATTTTTTGCTTTACATCTGCATTGTTTAGATTTTTTTATTACTTTGATCAGAAAATCCAGTCCTTTACGTACATCTTTTATCATGTATGCTTCTTTACTTAATTGAAAACGTGGACTGACATCCGTCGAGGGAGCTTATTGCTTCTGGACCCGCTTCTCGGGCAGTCCACCTAAATATCTTTGGTCTTTTTCTGTTAAGCATCGGTGTCTCGCAGGTTTCTTGGATCTACTATGCAGGATCGCTCGTGTGCGCCCGTCTTATCTACACCGGCTTCCTTATCCGTCTACATCTTCAGATCTTGTCCATCAGGTATCGATTTTATTTGAGTTTTTCAAGGCTTTTGTGTTTAGTTTGGTACATTAACTTGGACAGGTAACAAGCGTGAAATTCTTGATCAACAAAAATATTTCCTATCCATTAATTTCTCCACCTAAAATTCTAGAATATGCCTCCATATATGCCTTTGAAGGCCTCAATTGTAATTCATGACAGCTTTAGATGGATTGTTTTCTCACTGTTTTATAAATTGATCATGTCAAGTCACATTCTATAATTTATTTTCCTATAAATACCCCAATATACATTATAAATTTCATATTGAAAAAAACAAATCAATGCAAAGAGGATATTTGGAGATTTATATGTATGAATCGTCTTATGTTTGATTAGTGTCTATATGTATAAGAAGTAGATCAATTCTAGTTATTAAGTAGAGTTTTGACATTGATATTCGGTTTACATTTGTTGAGTGAGTAGATTGATCATATGCTAGTCTATCTTCATGAGTTATTATTTTTGTATACTTGGTTTCTTGGATGTGTCAATACAGTCTTGGTTATCAAAGTGTTTAGAGATAGTTGTGAACAAATAATTTCTCTATATTCTCTTATCTTAATTCCCTTATATTGATTTCTTGGAGTTAATATAGGAAATAGTTGAATTATTTCTTGTTAAGCTCTAGTTTTGTGAGATTTAATTTCTTACAAGGTGTTTATTATGATTAGTAACTAGAAAATAAAGCTTAGTTCCCTTTTTCTACCTTCCATTTACCTCTTTTTAGTTTATTTTGACAAAGATCCAACTCTTTGAAGTCATTATAAATATCAGTAAGATTAAGATCCCATCCTTCGCAAATAGCTTGTTAGTGAATTTTGTGAGCATAAAATCCCATCAAACAATAATTGAAGTGAATATTATCAGTCCTTTAGCAATCAAAATCTTAGGAAGTAGTATATATAGTACTCACATTGTTATTATATTGGTTAATATATTGTGTGTTAATGTGTAATTATTCATGAGGATTGGGTGGTTGAACCAACCCACATATATAGCTATTTAGGTGTGAGATAAATAAGGGGTTAGTTTGGTGTATGGTTGAGTTGTTTGAACAACTCGTACAACTATTGGGAGACTCCTTATTAATAGGAAATCCTCTCCCTATAAATCTGTAACTTCTATTATGTTGAATATTGAGAGAGATTATTGTGTTCTGTATTTTGTGTGAATATGTACCAAGATGTTTATTTGGTAGCAGAGCTGGTAAGTTATTCCATGGAAGCTTAATCAATTCAAGGGGCAGTTGTACAGTTCCATGTTGTGCCCTTGTGTATGAGATTATTATTTTGAAGATGATGACTAAGATTTTTTTGTGTTTGAGTTTAGTAAATTTTGAATGTGCAGTTTGAATTATTTGTATTGGATTAGTCTGATACGTGTACATTGCATATCATCCATTCTGGTTCGTAGACATCTGTGCTATCTGTTGAAGTTTTCTGCATTGGGTATAGTTTGCTCAGACTCTTTGTTGAGATCCATTCTACAAAATTTGTCTATACTAACAACAAAAATTCATTTACGGCTCCAGCTAAGTTTCAATCAGGAAGGAGACCATCCATTGCATCTTTTCTTTCCCGTACTCTCCTCTAGCCTCGACCCAGATCTGTTGCATATTATTTGATCTACGAAGTGATTCATGATTTCCAGATCTAGTTGAGCCTTTTACACATGATTCAACACGTCACAACATAAGGACGTCCCCAACATTGCAGTCACCCCTGACAACATTGCTTTCGGGTTTCTCAGACTTGCGTGACCTGTGTAAATGCTGAGTTCACGGTGCTCATGTAGAACTACATCTTTACTTCTATATTGGTTGATTCGAATATTGAATTCAATGCTTATGGAGTCGATGTAGTTTAGATCGACATCATGTTAGGAATTGTCTTCACTGAACCTATTCGTGCTGAGAGCTGAATCGATCAGTTTGCAGTGATAGATCTGACATGTCCTTCAAATATTATGGCTTAAAATATTTACATCGACACTCAACACATTGTTTGTTTGGATCTGATTCTGCGCTCTTTCCTCGACATTGTCGAATTCCTCAACATTCATTTCACCAATTCGAAGAGATCCAATTTGTTTCCAATGAAGTTCATGCATGACATAAAATATATCTGTTGGAACTGAATCTACATCTCTGCCACGTATTTCCAACTCACTAGATCCGGATCACTCTCGTGCCAAATTCTTTTCACTCTCAATAGCGAGTCAAAGTTTGTTAAAAGTTGTTTTTGTCATAGGTTTGAATATATAGTATACGGGTTTATAAATAGTCAAAATTACTTTAGTAATAATCAAGTTGGTTTATGTCATTCATAAAGTATTTATATTTAGGCAATGTTAATGTTATTTTATAGTCCTTTCTTATTTCAAAAATCCATTGTTATTGATCAAATGTCTATAGCACGCGTAATATAGGTATCAATGTTTTTAGAATTGTTATTGTCATGTCATTGTTCTAACTAGATTTCATAATCATCAATATAAATAGTTGAGTCATCGAAACAAAAGTATTTGTGTCATTCGTTAGTTATTATGAGTCCTCTCATATTAATTTTATCATTTTCAAGCATGTCGTCAAGTTGTAATTATGTTGTTAGTCAAATGAGTTTCATTATTGTCAAGAGTCGAATTTTGTTTAGTCGTCAAAATTTCATTGTGAGTCAGAGTCAAAAGTCTAAAAAAAAATTTAAATTTTTTTGCCACACAGACGCATTTTTGGTGTTACCCGACGTCCAAAAAATAAAGTGTTTCACATTTTAGGAGGGAAGAAAAGAATAATGACAATCTGAAACTATTGAGCGTCAAATTCAAATCTAGTTGAGCTAGTAGTATGAAACTAGAGAACGGAGGTATAGGAGGATGGAGGTCGATCGACAACCTCTCATTAGTCACCAACAATGGGGCTGCACAAAGATGTGGTGACAATGTGTGTGAGTTTTCTTTTTATTTTAGAGTTGCAGTTTGTTTTAGTTGTGTTATTTTATTTCAGAGTTCCTTTTGTGTTGAATAAGTGAAATGTTCACATTGAGGGGGACATGGTCTCAATGTTCCATTTTCATTTTTCCCTCTTTTCAAGTTTGTATTCAATGAGCAATGTTTCCTACATAATTCCCTGAAGGAAAAACATAGTGGATAAATGAAAGCACAAGGAAAAGCAACATCATGATATTTAGGTTGTTGGTTGTCTTATAAAACCATCCTTTGTTGAGGTTGGTGGTGTCTGTAAAACCATCTTTGCTTTGAGGTTGTTGCTGTCTTGTAAAACCATCCTTCTTTGAGGTTGTTGGCTGTCATCCGTAAACCATCCGATCATCAAGCATGCACGAGCGACAAGCTTATGGAAGAAAGTGTGATTGGTTTCTCCCATGTTCGCACTAAGGGGGAATGTTAGGAAGTAGTATGTCTAGTGCTCACATTGTTATTATATTGGTTAATATCTTATGTGTTAATGTGCAATTATTCGTGAGGATTGGGTGGCTGAACTAACCCACGTATATAGATATTTAGGTGTGAGATAAATAAGGGGTTAGTTTGTTGTATGGTTGAGTTGTTTGAACAAATCGCATAAACTATTGGGAGACTCCTTATTAATAGGAAATCCTTTACCTATAAATATGTAACTTCTATTATGTTGAATATTGAGAGAAATTATTGTGTTTTGTATTTTGTGTGAATATGTACCAAAATCTTTACAAACAAGTGTTTTTGTGCAATCATAGGTCCCAAAATGTTGGTGTATCACCTATTTTTCATGATTTCTTTAATTTTGTGTTTATTTCTTTCCCTTAACCTCTCTCGAGAATTAGTTTAGATGATCTATCCTAGGGAATTAGCTTGCTCGGGAGGTTTTCCTTAACCCGAGTCAACCACATCTCATAGGAGTTCCCATATTATCAACCGAAGTGAAGAGTGGCTTGCACATTATTCATTTAGGGTGCACTTGACTAATAATAGTATTTTGCATGCCTAGTGGGACAATTGAACTCATATTTTTGGAGGTGTTCCATAACATCCTGGTTTACATTCGTAATTTTTGCCAAGTTTGATGTGTGCTTGGTAAATTGTATCCTTTGAGGCATATGTTTATAACCATATCTAGTTACTTTGTTGATCTAAACAACCCACTTTCCAAGCAGAAAACCTTTTCCTTCATTTCCCCATTTTTTATGAGGCCATGCAATCATGATGTTAGCTTCCTAGTGGAATTATTTTCTCCAAGAGTTGAACCATTTAGATCCACCTCCATTTTACCCATATCCTCATCGAAGCCAAGATTATAACCCTTACCACAATGAATATGCCCATGATCCAAACCTTAAAAATAAGCATGGTTACCCTTATGATCATTATGTCTATGAATAAGGCTATGCGGGGTATGCACAATATGCAAGTTATGGAAGCAATTCTACACCGAGAAGAAGATTTTGAAGGTGGTGTTTAGAAATTGGAGTAGATATGGCATGCTTCTAATGAGAAACTACAAATTTTGCAAACTAAACATCTGGTTTAGAGTATCCCTATTAATGGGGAGGTCCTATACCTAAATGGTATAGCCCACTGACATAAGCTTGAGGTAATAAGTGACTCTTTCCCTCAATTGGTTGAGTTGATTACATGTTTGCAGGAATTAGAAACTAATGAACATAAAGTAGAGGAACCTCTCAACGGGATGTTCCCACTTACCTTCCCCATGGCAATCTTATTCCCATTCCTTGTCACAATGATTGCAACCCAATTTTTAGATTCCACGTTTTTTAATGTTGTTATTCCCACTCCCTCTCCTCCACATGTAGATTTTGCACCATTTCCCTTTGCAAAAACAATGCCAAATCAAGTTGAAACCTAACCCACCCTTCCTCTCTCATTCCTAATGCAAATTTGGTAAGGAGACAATCATAAAAGCAATCAAGGAGGGAAGCCAACTCAAGAAACTAGAATGGATGAATTCATGAAAAATTTGAATGATTAGGTTTAAAGGCTTGATTCTAACCAGATTCCATAGTTGAGAAAGATTACAAGCAAGAAGGGAGATTACAGAGAAGAAAAAGATTATGATTAACAAGAAAAGGTTAGGCAAAATTTTCTCCATTCCCTTGAGCTACAAGGTACGATAATGTTTTGAATGGGCATGGAAACGATTCTCGAAAGCCGATCAACAATCTTGATCTTGTATCGCCTTCTAGTAAATCATGTGATTCAATAACAACTTCTGATTTGAATATTTATTATTTAGAGGACTAAGATGTGTTAACCATGCAAGAAAATCTGCCCTTAAGTGCTTTGATCAAGAATCGAATCTGAATGAGGAATAATTTCATATTAAATCGAGGAAGAATTATCTCGATTTAGTGTTTCCCTATGACAAAGAATAGCATGTTTTGATATTAACAATTTTTTTACTAGATGATGAGGATGATGATAATTATGAGAAGGGGAGATTCCACATGATCCAAATGATACAATAGAATGCAAAGATCCTTATTGTTCTGCATGTTTATAGATTGTTGCACTTTTAAAAGGTTGCAAAAGTTCATCAATGACATTATTAGTCACTATAACATTTCAAGAAAAGAAATATGATTTCGAGAAGGATGAGTTGGATATTTCACACTCCATGGTGGATTAGAGTGAGAAGGGAGATAAACCACTATCAAATAAGAGATAGAGAAGTTTAAAGAAGCGAGATCATATTTCTTGTCAGCTTTTAAGCATGCTCAAGAATGAAGGAAATGTGTCAATCAACTCCATTCTTGAAATTACATGCAAAAATAAAGGAAAATTATAAGAATCATACCTTTTCCAATCAAATACTTGGCTAGTTTGGAATCAATTTTAGTGTTACAACCAATTTTGTGTAACTCAGAGCACAAGAAAGAGCTTCATGTTCTCAAAATTCAGCCTCAATACCTCCCAAAACTGATTAGAAACCCAATAAAGGTATTTATCTTAATCTCGATCGATATTTTAAGTACATCAAAGGTGCAAATCATGATTCCAATTTTTCCATGTGATCTAGTTGTCAAGTTGATCTCATGGTCTCATTTTATGAGAAAGGGAAGCTATTTCTCTCCGTTTGTATCAAGATTTTTTAACTTCTCATTTCTGTTGGTTAGAGTAAGTTAGAGTAGGTTTGTTTATTGTAAAATAAGTGCTTGCACACACTCTACATGTTCCACTTGGAGCGTGTATGATTTTCCATCAAGTTGTAGGAGTTTATCTTTCCTCCAAGTGCATTTTTGCACATGTTTTTGTTATTGTTTTTTAGTTTTTGTAGGATTTTTAGTCTTGGCCAAGTTTTCTTGGCATGGGGAATACTTAGTGAAGCTTACATGAAGGTTTCATATTATTTTGTATGGTTGAAAAGATGAGATTTTGGGTTCTTTCGATTAACAGAAATCGAGTCTAGAAAATCCGCCAAAGATGTTGATTTGGTCACCATAGGGAAGGGGCATAAAAATGATTTCGGGTTACTCGATATCAAAGGTTGATTAGACAACATACAAGTAGATAGCAGATAGGAATGTTGTCCCATGATGCTCAATCCTCACATAGGAGAACTTTATAACTATTGTATTTTCCAAAATGATGCATCATCCACTCATGACTTCTGCAGGTCCTAAAAAAGGTAGGAAGGGAATTATACATCGAGAATTGAAATTCTAGAGAAACAAGGAAATCATATTGCAGATTGAAAAATTCTTAATTGTTAAGGAAGATTATAGTTGCAAGAGGATCATTCATTCATCTTTTCAGTTTTTAGTTTCAAATCATCAAAAAGGGACGAAAGTTTTGTTAATTCCTTTTGATTATATGCAGTTGTGTTATGTATTGAGTTTTAGATGTTCATTTTAGTTATGCAACTGAAAATAAATAATCACCATATAAAAAAATTGCATAAAATAACTGTATATATCGGTGAGGAAATTGTACATGTTTCCCCACACAAGCCGTGGGAAATAATGAAAAGTAAAAGAATGAAGCTAAATTGGAAACTAAGAATGTAAAGAAGAGAAGGGACCCGCCATTTCGTGGATGAATTTATCCCCTCTCATGCAATTTTTGTTCCGTACTCCATGCCACTGCTTCACATACCTGAAAGAAGAAAAACAAAAATGGTGTAAGAGCTTAGAGTTTCTTAACTTTGTTATATTCCTAGCTTCTAATGTACATGCATTCTAGAGGTGAGTTAGAAAAATGAAAACATCTTATTACGATAATGAACATGAAATTATTTCAAATTGCAAATCATGACGATACCTTGTAGAAGTATCCACGAGATGCAAGTTTTTATCATATTTCGATAAAAAAATACATGTGATCATCAAGTTTTCATGCAAATTATGCCTCAAGGGATGTTGTTGCAGAGTATATTTTACGAAAGCCAACTTCAGCTATCTTATTTGAAAATGATTTAAATACTATATAGACCAATCGGAGTTTTAACTCAAACACAACCATACAATCTTCAAGACTTGGAGTTATACAGATCTCAAAGTTTTCATGAATATTTCAAGATGTGCAGAGTGATTGAGAAGGGTTTTGCGCTTATCAAATGATAAATGTGGAAGTGTATTGCAAGTTACTCATCAACCATTCAAACAAGGATGGCTTAAAAAATGCATCCCAAAGATCAATAATGCAAGCTACACCATGCATTTAGCAAAAACAACACTGTTATAAGGCATATTGGAGTTTACATCCATAGATATCGAAAGACGAGAATAACAAAATGCAAATTTTCGATCTAAAAATGGTTTCAAAGAACATAATGATTATCTATAGCCATCAAATCAAAATTTTGGGCCATGTTTTTCTATAAACCCTCAAGTGCATCCAAGGAACCAACTAGCCATGCTTTTATGTGAAACAAAGTTTATGAAAAAGTATTTATAGATCATGGTATAGTCTTCAAGATGCAAAATAACATAGAGTTGTAATTTTATTTTCCAAATCTAGGTAGGATGTTCTCAAGATCCTAGGTTCCTCAAGCATCAACAAAGTTGGAACAAAGTAAAATTTTTAAAACCATCTTACATGAATGTAAATTTCAATTTCAAAATAAGTTCTAGTAGAGTAACGATGAAAAGTAGCTATAATAGCTAAAAACAAAGTAAGGAAAATGCATATTTTAAAATAAAAATTAGGTGGCCACACATCTCACAAATACAAATTCATGAAGGAGATTCAAATTTTTTTTAAAAAAAACCATTTTACAAAAGTGCATATTTTTCGGTCCTTCATCAACCTCTCAAGGAAAATGAATTGCCAAGAATGCATAGTAGAACAAGAAAGCACGCCTTTCATCATATTTGTCTCAAGCAGAGTGAGCTGTGAATTTATTTCAAACTACCATGACAGAGTACATTGACCATATAGTAATAGATTTCCAAAAAAATAGGAATGAGTTTCTCAAAAATATTAATAATCTTAAAAACCCAACAGCTAGAAATAAGGGAAAAGGCTTACTTTCCTACCATGCATGGTTGAGTTGGGTTATGCATCCATATTGAGTTGATCACTAATGAGTTTATTTGAGTCTCTTCTCTTCTCGAGATCCCATGATGAATACCCATCCACTATAAAAACAGCCCGAGCTATCATTAGAAAGTGGCCGAGCCAAGAGAGATCATAATGATATGGGAAGGGTTGAGTTAGAAAGTGAAGGCAAAAAGTAAAACATCGAGATAAGGATCAACAAAAATTGATCTCCAACATTAAACATTAAAACTAGCTTGAACCAGACTCCAAGTAAAAGGTCAAGTCGAGTTTAAAAAATGAGTTGATTTCAGAGCCATAGTGAGTTGAAACCCCTCCCCAAGCTCAAAAGGACATTCATGAGCTTGAAGAAAAACCACAAACCAAGGAGAGGCCCCAAGCTAAATTTACCTTAATATCTGTAAAAGACCATACAAAGGATTTTTGACCAAGGTCAAAAAGAAATTTTACCAAGAAAACGAGGGTTGGAAATAAATCAAGCAAACCATTACCACCTCATGCATGTAAGAAAAAAATAGCCTTTTACCTTAACCTTTGCAAATTTTATATATTTTTACCTTAATTTATCAAAAATAATCCATAAAATACCTTATTCTTTGCAAAAGGGGAGTTTGACTTGAGTTTGACCTAGTAAAAAAGGTAAAAATAGACCATGTAGGCAATTAGTCGGCTTTGTGAACACCATGCACATGGTTTTGCCTTATTATTATTAGAAATTGTAATAATGTATGAGAATGTAATGACTAATATTGGATTTGTCTCCAATTAGATAACTAGTCAAACTAAGGTTGATTTTTTATTTATGGAGTGAGTGGAGTTAAATCCTTGGGGATTTTTGCTATATGTACTCTTGCATTGAATCAAGAAGGGAGACTTATTCATTCTATATGCTTAGGTTATGCATAGGTTGTACTAAAACATCTCATTGAAGCAATAAAGACTGTTTTTCCTCCATATGATTTTTTTTTAAGTTTGTTACACCAAGGTTATGGTATGCTTCAGTGAATGTTTGTTTTCCTTTGCATTCTAATTATTTTCAAAAACCTCCATTAAGCATTTTTTAGCTTTTGCAGATTATTGTAAGTGCATGTTAGCTTGTTTACTAGGTTCTAGAAGTGGAATTGACCCAAATATTCCTTCCCATCCTTCGCAAAACAACTTGTTAGTGCCTTTTGTGACTGTAAAATCCCATCAAACAAGTAGTTGAAGTGAATGTTATCAGTATTTTTATAGTCAATCAAGTGTGTTTTTGTATTCATAGGTCCCAAAACGTTGGTGTATCACCTCTTTTTCATGCTTTCATTAAGTTTGTGTTTACTTCTCTCCCTTAACCCTGATGAAGAATTATTTTAGGTAATCTATACTAGGGAACCAACCCACTATGGAGGTTCTCCTCAACCCAAGTCACCCATAGCTCAAAGGAGTTCCCATTGTATCATCGAAGTGAAGAGTTGCTTTCACATTCTTCATCTAGGGTGCACTTCGGATTGATAATAGGAGGAATTCATGATCTTCCCATAAATACATAGATATATTTACCCATTTACAAGCATGATGGTAGTAGAACTACAAAGAAACATGTTGTGGATTTCAAATATTCTTTGAGGGTTTTGAATGTTAGATATGAGGATGTTGTATGTAGATTTCCCCCTTCATTTTCAGTATAAAACCTATGATTTGTTTTTAAATATAAATCATAATTCAATTATTAGTTGGGAAGTATTTGAGGAAATACTCTTAGAAAAAATTGGACAATTTGTTGACCCAAGTGTTTTGTAACAATATTTTTCTAGTGTTAAAAGGGAAAATAATGAGCCTATTAGAGATTTTAATATTATATATCAATGCATGCTACAAAGAGTAATCCATTATACATGTCTAATGATAATTTGCCCCTAGAAATGTATAAAAATGCATTATACCCTATAACTTTATATTTTCTAGAAGAGATAATGTCACTAACCTCACAACATCCTATCACGGAACCCCAAGCACTATAGATAGAAAATAATTACACCCAAAGGGGAAATTTTTTCATTCTAATAGTTGTTCATAACGCCCAACTTTAAGCCAAATACATTCTCCAAACTAGTTTCCTATATGCATTGTATCTCCTAATCATATTATAACCATCCTAAAACTTCCCATAAACTTAAACCATATTGATTTGGAGGGATTTAAAATATGATGTGAAATATTAGCAATGAGTTTTTCAATCGGAAAAAAAGATGGGGATTAATGATAACCAATTTAGGGGCTATACCTACCAAAGATAAAACTCTTGTATTACTAGTTATCAAGACTTACCTAATAATAATTACAAGAGCATTGACATATATATTTATGATTTTTCTCTTCCACATTGGTGTAGGGTATATGACATGGCTAAACATAAAGAGTTAGATTGTCCGGAGTTTTGAAATGCTTTTAAATCCATCCATAAGGATTATTGGATGTTATGAACCTAATTATAAAGATCTAAGTGAGGCAAGTTCTTATAAAACTAACATTGCTATATTATTTAAAATGATAAGTTTTCCATTTCAAGAAGACAATGGGCCTAAAGAGAAAATTGATGAAATCTACACTTTACAAATATATTTAAGGAGTAGCTATGGTTTGATGAATAGATCCAAATAACCCCAACCACTTCTACTCCTCCACAAAAATGAGATTCCCATGTTGGCCATTATGTCTTAGTTTTTTCATTGATGTCATGTCCATTAATTCCAAAGGGTGTTTAGATGTCATATAAATCTCCATGAGGTGTCTTCTAGTGTTAAGTTTGAAGGTTGATTTGAGGTTTCATATCGGTCTCCATGAGGTGTCATTCAAAGTGTTAATTTTGAAGGTTAATTGGAGGTTTCGTATTATTCTCCATAAGGTGTCTTTCACTATTAAATTTTAAGGTTGATTGGTAGTGTCCAAGTTTGTTGAGTTGTTATAATGTTCTCAAGCGGTTTAGTACGCATGATCACGGTTGAGTTAGAGTTTCATGAGGTATATCATGGTTACT
This sequence comes from Taxus wallichiana var. yunnanensis, assembly GCA_018340775.1. Classification (NCBI taxonomy): domain Eukaryota; kingdom Viridiplantae; phylum Streptophyta; class Pinopsida; order Cupressales; family Taxaceae; genus Taxus; species Taxus wallichiana. Next base: position 703,611,964 of record CM031244.1, read on the forward strand.
ATGGTGTGTTAGATGTGAATGAGTTATCTAAAATATGGAATAAAATTTTCTTAGGATTTTTCTTGAATGCTTTAGAGTGAGTCAAGTATGTTTTATTTGCTTTGGAGACCGAACTCGATTGCTTTCAGAGTATGAATTGTTTTCTTCAAAGTCTAAAATTATTTCTTCGGAGTATGAATTTTTTTTTATAATACTATTGTTACATGTGGTTAATTTCATGAAGATGCATATTGAGGTAAAGGAGTGCGGTTATATGTTTTAGCATGGTTTTGCGGGTGTTCATCTAGACCTAGTCTAGGTGATTGAAGGCCAAATGGAGCATGAGAGTGAGGTGTAGAGGTATATGAGATCATGGAAGCATGAAAAAGTGTGATACATGTTGTTTCAGGTGTGTTAGATCCTTTTAGAGTTCTTGGAATCAAATTCATGTGGTTGGTCTACTCACTCTGTTATGGTGAAAACTAGGCCTAATCGTAGTGTTTAAAAGCCTTGCGCGAGCATGATAATAACTTATAGGTATGTGTGAGCTCTTGAGATCACTCATGAAGCTATTTTAGGTTGTTTTCATCATGTAGAGAAATTTTTCATAGGATTCATGATGGGTTTTAGTGTTTGTTTAGTTGGTCTTGGCCTAGAATGTGTAAAACCCCAAGGCCTAGTCATGCAAGTTCTAGTGGTGGAGAAGATGCAAAGCTATTTTTTTAGAGAGATGATTGGAGATTTTAGAAAACATTCTTTTGATTTTGTGGAAAAAATTTCATGTTTCCATAATGAAATTTTTGCATTGAGGCAAAATAGGTGCTTGAAAACGTTTTTTCCAACTTGAACCAAGAAAAATGATCATAGTTGGAATGTGCAGATTTTGCATGGGAAGTTGAAACTTTCACGATATTGGGGCATAGAGTTAAGAAGTTATCAATGTTGGAATGAGGTCAAATGAGGCCCAAACTTTTATGAACTATGTTAAGAAGGCAAGTTGTTTGTTATAAGTTTGAAACCCTAGGTTAAGAGTGATGGAGGAAAAATTATTCATAACTGACCAAAATTGATTTATTTTACTAGTATGATTCTAGGATGATGTATAAGGAATCCTCCGAGTTTGCATAAAGGTAAGATAGAGAATGTGGTGATGAGTGACCCCACTCAAACATGAAAGTTTTTGAAGAATTTCAGCTTGGGACAAAGTTGTCCAAAGGAGGTATGAAATAAATTGACATTGTTTTTATCCTATGGATTTTACTTGATTTCCATAATAGTTTCAGATCATGTTTGAGATTCTAGAGGTAAAATTGTTCCCTATTTATGAAGATTGGTCTTAATGCGCTTTTGGGGTAGTTAGAGTAGTTTCGAGATATCGAATTGATTGAAGCCCTTCCACTTAGACTTGGAAGGAAATGTAAGGTGTTATGGAAATATTGTTCAAAGATATTTCTATTTATGTATGATTTATTTCATGATGAGGTGGTTTGATATGTGATCCAACTCAATTTGTGAAGATTAAGGATGTTTATGTTTCGAACAAGATTGCTCTAGTTGAAATATTAAAGTAGAAGTCCATAGTTTGGACTATTTTTTGCTATCTATCAATTGGAGAGTGAAGAAGTATGAATGTTTTTCATATTTAACAAATTTGGATGTCTTGAAAGTGATATCAAGGTACAAACCAGTTGTGTTTCTAAAAATTATTTATGGGCAAAATTCTTTGGTGAAGAGGAAAGTTGGTGTGGTTTTTACATTTGGATGTTTCATGAGCTCTAGAAATCATGGATGTGATGTAAAGGTCAGTGGAATTCCAATAATTAGTTACATTTCATAGTTGAGGTGTTATAGTATGATCTAAAGTATGATAGGTGAGGACTGGTTCTTGGAAACAACTGTTTGGTGAAGGATATAAGCCTTCTTGAGTGAGTTATAAATAATTTTATTAGTTAAAGCTAATTAATAACCATGGATGATGTTTTTATGTTGCATTTGACATGTTTGAGTAATTATGGAGCTTGAATAATCATGGTTGTGGTGTTTGTGAGTTTTAGCCATTAAGGTGATGGGGTTTTGAGTTGTTTTTGAGTTTGTTTGGTGCATTTGAGCATGAACGACCTATATGGGTCTATTTTATGAATTTGTATGAGTTTATTATTTTTTTTGAGTTTTTTTGTCAAATAAATGATAGACTAAAATCCCTTATGTTTATGAGAAGAGAAGGATATAAAGTGAATGTTTGAGTTTAAATTTGAACTAGTTGAGTAAGAGGGAAAAAGTGTGACCCAAGTGTGAGTGTGAAACAAGTATGAAGGAAACATTTTAGAGTTGAGGAAGTTTGTGGAAGGTTGAGAAATGTTAGATATATTTTTGCAAGTTTTGAGATCAAATCAGTCCAAGTTTTTCCATGTTTGAGCGAATTGAAGGAGTGAGGGAGAGTTTGTAGTGTGATTGAAAGATTTTGGAGCTGAATCTTCTTATCACTATCAACTGAGTTGTTGCAGTAAAACAATAATGATATTCTTATCAAGATCTTGTGTGATGAGTCATATTCATGTAAGTATATTGTTGTAAGTAATATCAACAAGGGTTTAGGGGTTGGTGCTCCTTGTGGGTTTGGTACCTCACTAAGGAAATGTCTTGTGATGTGTAATATTCACTTGAGTATTATTTTGTAATATCACCAATTTTTTTAGTGGGTATTCTTCTCTTTGAGGTTTTCCCACTTATATCTTGTGTTCTTGTGTTTTTGCATGGTTATGTTGATTTGATTAAATGTTAAGCACACATTAATGAATGGATGAATGGTTTATGGTTTAAGTAAGAAAATATGAAATTGGTTAAATTTTAGTAAGGAATGATTCAAACCCCCTCTTAGTATATTGTGCTTCCAATAATTAGTATCATAGAAAGTCCTTTTGGATAATTTTTATCACTTGAAAGGAGATCCTTGAAGCACAAAATGGTGAGTCAACATAGTGAATTTTCTACTAGTAAGGCACCATTGTTTGATAGTGTAAATTATGCCTTTTGGAGTATGAGGATGAGGACTCACATCATGTCCCCGGGGTTCGCTACATGGAAATTTGTAGAGGATGGCTATAATGTTTACTACTCCTCCAACAAGTAATGCGGACAAAAGTTGTGCAAAGGATAATTTAAAGGCTATGAATGTTATCATATGTGGTCTAGGTGAATCTGAGCTTGTGAAGGTGATGCATTGCAAATCAATAAAATTAGTGTTGGAATAGCTTTAGGTACTATATGAAGGAGATTACAAGGTAAGGATAGCTAATATTTACAATTTAATAAATCAGTTTGAAGGGTCGAGAATGATTGATGATGAGCTTATTTCTGCATCGTTGCTTAGATTTGATAAGGTTATCAACACCATGAAAGGTCTAGGTGAATAAGTGAAGGAAGAGGTTGTAGTTCAAAAAAATTTGAGATCTCTAACACCTAAGTTTGATTCCAAAGAATCATTATTGAAGAGGCCAAGGATTTGACTCTTTTGAAAATGGATGAGTTGTATGGGACTTTGACTGCCTATGAGATGAGGATTGTTGATTCCAAACCAGCTAAGAAAGATATTGCTTTCAAATATGAAATGAAGACCAAGGGAAAGAATACTAAGGAGGTTGATGATGCTATTGAATTTGAAGATGAAGAACTCTTTGCAATTCTTGCTAGGAGATTGAAGGTTGGATCTAGAAAATATAAAGGTAAGCTTCCTTATAAATGTTTTAATTTTGGTAAAGTAGGTCATTTTGCTATCAATTTTCCTCATAAGCACAAGGAGGAAGATCATGATGAGCATGAACATGATGAATATCATGGAAAGAAGTATCACAAGTATAGTAAAGGAAAGAATAACTTTAAGAAGTTTGATTACAAGAAGAAAATAAGAATAAATTTTATACAAAGGAATAGGGTTATTTAGCTAATGCAAGTAGTGGTGTTTCAAATTTTGAATCTGAATATGATCATGAAGATGTAGGAGATGAGGTCTTGTTTATGACAAAAGATGTTGCAAACTCTATGAGTAATGGTCCTATCATTTTTGGTGACTCCATACATTCTAAATATGAAGAAGAAGATGATGTTGAAGATGAATTAGAGTGTATCCAAACTGAGTTAAGGCATGCTAAAAAGAAGAACAAGAAGCTAAGATCTCAAGTCAAAGGATATGAAGATAAGATCCATGATCTAGAAGAGAAGCGAAAGGTCTAAAAAAGATAAATGAGACAATCAAGTTGCTAGAAGAAAATGTAAAGTTTCTAGTCACAAGTTTGCAAGACAAAGAGAGTAGGTGCACAAAATTTGAAGAGGATATAGAGTTTCTAAGGAAGAGTTGTTAGAGGTTGATAAGAAGGAAAAATCCTTTTAGAAATTTGAGAGAAACACCAAGGATCTTGATGATCTTCTTGGAAAATAGAGATCTAGGTGATAGAGTAGGTTTAGGATTCAATGATAACTCCAAGGGAAAATAAGTGATGTAAGAAGATAAGTTTTCAAGAAAAGAAGTTGAAGAATCCAGCCTCAAGGAAGGAAAGAAGGATACTTTCACCAAAGACAATGTGAAGACAAATCCCATTAGGCATCCCAATGCTTCAAGGTATGAAATGTCTTTCAATATTGTTTCTCTTGTAATGGCTTTGGTCATAGAGAAAAGATGTGTAGGAGGTTTACCAGAGATGATCATACTTGAAGAGATAATAGGAGTGAGAAAGATAAGAATGTAGTGTGCTACAATTGCCATGAGAGAGGTCATGTTGCTAGGTATTGTTTGTATGATCCAGCTAGTCAATTTGAAGGCTACAAAGGCAAGATTTTAGTTGTGTGCTTCAGCTGTAATGAGTTTGGTCATGTTGCTAGAGAATTTCTTTACAGTTATTTAAGGCACAATAAGAGATCTCAAGGTTCTAGGATGTAAGAAAGGAGCTTTCAGGGTTCTAGAATGCATGACAATAGACAAGGAAGGATATGGGAGTGAAGAAGGAGTAATATGGTTCCATCTATAATAGATATGAATGTTAATAAAGGAGGTAACAAAATTACGGGTTGGAAATGAGATGAAAAAGGTGAGGTGTAGGTATCTAAGAGTTCTTAGGACCTTTTAGGTCAATTTTCTAGATTCACCATGAAATATTGTGTCTTTACCAACCTTCTTATAGACATAATGATCCATATGAAGCATTGTATAAAGGGGAAGCTAGTGGATTGAAGTTTTTTGTTGAGTAATTTCCTATCATGATGACAAAGGATGTCAAGGTATGTCGGTAGTTATTTTTTTGTTGTTCATGTTATGAAAAGTTGTTGATTCATGTCATGACTCACTTGATCAAAGTTGGTAATATATATAGAGGTCTAATTTCATCATCGAAGTTTGTTTTGAGTCAATGATGGGTCAAACAAGATGGTTGAGATCAAAGTATGTCCATTGTATTGTAAGTACTTGCAAGGGTTGATGCAGCCTAGAATTCACTAGTAAAAGCCCAGGCATGTTGGCACATCACTCAGCCTAGACTGAGTGCTCACCCGAAGTGCATAAAGGTACCAAGCCCCTCTTTAGGGTTATTATTGTAGGATGTTAGCATGATGAAGACTTAAAGCATTCAGATCCATAATTAATCTAACATTCTACAAAGCATTTCCTAGATCTAGATCTTAAAGTATCATGAATCAAACAATAATCATAGCGAAACCCTTTATGTAGTAATAAACTATAACCATGATTAACACCTTGATTCAGCCAATAACCCCCATTATATTAAATACAGTAATACACAGAAGCTTCCTTACAATAATAATAATATATGCTCATGCGCACATCGATAGACTTTGGTAGCATAACCTCACAATAACTTAGCTCTCACACCTCTCATGCTACATAGTTCACTACATATTTATAAGGGTGGGGACTTTCCCTTCACCGCTTATCTAATCCCAAAATAGGTCGCATGCTATTATTAGCCATGCGTCGTTACAAAAATAGCCACACATGTAAGTGTGCTAACAATAGAGTGCTTTTAGTTAACTTCCAGTAGTAGATTTATTCTCAGTCATGTATCCATGCAAAGCACTTCGTAGATGATCCTCCAAAAATAGCCAATGCATGTTACAAAAGATTTGACCGGTTTGTGTGCTCGCACGCTATCTCCAAAAATAGATCCTCATCGTGAAAATGGCTAAGTCCGAATCTGTCTCTCTTCTTCACGTGTGATACTTTCCTGAGCCTCCCACACAAAGTGTCATGCTTTAACTGATCAACATTACCCCACACTAATTGCATTGTCGCCTGACAATGGTTTGTCTCCAAAATGAATCAAAGAATATGAATAGAAGAATAGAAAGAATTTTGATGAATAAAATAATGTATTTACCCTGCAGTATCTTCTACTTCAACCTGAAGAATCAATTCTAGATATTCTTCTTTTATTTCCACCTCTAAAGTTTTTCAATCATTGAGCGCATCTTCTTCCTTTTCTAGGATATCCACTGCAATTGACTCTAACTCATATTTTGCAATCTCTCCTTTCTCATTCTATAAGACCAACATAATGCTAGACATTTTAGTCATCCTTCCTTCTAATAAGTCCATATTTTACGTGATGAGTTTCCCAAGCTCATCCAACCTTTCCTTGTGTGGTTCTTATGCTTCTGCGTAAGGGCCTCACACTTCTACTTGACAAGTGCTAATCATTCTACATAGCCCAATGTTTCATCTTTCATGGCCTTCAGGACTTCATTGTCTTCTAAAATGGTCCTGGTTCTTATAATGGCTTTTGGCACTTTGTACAAATATTCAACGCTTGATCTTCCTTCTTTAATTCCTCTTACAAGCTCTGAAACCCCTCATATGATGTAATCTTTTGCATCATTGAAGCCTTTTCCCACTCTACTTCTTGCGCTAGATCCTTTGGTGCTGGCATGCACAGAGGTTCATCTTCAAGCACTAAGTCCACCAAGGTACTTACATAATGCATTGTTGAAGGAAATTTTTTGGGTACCTTTGGCTCTAAATGTGGCTTTGCTTTCATGATATTGTCCCCAACTTCCTCTGCCATGCTGATGAAAACAACATTCTTCTTTTGTGCCAAGTCTTTCTCTTGCTTTAGGCACACTATTTATGCATCCTTAGTCTTGATCTCCTCTCATAGCACCCTAATTGTTGCAGCCTTATCCATATTCTACCTTGCCACCTCTGTTGAGACTTTCACCAAAGCATTGCTCACTTGTTCATCTGACATAACAATAGGCTTGACTGTTATGTGTCTAGCCTGAGGTGTCTTCTTCAACCTCCTTGATACGCATGACTCCTCACACACATCAAATTTTGGTTCATCCATGTGTGTGTGCATCGACCATGATAGCTTCTTCCTTGTGCACATGATTGCCATCTCTTCATCCATCATCTCCTAGCCATACAACTCATTTTATGTCATTGTGCTCTAAAAATGGGCGCGGATAATTTTACCTATGTCCTTAGCATAGCCCATGACTGGTGGAACATATTCCCCACTTGTTCTCTTTGTTCTTAGCCCCTTAGGAACTTGGGCTTCAAGATTTGGAGCTTGTTCTTGTTGTCTGAGAAGTCTCGGTTGTTGTCTCATCTGCTTCCTTTTCTCCCTCTTCTCCATCCTTCATTTCTTTTCCTTTGGTTCTTCCACATTCTCTAGAGGTGTAGGGGAATTGGGCATGCTTTCCTCATAATCTTCCACCTCCTCATTCAGCTTCAAATTCCTTCTTCTCTTCTCATTTGTCTCCTTTTATGGAGAGAGTCAAGGTGATCTACGCACTGATTATGGAGTAGCACCTTGGGTCCTTGTTCTCTTGAATACTCTTTTGAAGTGGCGCTCTCCTTGGACTGCATCCAAGTCCTCATCATCTCCCTCTTGTGGCTAGGGGGAGTAGTCACATGCTTAACTTCTTCCCTATTTGGAGGCTATCTCCTGCCTTTGTGCTCCAAACCACCACTATCTTCATGCTCCTCTTCTTCATCATCTACTTATATTTTCTTTATGGGCTTAGGCGCTGGAACATTTTCCATTGTATTCTTACCTTTTGGTGGCCCTGGAAGTGTGAACTCATTCTCCACATACTTATTTTTTAATGAGGAGAGGTTATTTGGGCTTGAGTTGAAGGTACACAAGTGCTTTGCTTGGTGCCCCAACTACCAAGCTTACATGCTTCATGCTTATGATATCTCGATATGAGCCTCTCAATGTAGGCATTCCACCCTAGATATATGTATTTATTTCTCTAGAGTGTGGTAGTCATGAATCTACCTTGTCTACATTAAAGGTTAGCGCACATTTGAAAACCTATGAATTGATGCCTAAAGATATCATGTTGTGAAGGCATATGGTAATTTTCACCATGGGCTCCAAGCCTTGTCCTTCATCTCAAATCATGTGATGTAAAAATGTTGGTAAACTACAAACTATATTGCCTTACCCACCACCGAAGGAAACTCCTTGGGTATGTGCCATTCTTCTTCAAATGCCGCATGGAGCCTGTCATACCACATCTCCACCCTCTGCTTAAATGGTCTCGCCCATTGATCCTTCACACAAGTATTTTTGAAATCTTTCTGCCAGAGACTTGTGTTCCATGGGGTACTCCCAAATCTTCTCTTTTGGCCCATCAGCACTCCAATCTCCATGAACACCAAAGACAATAAAATAGTGCCAAAACTTATTCTTTCACCTATCTGCACTTCTTCAATTATTGTCTTTTCTATGTGATCCGCGATATTGTAGACCACTCCTTCAGACATATTCTTTGCAACGTGCAGCCACATTGTGTTTACCTACAACCACCTTTCTTGGTCATTCAACTTTGTCACCAAGTGTGTAGCTACCTAAACTATTGGGTACTTCTTTAATCTTTCGATGTCCATACCACATAGACCTTTAGTATACCCCATATCCTTCCTTGTCTCTAGGATTGTGGCCTTATCAGTTAAATCACTCTCCAGATCCACTCCTGAATCCCTTAGTCTTGTTACTATTGAAATTAAGGCAACTGTGATTCTTACCCTCCGTCTGGTGAAGTAGAAGAAGTCCTCATGGACTCTACTCATCAGCCACCGATACATTGGTTCATACTTTCCAAAGTATGGAAGCTCATACAACTAGTAGGCTCAAATTTTCTTTAACAACTTTTCACCAGTGTCATCGTATCACTGGCATATCTTCTGTTGTGTGCTTTTTGATTTTTGTGCTCAATAACACATCAAGCTCCTTATTATTATCTTATGTATGATGGTTGTAGTCACTGATTTTACATTGATGGATGTGGGAATCCCATTGTTGTCCCACAATCACACCCTTTGGATACTGTATTTCTGATAAATTACTCTCGAGAGTAATTTCTTCTTCCACTTCAACCTTCTTCTTCCCTTTTACTCCTACTGTGGTGATTTTTTCAATGCCATCTGAAAAATATCTCTTTTCTTCCCTCTGTAATTGAGCAAGTTGAAACCCTAGTTCAAATCTCCATGCCCTAGTGGAAATTGTGTGCCCTAGCTCATTTGTAACACATCTACTTCACTCAAACCCTTCACCTATGGGAACACAAGCTTCTCTTTGCACAAACCTCCTCTCCATGTCTAGTTTCACACTCTTCACACCTCAACATGATTTCTTGGCTCACTCACACTTAGCTCTTTTCAAATTCTCTTAATTGCAATGGTAAAAATGAACTCACATCCTGTCCTTATATATAATTTCAAAATTTAGTGCATTTATTACTCCTTCACCTACCAACAATTCTCTCATTAATCGACCAATTTTGTTCTTTCCACGTGGTACATCTTCACGCCCAAGCTATAGCCTTCTAGCATGCCTTCTACTCTCTAGCCATAGACTTCTCTTTAACGTGCCTCCATGAGCCCAAGTACCTTACCACTATGCTTTCCCTTGGTAGTTCATATGGCCTCTGCTTACCTTGCATTATACTTGTTTCTTCATTCATCTCCACCTATGGTCCTCATTTCCAGAAGTATTTTGTTCAATTCTCCAACTTGAATAACACCCGTAGAAATTATTTCCTTTCATGTGTACTTATTGTCATCAGTCATGTACTTGGATATCAAAAACCTACCCCACACTAAGGGTATGTGTAGTCCTCTGTGCATAAAAATTCTTCAAAATAGGAATTAGCTTCTGGAGTGTAAATATTCTTTATTACACAAACACACCAACTAAATTGACAAATCATAGCGATGAAGAAGGAAATACATTAAGGAAATTCATAATTGAAAACCTAATCTAAATGACAACACTACCTTATTACAAACACTAAGAAGACTTATTTATAGTAGGGCTTCAACCTACCCCGTTGAAGTAACCGGGTAACCGTATTCCATAAAACGCCTCTAATTGACAGGCTTGTTTCAAGTATGTGAGTGATAACATACGGCCCCAACCAATGTACTTTGAGTTTACCTGGATGGCACAAAAACTTAGAATCATAAAGGAGCACCATCTATCCTATCTCAAGCCTTTTATCCCTGATGTGCATGTCATGCCATGTTTTCTGCTTGACCTTTTCTTGTTTCTAACTCCAAGGTGCTATTGATCGGTGCTCATCCAACTTGATTAACTTTTCAATCCATTCTTCTAATGCTTTCTCACCAACTAGACCTCTAGCATGTGCAATACACAAAGATGGTAACATAAATTCCATAGGAAGAAAATATTCTCACCAAACACTAACTGAAATGGTGTGGCTTTGTTCAACCTTTTATATGTTGTTCTATATGCCCAAAGTACTGCAAATAATTTATCATCCCAATCCTTTCTTCCAACATCACATATTTTTGTGAATGTCTAGCTCAAAATTTTGTTGAATGCATCAATAGTTCCATTTGCCTCGGGATGATAGGGTGTAGTCTGTGCAATCATGAATTCATCCAATAAAATTCTGATTATCTCATTACGAAAATGTGTGCCCTATAACTAGTCAAACTTAAAGAACATCCATACCTTGTAATAATATTTTCCCATAGAAACTTGGTTGTTGTAGCTGTTGTAAAATCCTTTGTGGGTGTTGCTTCTAGCCACCTTGTCAAATAGTCTTATAAGTGATGATATAACGAGATCCGGTCTTACACGTGGATGGTTAAATAAGACCCACAAAATCGATAGCCCATTTCTCAAATGGTTATACACTAGCAATAGGTCTTAGAGGCATTTCATATCATTGACCTGGTTTCTAAAGACATTGAAAATGATCACATGCTTTACAAAATTCCTTACAATCTTTATACAGGGTCTCCCACCATAATCTAGCGAGTAGAATCTTGCACGCAGTGGCATCACCTACATAGTGGCCACTTGCAATACCACCATGAGCTTCCTCCATGATGTCTGTGCATTCATGTTCTAGTACACAATGATGCAATACTTCATCCCTACCTAATTTGTATAGGTCACCGCTAATCAACATATAGGGTGTCACGTGTATAGCAAGTTGTTTCTTCTCTAAGGATTTCATTCCTTCAGTGTCATGCCTATTCGTAGAAAGACAACAATGTCCTCTAATTTTGATGGTGCACGTTGTAACTTGTATAATTGGGCATCTGGCATGGTATATTCAATTTCCTATGCTTCTTCTCTTAACTATATTCTAGATAAATGGTAGTCCAAAATTACTTTTCCCTGGTTTTACCATAACTATGAAGTCAAATTCTTGAAATAAGAGTACCCATCTAGCATATGTGCCCTTGTAAAATGGGTTTTTTTACCAAATACTTCAATGCCATGTGATCTATATAGAAGAAAAATGGTGTAGCTAGCAGGTACTATCTAAATTTATGTAGTGCATAGATCATTGACAAAGCTTCACGCTCTATAGTGGTGTAATTCTATTTTGCAGAGTCATCTTTCTACTAGCAAAACAGATAGGATGATCTATAATACCTTCTCCAAGATGAGCCAATACTTGTATGCCAATGGCCATGCTAGAGGCATCCACATGTACATGAAATGGTTGGTCCCATGAAGGAAAACATAGAATAGGCGCGGTAGTAAGTTTCTCTTTTAATGTCTCGAATGCGTGTTGTTGTAGTTCTCCCCAGTAGAATGTACCTTTCCCTTTCAGTAACTCCTCCAATGGTGTGGAAAATTTGGCATATCCTTTAATAAACTTCCTGTAATATCTTGTATGGCCCAAAAATCCACACACCTCACTTTGACTGGTAGGATCTTTTAGGCCTATAATGACTATAACCTTAGCTGGATCAACCAACAAACCTTCCTTGCAGATTATGTGTCCTAATAGTATTCCAAATGGTGTAGAAAATATACACTTCTTTATGTTCAAAGAGATACTCAACTATCTACATCTTTCAAACATTAAGCGCAAATTGTCACAATGATCCTTAACTAATCCATACACCGTCCAATCATCCAAATAAACTTGTAAGAAGCTATGAATAAACTCCTTGAATGCTTGAACAACTATGAGTGAAAATACAACAGTGAATTTTTTAGACCAAAAGGCATCACAATATAGGTGAAACTACCCCATTCAAAAGAGTAAAAGTTATCTTTTCCTTATACTCCCTGGGCAATCCTAACCTGATGATACCCAGAGAACCCATCTATAAATGAATATATTTTCCACCATGCAACGCCTTTTATTTTTTCCTCGGTGAATGGATTAGGAAAGGGATCACCACACATGTAGCATTCAACTCCATGTAGTCCACACAGATCATCTTAATCTTACCATCCTTCATGATATTGATCACCATTGGACTAACCCATTCTAACTCATCAAGGGGCTTGATAATCCCAGACTTCAACATTTTTCAATCTCTTCTTTCACCTTTTCACGCAAGTCTTGGGTTCATCCTGTCAGGTCTCTTTCTAACTAGGTACACACCCTCCTTAAGCTATATCCTCATATATCCTAATGATTCATGCACACCTTTAAGTTCATGGTACCCTCGAGGGAATAAGTCCTGATAATCCCATAGTAGCTCTATGATTTTTGCCACTTCAGAGTTTGACCAATAGTCTCTAATTATGGCTTCCTTAGGCTCAACATCTAATCCAATATTCACCTTCTTTGTCTTCATAGGTTCATGATAGGTGCGTGTGGTCTTATCTACATTTTCCAACACCTCACGCCTACCTATTGAATGGTTTACATCCAGATTTTCTACTTCTTCATCATCCACTAAGTAGACCATTTTTCCTTTTTCTTTCTCAAGGTAAGTGCATTAAAGTAGTGTGGCATCGGCCTCTATGTCTTCAACAAAATGCACTCCTAAGTCTCCTTCATCAAATAACTCTTGAATGAGTTCTTCAGCCTTGGTACTATCTCCCATAATTAAGCCCTTTATGAATTTTTATGCTTATTTTACCGGAGGCTTGGTAGAGAAGAAGTCAAACATCTGAGTCATTCTTGTAATTAAACCCTGCCAATTTTCATTCTCTCTATGGAGTTCAACATAGACATACCAAACACACATGTAACCTTGTAAAGTGGAATAAAACTTGTGCACCCAGAGCTAAGGTGGTAAGGCTTCTCGATCCTCTGTCCGAGTCTCTCACACTACTGAATGTGGTGCTGAATAAGTCGATTACCATGATAAGTACAAATTTGAGTAGGTACATTGCTCCTGAAGAACCTAGTAGCAAGAGAAATCCTAATTTCATTCCATCCTACAAGATTATCCTTGTGGACCACCCACCAATGCGCTGCTGTCCCACATAGTGTATATGTTAGCATATTTCTTCTTTCCAGTGGGTCTATCCACTATTCCTCCATGGAGCATAGGAACACCATATGATCTTCATCTCCTAGGTGAAACAAGGTACCGATTTATTACCTATTCTCCAAACATAACGCAATTTTCTACCCTTGAGAAATATGCTCTTTACTTCGTGCCCTACCAACTCATAAGTGCTATGAGCCCAATTTTCACAAGCAACACTTGTAGTATCGATAATGGACTATGCATCCTCCCACTGAATTATTCCTTCTTTAGATGGCTCAAGAATCTCTTGATCCCAAATGGCATGTACATAAATCCTATTCAGGTCTTCTTCACTCAAGGGCTCAACATAGGCCACAAATTTTCCATCTATTAAAGGGATAATAACTCTTTCCTCCTTGTTTTCAAAGCTGATATAACCCTTGCTAAACCGAAGATCGACATTTTTACATAGCACCAAGGATGCCCCAATAGATCTGGGAATCTATCCAACTCTTCTAGTGCTAAAACCTCAAAATCTCCTGTGAACTTAGCTCCTTGTATGGTAATAGATGCATCTTTCAAAACTCTGATGGGAGTGGCCTTAGTCCATTAGCCATGAAAAATACATTAGAGGATGGCTATAATGGGGGCCTCCCCATTTGTACCCATGCATATAAAGTAAGAACATTGAATTCCGTGCCTATATCAATCAATATATTACTCAATAGCCACCCATCCACAATAGCATTCAGAGTGATTTCCTTTTCATAATCTAGGCTATGAGGGGGAAGATTCACATGCAGGATATTTTCCACCCGGTCTCAACACTAGTTGTGGAGTGTTTCCTTTAACCAATTCCCCAACAATGGAATGATATTCTCCTGCGCAATAACTTACACACTTCTCTTAAGTCATCCATATCAGTTTGGACCATCTTTGATGCTTTCTTTTACTCCATCTTCCATGATTGCTCCTTTAAATACTATATTTCACCCTAAAGATTCCTGAGTACCTCCATGGTTTCTGATAAACCTCCTTCTAATGGGTAGGATCTGGGTACCGTGCATGTAGTACCTCCTCTTTAGTGATGGTAGGCTTCTACGCAATCTATCTCTAGCGTGTGCCACCTCGCATAGGTCATGATCTTTACTTGCAATGCCTCAGACTCTTCTTCCAACTTAGGCATCCACTGATTTTCCATAACGTGTTGTATCCTAACCATCCCTGCACCTTTTTTTCTTGTTTATGTTGCTTGTTAAGATGCTCATACAAGTATGGGCATTCCTCATAACTATGATTCTTTCCACTAAAATAACATGTAACATTCTGAGGACATTCACACCTGTAGTGGACAAGAGATACGCATGTATAACATGTTATGCGGGGAACTCACTTCTTCCACCACCATGGCCTCATCTCTCCACCATGGTATCCTCGACCTCTACCACGAACACCTTCAAAACACCCATCATTCCGATCATAGCACACTTGATTGTGATCCCGATCTTGATGCTTATTCTTTCCTTTAGATTTATCTGTAACTCATGTTTTTGTACATACACAATATCTATAGCGTCCTAGATCTGACCAATCAGCTAGTAGTCTTCTGTCATGAGTCATGGACCTACATATTTTGTAGTAGCATGAAATGTTCTTCCTTATCACACATTATAGTAATGGGCAGTGGCTAGCATCATGGTTTAGATGGCATATTTCATAGTCTAATAGTAGTGAGTGCACAGATTTGTAGGGACAACTATCCTTTGTGTGACCTTCCACTTCACAATCTATGCACCAAATCCCTGTGCACATCTCATGTGTTGAATTTGTTGATAGTTTCTCCAACTTCTTTGCCATAGTTGTGATATGTGCTTCTAAAATGGGCTTACCCTGTTGTCTATAATTCCAACTACCTCAATGTGTAATGATGCTTTAATTACTTCACATAGATAAGTGTATGTTTTATGTGATAGTGCCCTCCTAAAAGGTGTAATCAGACCTCCCACAAACCATTACGCATGCTAGCTTGCATGAATATCATAAGAAATCTTAGATAATAGTGTTTTGAAGAGAGCATCATACTCTCTGACACTTTTAATAGTGTCTTGCTTAATATCCTTGAGTGCACTAATACTCTTCTGCTCAAACTCGAGGATGTGAAACTCTTTAAGGAATGCATCTTTCAAAGTTGTATAGTCTATGCAAATCTGATCAGGGTCAAACTTTTTGTACCAACTCTGTGCATGCCCTTATAACATAGTAGCAAAATTGATTTCCCTACACTCAGAATTTGTGATTCCTTTTTTGCACCATAGTATTTCACACATGTGTACGTGTTCAACAACATCTTATATGCCCCTATACTCTGGAAGATGAAGAGACACCTCCATGTAAATATTTTTGGGTTGGTGCAGACCTTGCCCACCTAATCCAGAACCCCTTATGTTTCCTCAGCCTCTAGAATCACTAGATCCATCGAAGCTAGAGCCACCTATACCTCCCGATCCCGAACTTGTAGGAGGGGCTGGACCAAAATATGTACTTCCCGTGTTCCAATAGTAGTACTTGAATCGTAACTCGACAATCTATGAAGCGTTACTACTCCTAGAAGAGAGTCCAAAATATACATGCCTAAATTCTACGTGTGGATGATAAACCCGAAAAGGTACTCCCATATAACAATGAATTCATTTGTGTTGCCACCGTTGTGCCTCTTATAAGACTCACTCCTATTATCCCACTACTTGAATTAGCTAGTTGACCGATTGTTGTCTTGATGTTGGAAAACCAAGCGCAAGGGGCAAGGTTGCACAGTGGATTCGAGATGCGTGCCCATGGCCTAGGTTGTCTATGTTTTGCACTTCTATGTGAGGCTGAGGAGGGTTCTCTATCATGATTTCCCAAATGGGGGAGTTCCTAAGACTTGGGTTCCACATCTTCTGTGTGAACTTTAACTCCTTCCCAAACTATATTTCTCCATAACTCCATTTTCTCTGCAACCTCCTACTACTTCTCTACCTCCCTCTTGCACACCTCATTATACTTAAGCCACCTTTCCTCTCTCTTCCTTTCTTCCACTAGGTCTTCCATCTTTCACCAAACCTGCTCCCGCCCCATGTGTGGTGCGGTTTTAGTTCGCCATCGGTTTACTCTCCAAGTTCAAAGTTACCATCAGGATCTTGATCACCAGTGGAATGCCTTGCAAGTAATTTCCCTTGATATCGTAAAAACTGGAATTCAGCTACCTCTAGGCATGAATAAGTGGAAATTGAGTACTCCAAGATATAACTATTCAAAACACCACAAACCACATATCCACAACATGATTCCAAATCAGATCAAGCATCATAAAGGGCCTGAAATTCTTCCTACATCTAAACAAGTGTGCGATACCTCCAATTCCATTTAGATGCATAAGAAACTAGCCACTCATACAATTCTACTAGAAAATAACAAATAATATCTCATACAAACTATCATACAGATTTTGTTCCACCCATACATGTGTGTTAAACTTAGATCCATTGTTGAACCTTTGTGCATATTCTTCTTCCAAATCATGTATCCACTCCTCAACACTTTCTAGGGTTAACCAGTATGTCTTCATCATGAACCATCCTGAAAACAATTGAAAAAGAGGTCTTGAGCAATGGAACCAATGATGCAGCCTAGAATTCACCAATAAAATCCTAGGCGCACTAACACATCACTCATCCTAGACTGAGTGCTCACCCAAAGCGCACAAAGGTACCAGGCCCCTCTTTAGGGTTTTTGTTGCAGGATGTTAGCATGATGAAGACTTAAAGCATTCATATCCATAATTAATCTAACATTCTACAGAGCATTTCCTAGATCTAGATCTTAAAGTATCATGAATCAAACAATAATCATAACAAAACCCTTTATGCAGTAATAAACTATAACCATGATTAACACCTTGATTCAACCAATAACCCCCATTATATTAAATACAGTAATACACAGAAGCTTCCTTACAATAACAATAATATATGCTCATGCATGCATCAAATTTGGCAACATAACCTCACAATAACTTAGCTCTCACACTCTCATGCTACACAATTCACTACATATTTATAAGGGTGGGGACTTGCCCTTCACCACTTATCTAATCCCAAAATAGGTTGCATGCTATTATTAGCCACGTGCCATTACAAAAATAGCCACACATGCAAGTGCACTAATAATAGACTAGCTTTTATTTAACGCCAATAGTAGATCTATTCTCAACCTATATCCATGCAAAGCACTTCATAGTCGATCCTCCAAAAATAGCCAATGCGTGTCGCATAAGTTTTTGAATTGTTTGTGTGCTCTACACATTATCTCCAAAAATATATCCTCATCATGAAAACGACTAAGTCCCGAATCTATCTCTCTTCTTCACGCATGATTTTTCCCCGAGCCTCTTGTGCTAAGTACCATACTTTAATTGATCAACAAGGGTTATATGTTAGTCTACATAGTCTATAACATGTGTAAGGATGCTTTCCAAATCATGTCATGTGTTCTTTTAGGTTACCTCTTTGATATCATTCTCAAAGTAGTGACTTGGGTGTGTAAGAATTTATCATAATGTTCATTAGAAGTTGATGATTTTAGAAGGATTTATATTTCCTTAAAAGATAGAGGTTTGGTGATAGAAAAGAATTAGGTCTTGAATGAAGAATGTAAAGAAGCACGATAAGATTTGTGAGGACCAAAGAGGTGGTGTTATCAACTCAAAACTAGGCCAAAACTAAATAAATTATAGTCCAAGTGTGGCTCAAAACCATATTAAAACCAGACAAAAACTTAGATCGAACAAAGTTGATGATGTATCTTATCAGGGAACTATAGCATGTTTTTGTTCTATAATAGTGATCTACATGTCTATAGATGCTTCTAGAGGAAAGAGTAACTTATTTTGGCCCTCAAGATGTGAATAAGGTGGCTAGAAGACTTGTGGGTTAGATATTATGTTGATTGCAAGTTTATATGACCATTTTCCTTCACTATGAATGAAATGTTCCTTGAATCTTGTTATTACAGGATGTTGTTAACTAAAATAGTGAGCTAAAAGATGGGAGAATATTTTTTAAACAAGTATGAGAAAAATAGAATGAGCTACAAAGATATACTTGTCTAGATTGAAGCATTTATGCATCTTAATGAATCTTTAAAGATTGTATAGATATGAGGACTTATGTTGATGATCGATTTTACCCTAATAATATCAGTAGGCGGTGATTTTGTACCAAAATGTGGTTCTGCAAGACTACAATGGCCTTTTTGAGGTAAGGGGAACCTAGCTGATCATGAAAGCCATGTAAGGGCTTCAATTCTTGTATTTTCAGCTAGAGGAGGATAATATTCTCCCGGGGGGAGATATAAGGTGGTATTTCATATTGTGTATGGGTTTCTAGAGTAAAAAGAGAGGCTGGTATGATTTATGGATCCTAGCCCTAAAGGTTATTTGTAAATATGTATGATGGAGTTAAGAATGTTTTTGCAACTTTTATCATTTGAGATGGACCAAGAAGAAGGTAAGAATGATGTTGTTGAATCTGAGTCATGATTTTTGGAATGTTTATGAGTAGTATGCATCATTTCAAGGTTTGTTATATTGACTTCAATGTATTGAAAGAGGTCATAAAAGAGAGTATAGTCCTAAAATGGTATTAGATCACAAAGATGAAGACAAAATTGGAGGAAATTATCTTAGGGGGATATTTTTGAATGATCATCTCATGTTCGTAAATAATTTTTCTACTATAGAAAACAAGAAAAGATATATTACATTCCAAGGGGGAATCACTTGCAAAGTAAGTTTGGTTTTATGAATTGTTTCCATCATGTCTAGCATTGTGATTTCATTTCTCATGTCCAGTTGTCATTGAGCCATTGTTATAGATGTTAAAGGGGGAGAGAATCATCAGAAACATGGAAAATAATCAAGTAGGTGTGTTTTCTTATAGTTACCATTAATGTTTCCAAAGGTGGTCCATCAATGATAAAGGAGGAGAGTTTTTGCCATTATGTCTTAGTGTTGTCATTAATGTCAAGTCCATTAATGGAAAAGGGTGTATAGGTGTCATATCAGTATCCATGAGGTGTATTTGAGTGTTAATTCTGAAATTTGATTGGAGGTGTCATATCAGGTCTCCATGAGGTGTATTTCGAGTGTTAATTCTAAAGGTTGGTTGGTAGTGTCCAAGTCTAGTGAGTTGTTATAGTGTTTTGAAGCATGGTCTAGTAGGCATGATCATAGTTTGAGTTGAGTAGAGGTTATCATGAGGTATATCATGGTTATTATGGTGTTTCAAAGGTGTATGACTATCTGAAAGATGGAATATAGGTTGCTTCAAATTTTTCTTGAATGCTTCAGAGTTAGTCCAAAGTTTGTTCTATTTGATTTGGAGTCTGAATTGATTACTTCGAGTATGAACTATTTACTTCGGACTCTAAACGATTGCTTCAAAGTATGACCATACTTTTTAAATACTATTTTGACATGTGGTGAATTTCATGAAGATTTAGATTGAATTAAAAGAGTGCGGTACATGTTTTAGTATAGTTTGCAGGTGTTCATCTACACTTAGTCTAGGTGATTAAATGCCAAATGGAGCATGAGAGTTAGGTGTAGAGGAATATGAGAACATGGATGAATGAAAAATTGTGATAAATGTTTTATCAGGTGTGTTAGGTCATTTTTAATGCCTTGGAAGTAGATTCATGTGGTTGGTCTACTCTTTCATTGTGCAAACCAGGCCTAATCCTAGTGTTTGAAATCCTATTAGAGCATGATAATCACTTGCAGCTATGTATGAGCTCTTGAGATAACTCATGAAGGTATGTCAGGTTTTTTCATCATGTATATATAGTTTATAAAGGTTTCATGTTTGGTTTTAGGGTTTTATTTGTTGGTCTTTTCCTACAATATGCAAAACCCCAAGGCCTAGTCATGCAAGTCCTAGTGGTGGAGAATATGTAGAGATATTTGTGAAAGAGAAATGATTGAATATGTTATAATAGGTTTTTTGATGATGTGGAAAAAAAAATTAGGTTTCCATAATGAATATTTTTCAAGTTATGATGTTTGAGGAAAAACAAGGTGCTTAAGAATGCTTTTTCTAGCTCGAAGCAAGAGAAATGATCATGGTTAGCACATGTAAAACTTGCATGGTAAGTTGATACTTTCAGGTATGTTGGGGCATGTAATTAATAATATCTTAGAGTTATAATGAGTTAAAATGAGGCCCAAATTTTTATGAACAAATGTTAAGAAGGCAAGATGCTTATTATGAGTTTAAAACCCTAGGTTGAAAGTGATTTAGGAAAACTTCTTGGTAAGTGACTAGAATTGATTGATTTTGCTAGTATGGTTATTTACTGATGTATAAGACTCTTCCAAGTTTTCAAAAAGGTAAGATAGATCATGCAGTGATGAGTGGACCCCACTCAAAATGGATTTTTTTGAAGAAGTTCAGTTTGGGACAAAGTTTTCCAAAGGGGGTATGAAATAAATTAACATTGGTTTTATTATGAAAATTTTACTTGATGTCCATGATATTTTAGATCATGGTTAAGCTTCTAGAGGGAAAAGTGTGCCCTATTTATGAAGATTGGTCTTAAGGTAGTTTTAGGGTAGTTCTAGTGTAATTTCGAGATCAACTTGATTGAATCTCTTCCTCTTGGACTTTGGAAGTAAATTTAAGGTTTTATTGAAAGAGTATTTAAATATATTTATATTGATGTATGGTTTATTTCATGATGAGGTGGTTTGATAGGTGATCCAACTCAATTTGTGAAGAAGAAGGATGTTCGTGTTTCAGGATAGGATTTCTCTAGCTAAAATATTTAAGTAGAAGTCTATTTTTTGGATTATTTTATGATATCTATCAATTAGAGAGTGAAGAGGGATGAAATGTTTTCCTATTGAAGGAATTTTGAGGTCTTGAAAGTGACAGCAAGGGTGTAAACTAGTAGTGTTTCTAAACTACTTTCTAGGAATATCAACTTATTGAAGAGGAAAGTTGGTGTGGTTTACACATATAGATGTTTCATGAGCTCTAAAAGCTTGTATTTTATGTACATGTTAGTGGATTTCCAATGAGTGGTTACATTACATAGTTGAGGTTCTATAGCGTGATCTAAAACATGATAGGTAATGACTGGTTCCTTGAAAAACTGTTTGGTGAAGGATATTGTTGAACCCTAGTCATTGGTGTTATCATTGATGTCAAGTGTAATTGATGGAAAAGAAGTGAACAGTGAATTCAAACTTATTGAAAGGCATTAAGGTTGATTGATAGTTCCTTCTCATTGGTTTAGTGAGTATTCAAGATTGTTTCAGGATAGTCTCAGTGTTTTGCAGGCTTTGTTTGTGAGGAAGGAGTCCATTGGAAGCATGAACATAGTTGGTATGGCTAGATACTATGGGATAAAGTTCAGATATGATGATTTCAGAATGATAACAATATCCTATAGTGTGTTCTAGGTAATTTGGTGGAAGTTACAGATTTAAACTAGACCATTTAGGTATGTTTCTAGAGCCTGATGAGGTGTGAGAGGTTGGTAAAATTCATGGAAAGATATTACAAGAATGTTATAAGCCTAGGAATGTTGTCTAGGGAATGTGTGAACAATAAAAATGCTTAGTTTAGCTCTAGTGGTAAAATTCAAAATTTCACACTAATTGGCTTTCGAACTAATAGTGTAGACGAGGAAAATGAGATAGGATAAAAGAGTAAAAGAATTAATCGGAAAAATTATCTTATGGATCATTTAGAGGGCTGATTTTTGGTGCTCCATGCAAAATTTAATCTAGTTCTCAAGAGGCATGTGAAATTTATGTAAGTTTTTCTAAAACTCGGTTCCATAAGAAGTTCAAAATGAGCTACCTGTCTTCTTAGCACCCAAGAAAAATTATGAATACTTCTTCGATAAATCATAGAATTACGTTTTGTAGAAAAATCCAATACTAAAATGTTTCAAAAAATTATCCAATTTGGACAAGTATTAAAGAAGTTATGAACTTTCTTCTATCACTATTTTTCTCTCTCTCAAGCACGGTGTTTCACCATTTTCTTTACATTTTTGGAATGTGATAAAATAGATAAATATTATGGGATGAGGAGGAATACCTGTTGTTTTGATTTGAGGTTGATGCACATGTTTTGACTTATCGATCCCATGCCGATCATGCGAGAGCTTCCTTTTGGCTAGGAGGAACTACCCGAAATAGAAAACAAAACCACCAAAGAAGAGTAAAATAATATATGACAAAGGGAATGCCTAAGATATGCTAGATCCAAGGAGTGTGATACTTCCTAGAAGGCTATAAACCCACTATTTAATAAAACAAATTATGAAATAACTAAAATGCATACATAATCGAATTTAGTGCTAGTATTCGATTTGGGTACCTTAGATCACTATCAAGATCAATCTAGTTAAATACTAAAAACTATATGGGTCAAGGTCTTTAGGTCAGCCGTATGTTGTCCAAGTGGTCTCGGTCACACATACAGGGTCTTAACATGGTTGGGTAAGGTGTTTGGGTTGTTTTGGTAGGTAAGTGGTTACTTGGTTTACATAATGTTGGAAGACACAAAGATCGACATCGGTAGGGTATGATCAACCATGGCTAGGTAGAATCGATGATAGTTATGTGTAACCAACGTCGATAGATGTGGGATAATAAAACTCAAAAGGATATGGTTGTAGAGTTTGATCTGA
Source organism: Taxus wallichiana var. yunnanensis (assembly GCA_018340775.1). Taxonomy (NCBI): domain Eukaryota; kingdom Viridiplantae; phylum Streptophyta; class Pinopsida; order Cupressales; family Taxaceae; genus Taxus; species Taxus wallichiana. The sequence goes on from CM031244.1 coordinate 703,635,398, forward strand.
TGTTAAACATAGATGAAAAATGGCATAATGAGGAATATGGGGATCTTAGGAAAACTTAGAAATATGTAGAGGTCGGGTATAGGTGATTTTATGGTGTGGGTGGAAGAATGGTTTGGTTTACAGAAAGAGGAATAGTGGGGAAAAGGGAATGCAAGTAAGGAATGATAACAATGGTGACAAAAACCTTTAAAATAGGACAAGGCTAAAATAACATAGGTCATAAATGTACTTACTGGTGTCGCATGTCTAATGGCTATGTGGTGATGATAATTGATTAGTGGGATGGAGCTTGGTGCCTCAATGGTGCTTCCCGAAATGTCATGTGAGTGCAATACCTTTAGATTTGTCCTGATGCTAGCTATGGATGTCATTAGGTAGGAAAAGGCTCTAGTTCTACTTGCATGTAGCTCTCTTCTCTTCTCTTTGATCTTTGAATGTCCCAACAATCAAATAAGGTTACCAAAGTGAATAAATGGTAACCGATGATGGTTCCTGGTTGATTGGCGCTTACAGGATGACCGGTGTCGATTAAGGCAAGATTCCTTAGGTTTACTAAAAATGATAGATCTCATAATTATTTGGGCCAAGTCCTGACCATTTTTTCATGGATCGGAATGGACGTTATGTTTTTATGAGCAGGAAGATGGTTAGAGGAATAATAGGCCTTGATTTTTAGGGTTGAACCAAGTCTTATTCATTTATGGAAACATGTTATGAATAAGTCTATGGTGAGGTGTCCTTACATTTAATTAAAGTAATTAAATTAATAATGTGGTGAGGATGGGTATTAATTTAATTATAAATAATTAAATTAATATTAATGTGGTGTATAAGAGTCATAGTTAGGTGAATGTGTTTAAGTTGGTTATTCGATAGGTGACCAAGGGAGTGTGACCCAATTTTTGTGTCTACATTTTGCCCCTTTTATTGTGTAGCTTGTATTGGTAAGTGACGCCGACAAAAATATGAAATGGTTGTGTCGAGTGTAAGTGAGGGTGGTATTTTCCCAAGCGTGGGTGAAGGTAACCCCCTTCAAACTAGGAACCGATGAGGTGAGAGACAAAAGTGATGAGTGGTTGGATAAAATGAGGAGGTGGGAATATGAATGTCATTAGGTGTATTGGGGAAAGGTAAATGTTAACCTTTTAACCTACCCTGAAGAAAGCTATGTGTCATACCAATGTTTTTTAAAGAAATCTCACACAATGATTATTTTTGCTAAGGCCGAGAATCCAAAAAAATTGAATTTTCAAACTTCGAGTTTTTCCTCTTTGAGTTTTTAAGCTCTGGATTCGGATTTTCATTTGAAATTTTCTGAATTCTAAAACTTCAAAGTCTAAATTTTTAGACTTTCGATTTCAGGTTTCGAGACATTTTGGCTCTTTTTTTAAAATCCCTCTTGTACTTTCAAGTCAATGTCCAAAAATCCAAATTTTGGGATTTCGTGAGGTTTGTTGTTTTCGATTTCAGGTTTTCAAAGTTCTCTGAGTCTTTTTAGGATTTTCACTTGAATTTTCTAAAGTTTGAATGTCTAAAATTATGAATTTTCAAACTTTTGGGTTTTTGGGTTTCGGATTTTTCATCACTAATTCGTCTTTTTGCCTCCCAATCCCCGAAGTCCAAAATCCCGAATTTTCAAATTCTCGGTTTTTAAGTTTGAGACCTTTAAGATTTTACATGTAATTAATTTTCACCTACCTCCATATTGATCTTATTTTTACCATTAATATCGGGATTTCTATTTAAACTCATATTTTTACTTGTAATTTTTACCTGACTCATTTGCTTTGACATTTTATTCTTGTACTTTGCGATGTCTTTTTCAAGGTATGGTTTTTTGTTTATTTTTCTTTTGGTTTTAGGTATTTTTCCTCTATTTCCTTCTTAATTTTGGTTTCCCTTTGTATTTTTTATGTCACTCCTTTGCTTCACCATGTTTCACTTTTTGATTTTTCTCCAGGTATTCAAGGTTATTCAAAGGATCTTTTTAGGCCTCCAATACTTATTTTCATTTCTCGTATTCTAGCTTTGGCGATTTAACATCATTTTGTAAATTCCTCAGACTTGTTCAGAGAGACTCATTTGGAGAATTCTTTTAGGGAATTCCTTCATAAGATCATTAAGTGGGAAACTCTTTTGGAACCTCCAGCTTCAAGAAACTCTTTTGGAACCTTCAGTTTTAGGAAACTCTTTTGGAAAGTTTATTTTCAAACAAATTGGTTTTGATATTTCCTTCAAAACTTTTGGTTTTAGAAATTTCAGTTCGGAAAACTCCTTCAGAGAAAATTTTCGGGGATTTCGATTCGGTGATTTTTTTCAGAAATTTTAAGGCTCAAGATTTCAAGGTTTTTTATTTTCGTGTTTTAGAATTTCTACAACTTCAGCTTCCAAAACACAGGGTTTAATGTCTGCTTCCACTTTAAAGGGAAAAGAGAAGATGAAATACTCATTTCTTGGGGTTTCTCCCCAATCCTACCTATCCTCCAACTTAGGAAACATTAGGGACACTGATTTAGGAAAAATTAATCTTCTCGATTTCTGGGAGAGATTAAAGGCTCCAAACAAGAAACCATGGATGCAGGCCATCTACGATAGTGGTCTTGCCCTTGCCGCTGGTTTTCCCGCATCTGTGCATTGCTTAGAATTTGTCTTAGCTGCAGCATCCCACTTCGATGAGGACTCCATGTCAGTTAGGGATAGTGATGATAAGGTGGTAATACGTTTGGACCCATATTTCTTCGAGGATCTACTTAAACTTCCAGACATTCAAGATTAGGCAACAATTCACTAAAAATAGCATTGAACATTGGGATAAGAAAGAGGAAGTATGCTCAAAGGTTATGATGAAATCCTATCTGGCTAAGAATTTCTCCAAATTACCCAAGACTATGCATTGATTGGATTTTATTCAGGAAGTCAACAATCTTATTGTGTTTTTAAGTAGATTTTTAGGTCTTCCTTCTACAAAGGAATTCTAGGAATGGATGTTTTTTACATAGAAAATATCAAGAAGAATGATGAGTTTATCTAATGGGGGGAGCATATTAGTAGCAGCATTATCTATCAGTTGGGTAAAGTTTTAGAAACAAATACCTTCTATATGAGATCTTTCCTAGTATATGAGGTTGCTTCTATGGGATATTTTGTGAATTTTAATACTAGGGGTGTTTGCATAACCTCCCAAATATATGATTTTATCCCCAACTCACTGCGGACATGAGGGAAGAAAGAATTTCCAAAGATTCAACGACACTTTCTTCATTGTTATCCTCTATTATTTTGAAAATAACTATACAATAAGAGGGTTTCGATGAGGCTTTCCAAGAGGTGTGAGAATGGGGAGCAATCTACTTTTAGTTTCCTACATTCACCTACATTCGGATTCCGGTTTCATAGGTGCCCCAAGAAAATTGCTGAGGTGTCCCACTACAAATGGATTCTTTTGGAATTATTTTGGTAGTTGTTGGATTATCATTAAATCCAAAATAAGTGTCACAAAGCGGGAATGCATTTCCCTATTTCAATTGGAAGGTATTCTTGCCCAAATATTCACAAGGCAAAAAATGTTGATGCAAAAATGGCTGAGGTAACCTTGTAGACTTCTCATCCGTGGACTAATTTTGACTATTAAGGTAAGTTTGGGGAGACAGGTCAGTCTAGTGCTCATGTACCCCAATTAGAAGATATCTAGATTCATTTTCAGGAAGAATACATTGTGCATCAAAGTAATTATGAAAGATTAACCCTTGATGAAGTTCAATAATTTGGTTTGGTTGATATGCCAAAGGACATGCAAGACAATGATGAGGTTCTGGATTCATCATACAAGAGTGATGATATTTCCAATCAACTATTGTCATGGATTGATTGGTATGTGGAAGAATGCAGTAAAACCAAGGAGAGGGCAGGACCCATTGTAATGAGGACTTTAAGTTGATTGACCACCTTGGGAATCTCACCCAAAGGGGAAAATAAACCTATAAATACAAGGGCTACACCAACAATAAACCAACCAACACTCACAAAGGAAAAGAGGTCGACTCAAAGGGCTCCTGCATAATTCCAAAGAAGATTTCATTTGTTGTTGGTGGCTCATCTCTTTCCAAGTCTGTTGCTCCCAAGATTACATCACTTGTAGTGCACCGTGGTATAGGTGGTTGAAGTCGGTGAATCTCCTAGTGTCATCCAGATCCACCACATCTTCTCCTTCCTCCATTATCACTTCCAATACTAGTTCTTTCCACTTCCACCATCATTTCTTCTTTCCCATCCCCTTCTATGACCTAAGTATTCTCGTCACTTCCAGTTCTATCACTGGGAAAATATTGGGTCTCCCATTTCCTCTTCACTTCCTTTAACACTTCCATTTTCCTCAATTACAACCCCCAGTATTGTTTTTTGTCGGTTCCTATGTCTATCCTTACATCCAGGACTTCCATCATTACTACCTCTACTCAAATACTAGCTTATGTTTCTAGTGGTCTTGCTTTGACTAATGCTTCAGGTATTGGATCTATCAATCCATCTTTGTCGGCTCTAGCCATACCAGAATGACTATTTAAATAAACTCCCAAAAAAATAAGAAGGTTCCTCTAGGAAATGTTATAGATCTCAACGCATATTGGAGTCTATGCCCAAAAGACAAGCCAAAAGACCGAGAACCATATCAAGTCTGATGGTTAATTCCTCTAGAGAACGTGTGATAGAGGTGGCCACCCCTGTTGAGGGAAAAACTAAAGAAACAATCACAACAACAGATTATTGGATATCAAAGTTCTCATTGGGGAAGGCTACTCATGAAGGAGCCAAGAAAGATGTACACACTACTCCTGGGGCCCTTTTGGAGAAATATGATAAAGACAAGGCCACCAAGGATGAGCTCAAGGCCAAGGTCGAGTAACTCACTACGCTACTACATAAAGTAACCTAACCCACTCCATCCACTGACGTCTCAACTACTATGGCTATGACAATTTCATCTATAATTGATGATATTTCTTATCATGAGCTCGAGAAGCTAGGCCAGAAAGGGAGATCATTGAGTGGATGGATGGAGATAATTCTACAGGAATCTAATCCTTATATCAAGGAAGCCATTGAGATAGATAATGATTTTAGGTTGTAAAAACCACCATTTATAAGATGGATGAATCCTTCTATGAGGATAATAATAATTTAAATTTAACTTTGGCAACATGGAGTGACATTAGAGAAGAGGATTATGACTTGCTTCTTTAGGAAGAGGTGATTGATGATGCCTCTAAATTATTTGAATATCAAAAGGCCATGGAATTCTCGGTGTCAAGTATTACAAGATTTGATTAAGAAATTAGAGGAGAAATGAGTGGAGATTACAGATGCCTTGAATGACATCTCAGAGGAGTTTGACAATACCAATTACAAATTCTTTAATGAAAATATTGATGTTCTTCCTAAGGATCAGATTAAGGAAAATTTCAAAGATTTGGTGAAGCATGACGATGAGGTCACCAAGACTTTCAATAGTGACTCCATTGACCAACTAGTCTTATGTCAAAATTTCATAGGGATACTAAAGAAAGTCACAAATAAACTTCTAAGATTTATAGCCGAACCACGGAAGAGATCGAGATAGCGGACGTATTAAATCACTATGCATGTGGGCCTAGAGATGAAGAAACTCGGGTGTTATCAAGCACTTCTTCAAGTACAGACACCGAATGGTTGTATGGGAGGAAGTATAATATAAACTTGCAAATAAAGGAGATGCAGATGGATCAAGCCAAAGCTAAGCGGCCATGAAAGGACAGGTTCAAGCTCTAGGATTGGTCAAAGTTGTAGGGTTGACTGAGTCAAACCCTCTCAACAAATTTGCTATTTTTATGGGATCTGTTCCTTAATATTAATGACATTACTATTTTTAGTTAAATGTTAGTTAAGGGCCTAGTGTAATGGTTCAGCCTAGGAACTTATAAATAGTGGAATGCTTCCATTGTTTGGGAGAAGCATATTTTTAGAGATTTTTTGGTGAAGTTTCTCTTCAAGCTTGGAAGAGTGCTTTCCGAGATTTGTTGAAACCTTTTAATTATATTCAGAGTTATACCTTGCACTTGAAGATCTGTTTTATTGTTTTGAATGATTAGTCATTGTATGCTTTGTGAATGCGATTCCTTGGCATTATTGATTAGTTTTCCTTTACTTTGGATTATCTATTTCATATTGTGAAAAGAATAGTGTGATTACCTTTCATCAGTTGTGAGAAAATATTTTCCTTCTGTTGATTAAAAGTTGCATTATTATTATCACTTAAGTAGATGCTTAACATGTGCTTGTGATTATCCTCTTGATAAATTATCTGTGTATCAAATCAAAGCTGATCTTTCTATTGTGTATGTTTAAAGTTTAACTAAGGAATGTGTGCTTCCAATCTATGGTATTTTGTACCCTTTCCAATTTGCAATAGGTTAAGGTAGCCTATGATACTAGCATCCTACCCACACTAACCCTTCCAGAAGTTGAACATCCCTTTTCTTAGTGCATCACCACTTCTAGAATAGGTTTTATTTCCTTGCATTCTCTCTCCCTAATCCCATGAAATGTTAGCATAGGTCTAGTTAGCCATCTTTCTTGCATTAGAAGTAGTGTTGTTTTAGTTTAGGAAGAGGAAGTTGACTTCTCCGGAGGTTCACCTCAAGCGCAAGTCCCACACTTGAGAGGTGATCCCATGTGTCCCAATCACACCAAATGTCATGATTCATTCCAAGCCATTTGTGGGGTGCAGTGATTTGGTGACAACATTTTTTGGCACGCCTGGTGGGATAAAGAGTTGGTACTTCTCTTCTCATTCTATCAATTAAAAGTACTTGGCGACTTCATCTCTCTTGGATTTCAAAGTTCAATACATCAACTTATGTGAAGAATTTACACAAGAGCTTCTTCAAGGAGGGAAAATTATAAGCATATAGAGCTTTCCTTGTCTCCCCCAAGGAGAAGAGGAAGAATTCTTTCAGCAGCACCAACCACCACTTTACCTCATAGAGGACATTCAACTCCTCCTGAAGGACATTTTCCCCCACCAAGACATAACCAACTTTTGAATGTCATGGCAGCCAATACTTGTCCTCCTTTCAATGCCAACAATCCTTTGTTGTTAGTGCAAAGAGACACCATACCAACAGATGCCTTGAAAATTTTACCATTTTACACTAGGGAGACTAATGTTTCACCTCGGGAGCACATACTAGATGTAGCTAGCATCTCATAGTACACAAGTATCACAGAAGATAATGTGGTGGTTTGACTCCTTACTACTTCATTCAAAGGCATAGCACTTCAATGGTTCCAGAGTTTAGCTACTGGATCCGTTACCACTTGGAATGATTTAGGCACGAATTTTTGTAAACAGTTCAAAGAAAAAAGTGATAATCTCTCACTTGTAGAACAATTTCATACTATCAAGCGGTCTCCTCAAGAGTATATGAGTGATTTCAACCTCCGTTTTGACAAGACTTGGAAATGGATCCCAAAACTTGTAAGGCCATCTCTAGAAAGTGCATTTCTATATTACTTACGGGCATTAAATAGTGATGTCACCATCATGATTCAATCCATGGGGGAACATTTATCCTTGATGCTTACGAAGTTGTCGTATGAGTAGAAAATTTCTATATTCAAGCAGGTAAAATTTCTCCTAGACCTCCCATTCCTATTTTTGCAGAGCTTGTAGGCCAACCACCAGTCATTGCCCCAGTAGCTTCTATTCTAGTAACTATGCATGTGCCCAATCCCTCAAATGATTTGGCTGAGGTAAAGTCACTATTACAAAATTTTGGGAATGAACTCGTAGTAATGAAGAGGTAGTAGTCCCAGTATGCTCACCCCTTTCAACCCCAATATCAGATGAACCATCCTCCATTCCATGGAAATGGTCAGTCACAAAATTAGGCCACAAGCCAAGCTACGAATGTAAAACCTTTGAATTTTTGAAACCCTTCTGCTACTAGTTCTTCCCAAGCTATAGTCCCAGTCCAGAACAACCTCATCCAATACTATGAATGGTGTTACCCTTGTTCTTAGCCCCATAATCAGAATCTCTACCCAAATGGAGTTTTGAGTCAAGCCCTCATCGTTCAAAGAATAACCACTCCACCTAAATCATCTACTTGGCCATCCACTTCATAAAGTCAAGACCGAGCTTTTGATGAAACCAAATTACTAAATTGGAAAGTAGAGGACTTTTGTAGTTTAAATATTGAATCCTCCACCATAGTGTCTAACACATGTTCCAAGAAAAGGGCAATAGATTCACATTCTTCCAATAATGATCAGGCATCCACTTCTCAGGCCCCAACACAGATACTAGATGATAAAGGCATGAGAAAGAAATCATCAAAAATATCCATTAATCAATCTACAAAGAATGATGGAACTTCAAGTATCACGATGCCCAATAAGCATTGTCCAAAATAGGACCCCAATGCCCCAAAAGGCATTAGCAAAGTGGAAGCGTTTTTGTTTAGCATTGTGGAACAAATGAAGAAGACCAATTTGAGTGTCACGATGTGGGATGCACTCTTTATTCCTTCTCAAAGGAACTTGCTATGAGAGAATTTGAACAACTTTGGCACTACTAATGGATCGTCAAGTCAAGAGGTAGTAGTGGTAACCATCTTATGCCAACTCGAGACAAAAATACATGCTAAGACCAATAAGCCTCCACCATTCTATATCTCACTGATTATTGGTGACCATTTGGTGCACAATTATATGATCGATTCTAGAGCCATTAGTTCCATGATGCCTAAGCAAGTTGCAGAGATGTACTACAAATTCCATATACTCCAATTTTGAGAGGGGTTGTTTAGCTAGATGGTACTATAGTCCAAACTATGGGGGTAATTAAGGGGCTTCAGCTTACTATCCATGCATGTCCTAGTTTGACATTCACACAAGACATATCTTTCATTGATCTCCCTCCCCTCTTCGCCATTTTCTTATCACAGGATTTCACCACAAAAATGAGGGGTTATTTTTCATTAGATTAGTCACATATGATCCTGAGGACCCGATATGGGACTAAGGTAACTATAAGGGAAAAACCAATCTGTCACAATCACGAGGAACCTTACACATCCAAACCCATAGACGGTAACTACGACATATGTGATCACGAAGATGAGGATGCAAGATCATGAGCCAACTACTCTCGTCGAAGAAGTTCCAGATATGATTCTCGATGAGGTGAGTATAGATCATCAATACGACCCTTATGCTGATTTATTGGAAAATGAAGAATCTGGTCTGTTATTTTTGGAAGAGACTAGATTAGGTACATATTACATTCATGAAGAAGATTTCATCATACCTCAACTGGTTAAGGCATCAAGTGATACAAATGGACTATGGAAGATGTTTTTGATGGTTCACAAAGTAAAAATGGATCTAGTGTAGGGGTTATGTTAATTTCTCCAGAAGGAGACAAATAATTCTCTTCCTTTTGGTTGTAGTTCAATTACACTAATAATGTTGCTGAATATGAAGCCCTTATACAAGGAATTTAGTTAGCCCAAAGAAGAGGAATCCAAACTTTGACGGTCTTTGGTGATAGAGAATTGGTTGTGCACCAAGTTACAACCTATAGTGCATCAAAAAATGATCTAGTGTGGTCATACAAAAATCAGGTTTGGGATCTGATAGAAGATTTTGAGGCTTTTAGAATTCATGCGCTCCTAGAAGCAAAATCAAGATGCGACAAGCTAGATACTATCGGTTCTCATTACGATGTACCTACGAGATATCATGAAAGAGGATCAGTAGACAGTCAAGATGGTGGTTTTTCCTATGGTACTAGATAATGTGAGTAGTTGGTAGGTGTTTGATAGTGATCAACAAATTGTTCTCTTCCTTCAACAAGAAGTAGAATTTGCTGCCAAACATCAGGACAAACTCTAAAACTCTTACGGCGATTAGATTATATAGCTGAAAGGAAAAAAGCTACCAAAAGGCCTAGTTACATTGGAATCCATTTTCAATCTAGATGATCAAGCCAAATAGAGCACAAATATGGTGGTCAAGCAAGGAAATTTTGACAAGGTTGAGGTGGCAAGCAAAAAGGTTCTAAAAATTGGTAAGGTGTGCAATGCTCATGAAAAGATATCTTTCATCAAATTATGTCGAAATATGACAATATTTTCACATGGAGCTATAAGGACTTGTGTGGTTTTGATCCCAGCTTGGCTCAACATACTATTGAACTAGATCCAAACTCCAAACCAATTTGTCAAAAGTAGAGGCCAATTAATCCCAAAATTGAACCATTGATGCGGAAAGAGATAACCAAGCTTATAGAGGCTCAGTATAATTTTTCCCATCAAGCATTCTTTGTGGGTAGCTAATTTGGCACCTATAAGGAAAAAGAATGGTGAAATCCAGTTGTACATAGATTTTAGGGACCTAAACCATGCCTCTTTGAAGGACCACTACCCTCTCCCCTCAATGGAACAAATCCTCCAAATAATGGCAAGGGCTCAAATATTTTCCTTGCTTGATGGATATTCAGGATACAATCAAATTCAGGTTCAACAATCTGATCAATTCAAGATGGATTTCACCACCAAATGGGGCACATATGCTTACAACAAGATGCCTTTTGGATTATCTAATGTAGGGGCCACCTTTCAAAGAGCCATGGATATGGAATTTAAGGGAATCATCAATGATATGATCTTGGTTTACCTTGATGACATCACTATCTACTCCAAACTTGCTGAGGATCATATCACCCATCTCAGGAAAGTTTTTTGAAGGTGTAGGGAATTTGGTGTCTCACTGAACCCAAAAAGTGCATTTTCACAGTGCAGGAAGGAAAGTTGTTGGGACATATTGTCTCAACAGCGGGGTTTTCTATCGACCCAGCTAGAATTCAATCAATTATGTCCTTATACCTCCCAAGTCATAAGAAGGGTCTCTAGATTTTTTAGGAACTATAAATTTTGTTTGAAGATTTATTCCTCAATTTGCAATGTTGGCAAAACCACTAATGGCCATGCTTAAAAAGAATATCCCATGTTCATGGATGAAGGAGGGAAGAGAAAGCTTCAAGCCATTAAGACAACTATCTCCCAAGCTCCTACACTAGTGAATCCTTGGTTTGACATGGATTTTATTCTCTACACTTTCACAGTCAAGAAAGTATTTCAGAATTCTCACTCGGAAAAATAATGACCTAATGGAGCAACCCATTTCCTTTTTTCGGTTAGTCTCTAAAGGAATATGAATTCAAATATTCCTTCATAAAAAAATAGGTCTTTATAGTCATTCAAGCCCTAAATAAGCTTAGGCATCTATTTCCTAACAACTAAATCCATTTAATGGTTTATCCTGTGTCAAAGATTTTTGTTAAATAAGGAGATAAATGATAAACGTGTTGGGTGGATTACAAAAGTAATGGAGTATGACATACACATCAAGGTAACTAAGCTTGTCAGGGGAAAAGGGTTATGTCAGTAGTTGGCCACGGACATGGAGACCAAAGATATGGAAGAATTCATGCTTCTGCACGATGATGAAGGAAATGATCAAATTGATTGGTCAACTAAGATGCATAACTTTCTTCTCTCGGGGATATATCCTCCAAACATGGATAAATTCCAAAGACGTACTTTCTATCTACAGTCTATTCCATATGTCATGGCAGATAATGTTTTTTTCTAAAAATATCTAAATGGTGTTCTTCTACGTTGCGTCAGGCCAGAACAGGTGAAGAAGGTATTAGAGGAATTTCACAATGGCCTGTCTAGAGGACATTACTCTGCATGAACAACCACCACCAAAATCATGCAAGCTAGTTATTACTGGCCAGACTTGTTCAAATATTCTCATATATGGGTGAGGAAATGTAAAGAGTGTGCTCTTTTCATAGGCAAACAGAGGCTGACAGCTCTCCCATTATGCTTCATTTAGGTGGATCAACCCTTCATTTAGTGGGGATTAGATTTCATCGGGATGATTAATCCTCCATCCAGTGAGGGGCATAAATGGGTCCTTACTACCACAGATTATTTCACTTGTTGGACATAGGCAGTTGCCCTAAAAGAAAGTAATGAAAAGGTTGTTATGTATTTTCTAGAAAGTTTGATGATAAGGTTTGGTGTTCCTTTTACTGTTGTCTCAGATAATGCTATGTCTTTCCTCGAGATGAAGATAAGTGAATGGGCCATCAAGAATGAAGTTTACCTCAAGACTTCATCTACTTATTACCCACAGGGAAATGAGTTGGCCAAATCTAGCAATAAGAATCTTATAAGAATCATTAAGCATACGATGAAGGCCAATAGAAGAACCTGGCATACACAACTCAAAACCACCCTATGGGTTGATCAAATAATGTCTAAGAAAGCCATCGATGTTTCTCCTTTAATGCTTGTATACGGAAGGGAAGTGAAACTTCCAATTTCCTTGGAGATACCTTCCCTTGACTTGGCTTATCGACTTGAAGTTATGGAGGATGAGGCCTTAACAATGAGGTTTTCTGAACTCATGGAGCTAGAGGAGATTCAAAACACCGCCATGAATATGTTGGTGAGAATCGGGCTCAAGTTAAGAAATTCTTCAACAGGAGATCCTCTGATAAGTTGTTCAAAGAAGGGGATTTGGTTCTAAAATAGGATGAAGATCACGCCAAACCCGGCAAGCACACCAAGTTCGATGCTCTCTGGAGTGGGCCCTATGTTATTACAAGTTGCAAAGAGGTGAATTCATTTTTCCTATCCAGAATCAATGGAGAAGAATTTCCCATTCATGTGAATGGGATACACCTCAAAGCTTTCTTTTCAGGAAGTTACACCTTGTACAGTGTTTTGTCTTTTCCTCCAAGTGCTCTACACATTGTTTTGTTTTTCTTTTCTTTTTCTTTCTTGTTCTTTTTTTTAAGACTCCTTTGCCCAATGTTTTGCTTAAGGATACTAGACTAAAATCTTAGCGGGTAAGCATTCCCTAGGGATCGCCAAAATGTTAACCATTTAACCTACTCGGAAGAAAGCTATGTGTCAGACCAATGTTTTTAAAGAAATCCTCACACAGTGATTATTTTTGCTAAGGCCAAGAATCTGAAATTTTTGAATTTTCAAACTTTGGTTTTTTTCCTCTTTCGGAGTTTTTAAGCTCAGATTCAGAATTTCATTTGAAATTTTCCAAAGTCCAAAACTCCAAAAGTCTGAATTTTTGGACTTTCGGGCTTTTGGGTTTCGGACCTTTTGGCTTTTTTTGTTTAAATCCCTCTCGACTTTCGAAGTCCAAATGTCCAAAACCTGAATTTCAAGATTTCGAGAGGTTTGTTGTTTTCAAGTTTCGGTTTTCAGAGTTCTTGAGTCTTTTTAGGATTTTCACTTGAATTTTTCTAAAGTCTGAATGTCTGAAAGTCTAAATTTTTAGACTTTCAGGTTTTGGGTTTCATATTTTTCCATCGCCAATTCGTCTTTTTGCCTCCCAATCCCCAAAGTTTGAAATCCTAAATTTTTGGAATTTTAGATTTTCAGGTTTCGGACCTTCATAACATCTACACGTAATTAATTTTCACCTACCTCCATATGGATCAGATTTTTACCATTAATATCAGGATTTCTATTTAAAATCATATTTTTACTTGTAATTTTTACCTGACACATTTTCTCTGACATTCTATTCTTGTACTTTGTGACGTCTTTTTCAAGGTATGGTTTTTTGTTTATTTTTCTTTTGGTTTTAGGTCTTTTTCCTCTATTTCCTTCTTATTTTTGGTTTCCCTCTGTGTTTTTTGATGTCACTCCTTTGGTTCACCATGTTTCACTTTTTGAGTTTTCTCCAGGTATTTGAGGTTGTTCAAAGGATCTTTTTAGGCCTCCCATACTTCTTTTTGTTTCTCATATTCTAGCTTTGGTGATTTAACATCATTTTGCAAATTCCTCAGACTTGTTCAGAGAGACTCATTTGGAGAATTCCTTTGGGGAATTCCTTCAAAAGATCATTAAGTGGGAAACTCTTTTGGAACCTCTGGCTTCGGAAACTCTTTTGGTACCTCCGGCTTTGGGAAACTCTTTCAAAAATTCTAGCTTCGAAAAAAAATTTTGAACCTCTCGTCTTTGGGAAACTCTTTCGAAACCTCTAGTTTTGGGAAACTCTTTCGAAAAGTTTATTTTTAGAAAAATTGGTTTTGGAGATTTCCTTTGAAACTTTTGGTTTTGGAAATTTCAGTTTGGGAAACTCCTTCAGAGAAAATTTTTAGGGATTTCAATTCGGTGATTTCTTTCCGAAATTTTTTGGCTCAAGATTTCAGAGGTTTGTTGTTTTTGGTTTTTCAGAATTTCTACAACTTTAGCTTCTAAAACACGGGGTTTATGATCTGCTTCCACTTCAAAGGGAAAAGAGAAGATGAAATACTCATTTCTTGGGGTTGCTCCCCAATCCTTCCCGTCCTCCGACTCGTCAAAACATTGGGGACACTGATTTAGGACAAATTGATCTTCCCATTTCTAAGAGAGATTAAAGGCTTCAAACAAGAAACCATGGATGCAAGCCATCTATGACAATGGTCTTGCCCTTGCTGTTGGTTTTCCCACATCTGTGCATTGCCCAAAATTTGTTTTAGCTATAGCAACCCACTTCGATGAGGACTCCATGTCAGTTAGGGATAGTGATGATAAGGTGGTAATCCGTTTGGACCCGATTTCTTTGAGGATTTTCTTAAACTTCCAGATGTTCAAGATTACACCACAATTTCACCAGAAATAGTAGTGGAACATTGGGATAAGAAAGAGGAAGTATGCTCAAAGGTTATGATGAAATCCTATCTAGCTAAGAATTTCACCAAATTACCCAAGACTATGCATCGATCAGATTTTATTCAGGAAGTCAACAATCTTATTGTGTTGTTAAGAAAAGTTTCAAGTCTTCCTTCTGTAAAGGAATTCTAGGAATGGATGTTTTTGTACATAGCAACTATCAAGAAGAATGATGAGTTTATCCGATGGGGGAGCATATTAGTAGCAACATTTTCTATTAGTTGGGTAAAGTTTCAGAAACAAAGACCTTCTACATGACATCTTTCCTAGTATATACGGTTGTTGTTATGGGAGATTTTGTGGGTTTGAATGCTAGGGGTGTTCGCAGCACCTCCCAAATATATGATTTTTATACCTAACTCACTCTGGATGAGGAAGAAAGCATTTTCAAAGAGTCAATGATGCTTTCTTTGTTGTTGTCATCTATCATTTTGACAAAGAACTATACAATCGGAGGGTTTTCGATGAGGCTTTCCAAGAGGTGCGAGAATGGGGAGCAATCTACATTCAGTTTCCTACATTCACCTATATTCAAATTTTAGGTTTCATAGGTGACCCAAGAAAATTACCAAGGTGTCCCATTGACAAATGGATTCTTTTGGAATTAGTTTGGCAGTTGTTGGATTATCATCGAATCCAAAATAAGTGTCACAAAGCAAGAATGCATTTCCCTATTTCGATTGGCAGGTATTCTTGCCCAAATATTCATAAGGAAAAAAATGTTGATGTAAAAATGGTGAGGTAACCTGCGGACCTTTCATCCATGGACTAATTTTGACTATTAAGGTAAGTTTGGGGATACATGTCAATCCAATGCTCACGTACCCCAATTAGAAGATATCTAGATTCATTGTTGGGATGAATACATCGTGCGTCAAAGGGATTATGAAAGATTAACCCTTAACAAAGTTTGGCAATTTGGTTTGGCTCATGTGCCAAAAGACATGCAAGAAAATGATGAGGTTTTGTATTCATCATACAAGAGTGATGATATTTCCAATCAATTGTTGTCATGGATTGATTGGTATGTGGAAGAATGTAGTAACACCAAGGAGAGGGCAAGACCCATTTTAACGAGGACTTTTAGTTGATTGACCACCTTGGAAATCTCACCTAAAGGGGAAAATCAACCTAGAAATATAAGGGCTACACCTGCAATAAACCAACTAACACCCACAAAGGGAAAGATGTCAAGTTAAAGGGCTCTTGCAATTCCAAAGAAGATTTCATTTGTTGTTGGTGGCTCATCTCTTTCCAAGTCTGTTGCTCCCAAGATTACATCACCTATAGTGCCTGTGGTAGAGGTGGTTGAAGTTAGTGAATCTCCTAGTGTCATCCAAGATCCATCACATCTTCTCCTTCCTCCATTATCACTTCCAATACCAGTTCTTTCCACTTCCACCATCATTTCTTCTTTCCCATCCCCTTCTATGGCCCAAGTATTCTCATCACTTCCAATTCTATCAGCTGGGGAAAATATTGGGTCACCCATTTCCTCTTCACTTCCTTTAACACTTCCATTTTCCTCAATTACAACCCCCAGTATTGCTTTGTCAGTTCCTATGGCTATCCTTACATCCATGCCTTCCATCATTGCTACCTATGCTCAAATACCAGCTGATATTTCTAGTGATCTTGCTTTGACTGATGCTTCAGGTATTGGATCTATCACTCCATCTTATTTGGCTCTAACCATACCAAAATGGTTTTTTAGACAAACTCCAAGAAAAAGAAGAAGGTTCCTCTGGGAGATGTTATAGATCTCAGCATATTAGATTGTATGCCTAGAAGACATGCCAAGAGACCGAGAACCATATCAAGTCGATGGTTAATTCCTTTGGAGAATGTGTGATAGACGTGACCACCCCCATTGAGGGAAAAACTATAGAAAAATCACAAGTAGTAGATTATTGGATATCAAAGTTTATCATTGGGGAAGGGTACTCATGAAGGAGCCAAGTAGGATGTACACACTTCTCTTGAGGCCCTTTTGGAGAAATATGACAAAGACAAGGCCACTAAGGTTGAGAAACTCACTACACTGCTGCTGCGTAAAGTAACCCAACCCACTCCATCCACTGACATCTCAACTACTATGGCTATGAAAATTTCATGTACAATCGATGATATTTCTTATCATGAACTCAAGAAGCTAGGCCAGAAAGGGAGATCAATGAGTGTATGGATGGAGATAATTCTACAGGAAGCTAATCCTTTGATCAAGGAAGCCATTGAGATATATAATGATTTGTAGGGTCGTAGAAAATTCCATTTCTAATATGGACGAATCCTTCTCTGAGGATAATAATAATTTAAATTTAACTTTGGCAACATGGAGTGACATTAGAGAAGAGGATTCTGACTTGCTTCTTCAAGAAGAGGTGATTGATGATGCCTCTAAATTGTTTGAATATCAAAAGGCCATGGAATTCGATGTCAAGTATTACAAGATCTAATTAAGAAATTGAGGAGAAATGAGTGGAGATTACAGATGCCCTAAATGACATCTCAGAGGAGTTTGACAATGCTAATTGTAAATTCTTCAATGAAAATATCGATGCTCTTCCTGAGGATCAGATTAAGGAAAATTTCAAAGATTTGGTGAAGTGTGATGATGAGGTCACCAATACTTTCAATAGTGACTCCATTGACCGACTGGTATTATGTCAAAATTTCATAGGGAGGATAAATAAATTCACAAATAAAATTTGAATATTACCAACTAGGATCACAAAAGAGATCGAGACAATAGATGTAGTAAATCACTATGCATGTGGGCCTAGAGATGAAGAAATTCAAGGTGTTATCAAATGCTTCTTCGAGTATAAAACCAAAAGGTTGTATAGGAGGAAGGACAACATAAACTTATAGATAAAGGAGATGCAGATGGATCAAGCCAAAGCTAAGTGACCATGAAAGGATAGGTTCAAGCTCTAGGATTGGTCAAAGTTGTAGGGTTGACTGAGTCAAACCTCTCAAAAAATTTGCTATTTTTATGGGAGCATGTTCCCTTAATATTAATGACATTACTATTTTTAGTTAAATGTTAGTTAAGGGCCCAACTTGTAATGGCTCAGCCTAGGAACTTATAAATAGTGGAATGCTTCCATTGTTTGGGAGAGGCATATTTTTAAATATTTTTGGTGAAGTTGCTCTTCAAGCTTGGAAGAGTGCTTTCCAAGATTTGTTGAAACCTTTTAATTATATTCAAAGTTATACCTTGCACTTGAAGATCTATTTTATTGTGTTGAATGATTAGTCATTGTATGCTTTGTGAATGTGATTCCTTGGCATTATTGATTAGTTTTCCTTTACTTTGGATTATCTATTTCATATTGTGAAAAGAATAGTGTGATTACCTTTCATTAGTTGTGAGAAACTATTTTCCTTCTGTTGATTAAAAGTTGCATTATTATTATCACTTAAGTAGATTCTTAACATGCGCTTGTGATTATCCTATTGATAAATTATATGTGTATCAAATCAAAGTTGATATTTTTATTGTGTATGTTTAAAATTTAACTAAGGAGTGTGTGCTTCCAAAGATGTGTGGTATTTTTACCCTTTCCAAGTTGCAATAGGTGAAGGTGGCCTATAATGCTAACATCCTACCCGCACTAACCCTTTCGGAAGTTGAACATCCCTTTTCTTGGTGCATCACCACTTCTAGAATAGATTTTATTTCCTTTCATTCTCTCTCTCTAATCCCATGAAATGTTAGCATAGTTCTAGTTATCCATCTTTCTTACATTATAATTAGTGTTGTGTTTAGTTTAGGAAGAGGAAGTTGGCCTTCTCTAGAGGTTCACCTCAAGTGCAAGTCCCATAGCTTGAGAGGTGATCCCATGTGTCCCAATCACACCAAATTTCATGATTCATTTTTAGGCCATTCGGGGGGTGCAATGATTTTGTGACAATAGTAAAAGGTCAAGTCAAGTAAATAGGTAAATGGGCCTGGTTCAAAGGTAATGGTAGTTGAATGCACGCACATGTTGGAAATGGTGGTGTAGTAACATGTTGAGAAGCTTTCAAAATCTACATTGGATAAGGTCGATAGGTCCATCCAAATAGGGTTGATTTAATTTCGGTATCCAAGGTATAGGATATTATGCGGAAACATAATGAAGGTCGGTTCGGAAGGTTTAGGTATGTTCTAGTACACTAAAGGTTAGATCAAGATAAATAACATGATAATAGGCAATGTAAGGTCGGTAGGCCAAACAACATGGGTAACCACATCACAAGGTACAAAGTGAGCATAAAGGGTCAAAGGTCACAAAAAGTGGTTCAAGTCAAGGTATATAGGTAACAACATGGGTAATGCCAAGGTATAGGTAAAATAACAACTCCTAAGATGCAACAAAGGCAATGTAGGGGTAGGTTGGGTTTATAGGTATGGTTCAATGGGTGTTTGGGATGATAAAAAGGGACATGGGCATGAATGGTTGTAGGAAAAAGGTATCTTAGAAAACCAAATAGGTAGCAGAGGGTGGACCGATGTCGTGGATGACCGATGTCGGTTGGCTAGGGCACAAATAGGACCAGCATCGGTCAAGTCGGGTGGGTTTATAAAACCAAAAATTCCATATTTTATAGAATCATTGTTGTATTATATTGTTGAAGAAAATGACAAATCCATTTGACTTTTGGTGCTTTGTGAGAGGAAAGTATGAGGGATTGTTCTCGGCTGAGGTGGAGAGATTTAATTGGTGAGAGGAGCTAGGTAGACAAGTCCATAAGATCGGGAGGAGTTATTGGATTGGTGGAGAGATTTGAGGTAGATTTTGGCATAGAAGAGGCGGAGAGGGTTCATGTGGATCATCGATGTAGTGGCGACATGCCCCCAGGATGTGGCATCACGATGAGGTAAGATTCACTATCAATCTTGGTTGGGTAGGTGATTTTCTTGGAGAAATTGGAGTGCAGGTAGAATGCATTTTTGGGGAAAAATTAAATTTGAATTTGGAATGCATAGGGAGAAAAGAGGAAGGGAGGAATGTGTATGTAGGTTAAGGAGGGATGAGATGGGTTGAGGGGAGATTTGGGTAGGAATGGGGGTAGTTAGGTAGAAATGTTGATTTTTAGAGAAATGGGGTAGGTTTTTCATAGATTATCACCGTAATGTGATGATTGATGTTAGTCAAGGGTCAGGCCGATGTCGGTGGGATTTAGCTTGAATCGTCATGAATGGGGTGAGTGATGCCGCTTTTGGGAGACCGTGTTAGCTAATAAGAACTGATGTTGGTCAGCATTGAGAGAAAAATGGGCTAGGAGATGAGTAAGGGTGGTTGGGTGAGATAGGAAGGTATCGTTGAATGAAAATAGGTAGGGTAATAATTATAGGTGGGAGGTCAAGGGTGAATGTGGGTATGGTCAAGTTTTAATAATGTGATGGCTTGATTGGATGCGGTGAGGACCGATTACGGATGCATGATAGGGTAGCACCCCTGTTAGTAGTAGTATGAGGGAGCGCGATAGCTGAGGAGTGGAAACATGTTTCTAAGATAGGACTGATTGGGGTTAGACATTACTGATATGTAGTCTGGGAGCCAATTTTGATAGTCTCCCTCATCGAAAAATGGGATTCGGTGACCAGAACATTTTTTTCTTGGCGGCGACAGGTGAGATGACCATCACCTTGGAGGATGTGTATAGGATCCTACGGCTACCGATAGTAGTGACGCATGTGTATTTTATTTATTTAGAGGCATCTAGGAGTTGATGCTGATAGTGTTTAGTAAAATTTGGAGGATTTGAGGTCCCATAGCGCCATCATGAGTTATGAAGATATGTACCAAGCCCATCTGGAGGAGATGAGGCTAGTAGTTCTAATGATGGAGGCAATGTGTTGTTTTGCACTGCCAGATGTAGAGGGTGGGACATTTCCATGATCATTGATGGGGTTCTACATGATATAATGGAGGAAAGGACCTGGTTTTCATGGGCACTAGCCTTCTTTGTGCATCTGTAAAGAGATTTATGGTCTTATGGGTGATTGTGTCGGTTCAACCTATGTTTCACCTTCTTACTACACTGTTGGGTATATGAGCACATCATGTGTATGGATCCAGGGGGCATGCTCTGACTTGATGCATTCGATTTGTGTTTTACTTAGGTGGGCTACAGGAAATGGGTACGTATGGTTGGATAGTGTCGAGATGTCAAGGCTACACATGATGTAGCATTTTAACGGCATGTATTAGAGGGGTTGTCCAATGTGGACATCATTTGGAGGCCATATCTTGACATCCCTTCATACATGAAGATGGCCATGGAGCTGGATGGATTACAGCTAGTGAGATGGATAGAGGGGTGTCATGTTGGTGAGCACGAGATGATCCCCATTAATAGGGTTAGGTGACAGTTGGGATTGCCCCAAGATATACCTCCACCATTTCCACAATATAGGAGGGATGATGTGGAGAGGCCTATGCCTCTACCGTATCAGCAGTGCCTACAGGCATGAGGAGTAGGTGGTAGCCCGGCATATTGATGATGTTGGAGTTACATATAGGTAAAGGCAATGGTGGGCGCATAGTTGCAAGCAGTACCACGAGGCCAGCCAGCTAGACTTGGCCACCATCACACTTCAGAGAGATACCCTATAAGGGAAGGTGGTGAATCTGGTCACACAATTGGGGATAGTGCAGGGATAGTTGAGGGGTTAGAGGCATATGTTGTCATGTTACAGCACAAGTAGCATCCCTATAGGCCCAGGGTAGCGAATGGACAAGTACTGCGTAGGTACCTACACATGCTCAGGGAGAGGGTCCCTCAGTATAGGTACAGGGTTAGAGGCTAATGGCACCACCGCAGACAATACCTATGGCTAGATTCATGGATTCCTTGGGTGAGGCATGATATTATCAGGATCACTTTATGGCCACAGGGATAGACATCCCATCTTATATTAAGTACTGAGAAACAACGGATTTGAGTGAGAGGACCAGTCCCACACTCATAGTGTAGAGAGTACATAGGGCTAGAAATCCTCGAGATAGGATCGGGCGAGGCTACAAGTTCATGGAGGCCAGCTCCGGTGAGGTACCAACAAAGGTTAGGCCACGGCCCCGGAGGGAGGTGAGATGCTAGAGGGGCGTCACACAGAGGAGAGGAGGGGGTAGGTGAGATTGGTCTAGAAGATATTAGGTGGGGTGATGATTAGTTACTGGAGATGGGAATTATATTTATTTTTTGATATATACACTGGCCTACATGCCTAAGAGAGTGAGGATGTACATGATATTTTTTTCAATTTTTGATGATATACTTGAGCTTACGTCCGAAGATGGTGAGGATGTATCTCGAGAATTTGACATGTTTGTATTGATTTGTATCTATGTACATATGTATGTATATATAGAATTTATGATTTATAGATGATGATATTTATAGCATGGATGGTGTAATTTTTTTTAATTTCCATTATTATGTGTGTACGTGATGAAAACTAGGTTAATTATGCATGATGGAGTCAAGGTCATGTAGGCATGATTGAGTTAGGTTGATGTAGGCATGGTGGAGTCAAGTTGGTTTAGGTGTAATTGAGTTAGGTTAATGTAGGCATGGTGGAGTCGGGGTCATTTTAGGCATGATTAAGTCAAGTTGGTTTTGGGATGATTGAGTTAGGTTGTTTTAGGCATGGTGGAATCAAGTTTGTTTAGGCATGATTGAGTTAGGTTGATTTAGGCATGGTGGAGTCTTGTTTTTTTAGGCATGGTGGATTCTTGTTTTTAGGCATGATGGAGTCAAGTCATTTTAAGTTTGATCTGATGTCCAAGTTGTTGGTAACATGGGGGACAAATGGTGATGTATATGCATGTTATGGTTTAAATTTCCAAATATGTATTATAGTGTAAATATGAAAATGATAAATGTATGATTTGATGATGTGGTAAAATGTGTATTTAATTGATGCTTGTTTGGTTTAATTTCTAGTTATTGATATAAAATGGAAAATAAGGTAGAATGTGAATATGAAAGTGAAGGGGAATTAATTAGGGTAAAGAGTGGGTGAACTAACCTCCAAGGGCCCCATGCCCTCAAAGTGTTGCCTACATAGCCCTAATGAAGAGGGGCCTCAAGTAGATATAGTTCTCCTATAAGCTAGGAAAGATTATGATGAAGTAGAGGAATGGGTGGGTAGGTGTTAGCACTTTGTTGAATGTAGCTCATAGGCATGGATTACTTTAGGTCATATGCATGGTTGAGTTTAGGTCACAAGCATGTTTGAGTCTAGGTCATGGGCATGGTTGAATTTTTATAAATATAGGTGTCGATGATCTGGTCCTATATAAGATAATAAATAAGTAATAAAGAAGGTGAATGGTAAGAAGTGGCAACATATCCACTTAATTGATAAGAACCCCTAATGAGCCTACCATATCCAAGATGGGCTTATGAATGAAAGACCTTAAAGGCATTGCATAATGGACTGTTCTAAGGGTGAAGAAAGTCACATAATCATGAAATTTCGTAGTTGCGGAAAGTCCCTTGAGTAAAGAGGAAGTTAGGATGAAAAGGAAATGAGGTGAGAGTGGGTGTTTTAGTGTAACCTAGTGCACGATAGCATGTTTTTCTTAGCAAAAACCTAGGATCAAAATAGGAAAGTCCATGATGAAAATTTCATCATTTTCTTCATTCATTTTTTTGTATTTGTAATAGACTGATCAATTCGGGAAGTTGATATGGGATGGGTATAGTATATCCTTGAGGTCTTCATGAAGTTGATCGATGCGGGAAGCTTCTAGATATTTTTATTGTATTTTTGAAATGACTTTATATAGTTGTCCTTTAAGGGAGAATTCTATTTATAGTGGTGGAAATAGAGTGAAGAGATGTCCCTTTTTAGGGAGTCATCTTTTGCTGAAATTTTGACTCAAGGAGTTGCATCCCTTTTTGTTTTTAGACATTTAAATCATGGAAAAGACTATATAGGAATATTAGGTTCTTGTTCAGAGAGAAAAAACCATAGTACACATATGTTAACTATGAAAGAGGTGGTTTTGAGTGATGAACGACCATGGGATTCCACCTTGAAGAAGAAAAAAAGTATCCATGAGAATCATGTTATGAGTAGAGTCGTGGTACTCATATTGAAGATAAGGCTAAAAGGTGACGGGTAATCACATGATTCTTTTTTAGTTGTGGATCCTCAAAAATGGGTAATATGGAAGGTGAACAACGCTCAAGGGATGAGCGATCAACTGACAGAAAGTGATATAGGACTTGATATCAAAATAAAATGGTCGAAGATGTAAGGCATTGAGAGGCTCAGGTTTGGGTTTACCTTCAAGTGAAGAAAAATGATAAGCACTTAATCCATAGGCAAGGGTAACGATATAGGTCCAATCCAATTAGGATCAAATTTTCCCTCCTTACTTTTCTCTTCATTGGTTGCATGTTGATTTTCCTTCGAGACAAGGTCACCGACACGAAAGGTTCGTTTATGAACACGTTTGTCATAGGAACGCGTTTGATACATTTTTGTAGATTTAAATATGGTCATGAGCATTGAGATGAAGTTCATCTAATAACTCAAGTTGTGCCAAAGGATCTTGGTGAAAGTCATCATCATTAAGCATTTCTGTAGTGAGATACGAGAGAGAAGGAATCTAGACTTCGAGAGGTAAGATAGTCTTAGTACCGTAGACTAGAGAAAAGGTTTGGCATTAGTCGAACTATGAATACTAGTGTGATAAGCCCATAAGGTGAAAGGAATGTGCATATGCCAATCCTTCCTAGTATCATTGACTACTTTCATAAGAATTTTGTTCAAGGTTTTATTGGTCAATTTAGCTTGGCCATTGGTTTGTAGGTAATAAGGTGATGAGAAATTGAGTTGGATGCCAAAAGCATTGCATAGCTTGCATAGGGTTTTGTTTTTGAATTACTTTCCATTATCAGTGATGAGGTGGTGAGGAACACCAAAGTGAAAAATGATGTGATGGTTGATGAATTAGGTGAGTAGGTGGGGGTGTAAAGGAAGGTGATTACTTAGTGAGAAAGCCTGCGTGATGAGGGGGGTGATGATGGAGAATACGGACGTGGGGTCATTTGGTAAAACCTCAATAGAATGAAGGACCTCCATGAGGGCTTGATGATGTGACTCAGAGGTTTGGATGAGGTCATATAAAGACATTTTGAGGGAGGATTGGTGTAATTATTTTAGCATTGTGTGATGTGTGACCCCATTAGAAATAGGGTATATGTGACCTCGAATATTGACTTTGGGTGTGGGTGCAAATTGTATGTTGGGTATAGGGTTGGTTTATGGGCTAGATACTTTTATTTTCCCTTATCTTTACGAGCACGGTGGTGATATGGACCATGTTAATTTCAAATTTTAAAGGTGGATAAAAGAGTTTTGGGGATGGAGATACTAGTCACCGAGTAGGTAATGGAGGAAGATCCGGGAGATCGGTGAAGGTGAAATGGGGTCCTCATCGAGAAGATTGTCATCTTAAAAAT
Source organism: Taxus wallichiana var. yunnanensis (assembly GCA_018340775.1). Lineage (NCBI taxonomy): Eukaryota > Viridiplantae > Streptophyta > Pinopsida > Cupressales > Taxaceae > Taxus > Taxus wallichiana. Next base: position 703,660,663 of record CM031244.1, read on the forward strand.
TTTCTTCGTGAGGACATAATTGGACAAGAGTGATTTTAAATCCTTACGATTCTCTACATTGTGTCCTCGACACACAATGGTAGGCAAAAATTTTAGTTTCGTCAAATCCTTTTGGTTTGGGTTTGAGCATGTTGTAAGGTCTAAGAGGTTCTAATGTGATTACGGAGGTTTCAGGAGATTGGTTAAGATCTTCGCATAGGACCCTACTAATGGATGGAAATGGGAGGTGAGTGTGGGTTTGGGTACAAGTGTGACTAATTGTGAAGGAAGAGGCTTTATAGGAGGGGGAATGGGTTGGTCCACTAGTTTAGTATGTGGAGTGGTCTTAGGTCTTGTGGGCATTTGTTTGGGTAAAGGTGGGGTAGAAGAGCTGGAATGGAAGTTTGGTTGGTTTGAATACTTCATTGGAGGGTAATGGATTCTTAGATTTGGTTTTCACCTTCTTGGGTAAAGGTGACATGGTGATATGAGATTTAGAAGGAAAAGTATATGGTGGAAGGGGGTGAGTTACCCATGGGGATAATCATGGTACAGTAGTTGTCGTTGGCGAGAGATTGAGTGGAAGAGAGGAGAGTATCGAGGTAGTGAAGAAGTTATGGAAGGTAGTGCCGATATGGGTGATAAAAAGGTCACGTTTGATGGAGGGGGGTTGTGTGGATTTCTTGGGTAGATTAGATGGTCATGATGAGGAGTTGAGATGTTACATTCTTGGTTTACTGGGTGGAAGAAGGTTGCTTGGCCAGGGTTGAGGGGTGAGGTCCTAGGATGGACGGAAGAGGTGAAGGTGACAACAGTGTGGTAGGTGAGGTTGGTGTATGAGGCCTAGGAGGTTGGATCTTCCTTTTAGGGGCCAAAATAAGTTTAGTTTTGGTTTGGGAAGATAAGACTAAATCTAATTTGATGGGTGGGTGAGTAAGTTTTGATGTCGGCAGGACCCCTAAGGTAGTGATGGGTTTAGGTGAGGGAGATGATATAGGTATGGGTAGGTGTTTGGGTATAGGTGTGTGTTGGGTTATGGGAAGAGGTGTGTGTTGGGCTATAGGTGATGACATGGAATGTGTTCGAATAGCCATGATGGTGTTTGGTTTGGTCACTTGAAACACTTTTGAATAGATTGTGGAGGTTTCGGTGAGTGACAATTGAATTTGGGTTGAAGTAGGAAGTAAAAAATGTCCCCAAAGCAAGGCTCTATCAACATAATCTAGGTGATCGGCAAAGTGTGAAAATGGTACTTTGCTATAAGTGGGGCCGATGTGGATCGAGTAGCAATCCCCATAAAATATGTTTGAGAAATAGGGAAATGGCTAGCTTTGGACTTTGTGGGTAAGAGAGCCGAAAGAAGATCAGCAGGATCTTGGAGGTATGATGGAGAATGATAATTTAAAGGTAATGGTGTTTCTACAGGATCTTCTATGGGTAGAGGAGATGATGGGATAGATGAGGTGGAATTTCCTTGTAATGGTGTAGGGAGTGAACATGTGTCCCCCATGAGTAGGAGAGGTGCTGCGATAACTGCTCGGTAATTTGAGGGCCAAAGGCGAGTTCTAATTAGGGGATCTTCCACGAGATGAAGGAGAAAATGAAGGGGGTTCCTCTGTGGGTGGAGGAGTAGATGAAATAGGTTCTTGGGTAGGTAGGGAGCTCAAGCTAGGATTTTTCGATGGAAGGAATAGGGGGTAATTGGGAAGCCACCGGCATGTTATCGAAAATAGCATGGACCTCACGGACATTACTATCATTGGTTGAAGTGTCACCAATTTGGTTGGAAGATGGGGCATGATTAGGGAATGGTTTTTTGAAGATATGTAGGTTTTGGTTAGCGGGTGCATTTGGGTTATCTAAGACTATCTTTTTTTTCTAACATTTCTTGGATGATATTCTTGAAGGTGATGCAATTACCATCACTATGACCTTTGACACGATGATAGTTGCAAAATTCATGTTCTTTATACCACGCGGGTGTGGGGCAATCAGGGTCAAAACCAATGTGTGGTTTTATAGGTGTAAGGGTAATAGCACCGGCCTTAATAAGCTTTTCCAAGATAAAAGAATATGGTTCCCTTATTGGGGTATACTTTCATTGTTCTCATTTAAACTAGAAACCTTATATGGGAGAGAGATTAGAAGAAGGTTTGGCTTGGTTTGATGGGTGAGGGTCCAGCCTTGAGAACTACAGCATTGTAGATCCTTTAGATTTTGAATAGTTGTTTTGGGGTTTAGAAGATGAAGAAGCATCATTTGATTTGAACGCGGTGTTCTTGTTACATAGCTGAATTTTCTTTTCTTCGATAGCATGAATCTCTAATTTTCATGCCATGGTGAATTCCTTGTTAAAGGTGCGAAATTCCACACCTACAAGGTTGGTGATATGTGTCTAGCACAATCTCGAGTAAACAACTCTATGAGCCTAGTTTGAGGTAATCGAAATGTGAACTAGTTAATTAGGTGGCAAAAAGTCGGTGATAGACTCGCCTCCATACTTGTCCGAGTGGAGTAGAGATCAGTCATGGTGACTTTCTTAACAATGTTGATTAAGAAGTGGTCTAAGAAGGCTTGGGCTACTTGATTAAACAAGTATATGGAATGTCTTGGTAACCCACTATACTAGTCTAATGTAGGTCTGTCTGGGGACATCGGGAAGGTCTTTCGAGTAAAGAAAATCATGGGTGATCGGTAACACCCATTTTTTAAATACCACAAATGTTGTTGTCGATCTTCTTTACTATTAAAGTGGTTGAATTTTGGCATTTCGCAATGAACATGGTATGGGCGAATAGGAATGATAGATGAATAGGCTCATTACAAATTTCATCATAGGTGAGAGAATTATGTGTGTCGAAAACTGATGTTTCTAGTGTCTACATCCTTTCCATCATTAATTTGATGAGGTCATTGGTAGGTTGTGATAGAAGGGCACCTTCTGTGGCATAAGAGGACTTGAACATGTGATGTGGGTGGCATTCCAGTGTATGGTGAAGTCAAATAGGAAGGTTGAGAATAGGGGACCAACATAGAGGGAATATATCCAGAATGAATGATGGATGAGATAGGGGTTATTGATAATACGTATATGTAGGTGGGGCAGTTGTAGTGAATCTAGTAATGATTAAAGGTGAAGAATATGGGATGGAGAGGACAATATTCTAGAATGGGGTAGGGTCACCGACACCACGAGTAGTTGTGTTGCAACCGGTATATGTGAAATAATGGGTGTGAATGGGGTTTTACTTTGCATGGTCGATGAAAGAACAAAAGATACTATGGGTGCGACCGATATTGCAAATGTAGTAGTCATAGTGAGTGTGGGGCCTAGTTGCAAAACCACATGGGGTAAGGCAGTGAAGGTAACACCAAATTAGAAGGGGCTTATGTAGAAGTGGGGATAATGGCATGAGAGATGGATATAGGATTCCATATATTAATTGACTGAGGAATCCGAGTGGAAGAGTGGGAAAGGTAGAATTATAAGGCTACGGGATTCGATCGAGGAGTCATGTGAAATCCTCGTCACATGTAGCAATGGTGGTAGGAAGGGTTAGATCCATGGGTGATAGGACGAAGGTGGTGAAGGACTAGGTGGGAGTGGTTGATGGATGACATGAAATATAAGAGCGTTAGTTTAGCTAGTCATGTGAGTAAGTGTTGACTGGAAAGACTATATTATATAAATGACACGAGAAAACAACATGAACAGAGGAAAAATGAGGTTGGGAGGGTGAATTGGGTAAAATTTTGAATTTTAAAAACCAAACTAGACATCGACATCGGTCAAGCTAACCAGGGATGGTTAATGGGAACTGATATCGGTTATAAAAACCGATGTCGATCATTTGTAGAAAACACCGATTTCAAAGAAGTGAAACAGGACTGATGAATGTGTAATGGGGAAACTATGTATGACAGAAATATCAATAAGGGAATAGGATGATGCCCTGAGGGCCAAAAATATAATAGAAGGAGTGATGAAGGCTATTCCAGAAAAATAACTAGAAAGACAGGTCAAAACTAGTTAGGTTTAATCGATGATGGTCGGGATGTGAATCGATGACATCACTAGACCAACACCGGTTACTATGAAAGGATAGAATGATGAAGAAACTAGATTTTTTGAATTTAAATCAAGTGAAGAGTCAAACTCAAGAATCTAAGAATGAAATATGGGGTCCTGGCACACTCAGACAAAGTCAGAATACTCCAACTATGATGGTGGAGTGTAAAAAGAAGAAGAATAATGTAGATTCGTAGTCTCACACCTCAAAATACAAGTCAAAAAGAAAACTAAGAAAAACATGATCCTAAGAGTGATTTTCTTATGTTTTTTTGGCTTATGCTATTTAGAACTAACCTTGTGAATTCATAGTGAAGGAATCCTACGAAGAAGGATATCTAAAATGTGAGGTTTCGGATTATGTTATGGTGGGGGTGCTCTCTGGTAGGTGAATGGACAGAGATAGCCAATTGGGGATTACTTGCCAATCCTTTTATCGTGTGATCATTGATAGGAATTCTCAGGTAAGATGTCATTTAAGAAAATGTGTATATTCAAATTTTGTGCAGTTTGGTAGAAGAAGAAAGAGAGTGCTTTCTATGGTTCTTTGTGTCAACCATCAGCTGGCATGACTTCTAGCATATAGGTTGCCCTCATTTTAATGTGAGCTAAATGCAGCATACAAGGATGAAATGCAACTGATTTTAAGCCCAAATCGACAAATTACGTTTGATGAAGCAAATGGTGAATAGGTAGGAATGTGCTCTTTCACTAATGCAATGCAAAAAAAAAGAAGAATGTGTTCCTTTTAAAGCACCAAAAACATGATTGTTTTTAGACAATAAAGAGGGATGAATGATTCCAAAGAAGAAAATTTAATGTGTAAGCCTTTTGAAGGAAAAAAAACACACAATTTTACCTAGGAATGAAGAAAATGCAAGCAACCACTGGATGGGTCCCACCGTGCGTGCCAAAATGTTTCACTGTCTTCTTTACATTTTTGGAATGTGGCAAGCAAAAAGATAAATGTTATGGGCTAAAGAGGAATACCTATTGTGTTAGTTTGGAGGTTGATGTGCACGTTCTGATTTCTTGATCCGATGCTAACTGTGAGAGATTCCTTTTGGCTAGGAGGAACTACCTGAAATAGAAAACAAAACCACCAAAGAAGAGCTACATAATATATGATAGTGGACGGCCTAACGTATGCTAGATCTAGGAAGTGTGATACTTCATAAAAGGTTGTCAACCCACTGTTTTATAAAAAAATATGAAATAACTGAAATGCGTACATAAATGAATCTAGTGCTAGTATTTTGATTTGGGTACCTCAGATCACTATCAGCATCAATCCAATTAAATACTAAAAACAATGTGGTTCAAGGTCTTTAGGTCAGGTTACGGAGTTATTTAGGTGGTCCGCAAGTCACGAGACGGGGTTGGGTAAGGTGTTTGGGTTGTTTTGGTAGGTAATTGGTTCTTGGTTTACACAATGTTCCCAAACACAGAGATCGACGTCGATAGGGTATGACCAACCACGCTTAGGAAGAAGGCGAAGCAAGCGATTGTGGGTAACTAGCATCGGTAGATGTGGGCTGATAAAACTCAATAGGATATGGTTGTAGAGGTTGATTTGAGGTTAAATAGAGATGACAGAGGGCATAACAAGGTATATGGGGATCTTACAACACTCAAAAATATGTAGAGATCGGGTATAGGTGATTTTATGGTGTGGTTGGAGGAATGGTTGGGTTTACAGAAAGATGAATAGTGGGGAAAAGGGAATGCAAGTAGGGAATGATAACAAAGGTGACAAAAACCTTTAAAACAAGACAAGGCTAAAATAACACAGGGGATAAATGTACTTACTGGTGTCGCATGTCTAATGGCCATGTGGTGATGATAATTGATTAGTGGGATGGAGCTTAGTGCCTCAGTGGTGCTTCTTGAAATGTCGGTGTGAGTGCAATACCTTTGGATATGTCCTAGTGCTAGCTATGGATGTCATTAGGTATGAAAAGGCTCTGGTTCTACTTACATGTAGCTCTCTTCTCTTCTCTTTGATCTCTGAATGTCCCAACCGTCAAACAAGGTTACCAAAGTGAAGAAATGGTAACCGACGATGGTTCCTAGTTGATTGGTGTCAGTTATGGGATGACCGCGTCGGTTAAGGCAAGATTCCCTAGGTTTACTAAAAATGATAGATCTCATAATTATTTGGGCCAGTCTTACCATTTTTTCATGGATCGGAATGGATGTTATGTTTTTATGAGCGGGAAGATGGTTAGAGGAATAATAGGCTTTGATTTTTAAGGTTGAACCAAGTCTTATTCATTTATGGAAACATGCTATGAATATGTCTATGGTGAGGTGTCTAGGTGAGGTGTCCATCCATTTAATTAAATTAATTAAATTAATAATGTGGTGAGGATGGGTATTAATTTAATTATAAATAATTAAATTAATATTAATGTGGGGTATAAGGGTCATGGTTAGGTGAAGTTGTTTAAGTTGGTTATTCGACATGTGACCAAGGGGAGTGTGACCCAATTTTGGTGTCTACACACTTTGTTCTAAAGCAATGTAAGTAAAATAAATAATAAAATCCTACAAAATAATTGGATGATTTATTTTAAGTGCTCAAGGATGAAATGGGAGGTCTCTAGGTCAATATTATTCCTTAATTACTTCAATATTGGTAGTCTTAGCACAAGTCTAACTCATCTTGTGCAAATTTGGTGTATGCTCATTCATGAGGTTTGGTCTAATGGTTGGTTATGTTTAGGGTCAAGGCCAAGAGATAATATATTCACCTTTACTCCTCTGATTCAAAAATGATTTAATGAAACTTGAGGTATTCTTATGTAATAAAGGTTGTTGTTTGGTATAGTTTTTTCCAATTAGACTGAAAAGTGAAATGATCTTGAAAATTTCTTCTTTAACCTAGCACTCTTCATTAGTGGAGACAACGTCAATGTGTGCGATTCCTTGAATGCATATTCTTCACAGGTAATTCATAAAGGTAAAAATAAGTGCAATAAATGTACAACTCGAGATTGTATAGTGCTTTGTTAAAGGAAGCAATGGCTTTAAACTAGAATGCTTTGCCCTCAAAGGTAAATTTTTGATAGTGGATGATAAACCATGTTGTTGGAGCTCTATTATTCCTCCCAATCCATTTATAATGACTACCTATATCTAAAATTAAGTGGATCCATACATGAATAGAACTGTTATAAGCTTACTCTACATTGTGCCCTAAAAAATTAGGTTACTAAAAGAAATTTTGAATGTTACAAGGTGGTATTGATTGTTTGAAATATTCTCTATGCTTGCACATGTTCCCGGAAGAAGATTTTTAGAAATTCATCTTTTTGTTTAAATAAATTCATTATTTTTGGCTCTCGGGTATGTACAATTTACAAAACTCTCAATCTAGGGATTGCAAGAGGTAAAAATCATTGAAACACAAGATGTATCTAGTGAAAAATTCTATATATTTTTAGATAGATTTGTTTTGGAAACACAAATATCTTACAAAAGAAATAATATAGTTTCCTATCAAAACTAGAAATAATTCGGTGATATCTCCAAATACGACCTCCATTTTTGTGCGAGATAAAATTCAAATGTATGATCAAATTTTTCAAGGAAAACTTTCAAAATCTTCATACAATATTTTTAGGAGTCATGATGAAGGTCAAACATTAGTTGGTTGTGTTAATTCTTGAATTAAAAGTAAAAAATAGTGACAATGATGAAACAATGATCAAATGGAGCACTCTAAACCAAAATGCAAGGTGAAGGATTGTCCAGTTTGTCTTGTACAACCTTTAAGAGTAAAGAGTTTATCATTTAAACATCAAGGAGCATTTGACACATGGTAAATGTTCTTGAAGAAGACTCAAGGAACATGTAAATCATGTTTTGAATGCACAAGTTGTCTTATTACAATCTGAAACTCGAAAAATTGGAAAACAATTTAAGCTTCTTGCTTTACTTAGTGAAGGTAAATGGTTTGAGACCACTTTAGCTCAAAGGAGTGTGGCTCTTTGAGAAGGTGAGGATTCACCAACTGTATCAAACTCATGAAACTCCCTCTTATCTCAAATAAGAAGATCAAAAGACACTTGTTTGTTTTTCTAAAACAAGGTGTGAACTCATAGTTTCCTTTGAAATTACAAGGTGACATGTGAAGATTCAAGGAGTTATTACCTTGAGCTTGAGTTGGTGAGTTAGAGTGTAATGTGAAGAGTCTCAAAATTGAGAAGTTTGTTTTTTCTACTCAAGTAATTTGACCAAAATGTTGAAGCGAGTAAAAGGAAGAACTATGAAAAAGAAATATGTCAAAAACATTGAGTTGTCAAATTGAATGGTAAGTGAACAAACATGAGAAGGTGAAAATTCATGAAGTAGGGTGATGACATTCTAAAAAAGGAAAAATTGTTTTGTATGCAATGTTGATGAAAAACCCCCTTTATCTTCTATTGAAGAAAATTTTCTGCAAAGCAAAACCCCTTGGGCCTAGCCCAAAATATCTAGAATTATTTTCTAGGTCAGTAGTTGGTTGTAGTGAAACAAAGATGATGAAGTCTCTATAATAACAAGTTGATGAAGGAGAGTAGTCTTGGTGTTTTGTAGTTGAATGCTATTGTCGTAGCATATTGATGTCAATATAGTATTTATGAGCTCTTGATTGTATATTGTAGACTGTTGATGAGGATATCAAGTCATTGTGCTCTACTTTGAATATCAATAAAGAAAGGCTCTGAGTATATCTTGTTTTCTTATTATGTATGCATTTCATGATGAACTATATCTAATTGTGATCAAGCATTAATGTATGTGGTTTATGAGGGTGTGTGTTTGATGTTTGAAATAGAAAAGAGAAAAAAATTATTAAGGACTAATTCACCTCAATCCTTTGTCACATCTATCAATTGGCATCAAACCAGACCCTTGGAAGAAGCCTTAACAAGCTAGAGGGAGATCTTTGGTGACAAGGATGGGAGATCTTGATTACATATGGTGGGAAGTAGAGTTCTATAAAGAGAAGCTAGAAAAATTGTGTGTATCTTATGAGGAAGTAATCAAGTGTATACAAACTCAACTTAAGGAATCCCTAGCTGAGAAAGAGGAACTGAAGAAATTATTAAGAACTATGACAAGGAAGGTATTATATTTTCAAGAGATCTCAAAAAATTGAATAATATATTAACAAAACAAAAGGCATATGGTGATAGAACAGGCCTAGGTTTTGTAGAAGATTCATGCAATATAGAGAAAAATGAAGGAGAATCAAGTCAAGGATCAAATGAAAAAAGACATTCAAGCAAGGGAGATAGTTCAAGGCTTCCACCTCATGGAATATCATCTATCAGGAATCCAAATGCATATAGGTATGGTAATTTCTATAAATGTGGTGCTTATGGACATAGGGCTAGTATGTGTAGTCCTAAGGTTGAAAAGAAAGAAGATTGCAAAGAAAAGACTCAAGAACATCACTCTAAAAGAAAGAAGGAAGAGGAATGTCAAGGCAAGGAAGAGAAAAAAGTAGGTCAAAGATATGGAGCTGAATGTTATCACTATCATGAGAAAGGACATCTTGCAAAGTATTACAAAAATGGGCCATCAAACACAAGAAGGTATGTAAGAAAATTCAATGGTTATTGTTATGCTTGCAATGGATATGGACATAGGGATTTTGAGTGCAAAGGAAGACAAGTGGAATGCTTTAGGTGCCACAAGGTAGGGAACATTGCAAGGTTTTGTGATGTAGGACAATTGAAGAAAGAGATTCAAAGACCCAAGCCACAAGTTCAGAAGTTTAAGAAGAAGGAAGAAGCTATTCAAAGTGCTCAAGAGGATTCCAAGAGTGTGACTAAGAAAAAGGAGGGATCTACTGTGAAAAAAGTAGAATCATTCAAGGTACAAGAAGAGGTATTAAGACCTTCTTAGGTCTCTCATCAAGCTCCTCCATGGTGACATATGCCTCTACTAGGATTCTTAGAGGTGTATAGGTGCAAATGAATCTTTGGAGTGAGGAGGATATGTCTAAGTCAGTATGAGTATTTTCCACAGTATTGAGGTATGTCATTCAGCATGTTCATGTTGTTCTTATTATTGGGTCATGTTTTTGTTGTCAAGGTTCAAGTTTTGTTATCCTTCAAAGTGTATGAGTCTGTGTTCACAAAATCAGAGTTTTCTTTGTCATTCTTTTAGTGTACTGTCATGTTGTGGTAGTATCAATGTGTAAGAGTCATGTTGATGAGTCACATAAGGAGCTTGTTTTGTTTTTCCAATCATTCATAAGGTCTTCATTTGGTCAGAATCTGTGTCTAGCACTATTGTCAAGTTTAGTGAGTTGTGGTGTCTCAAGGAATTCATAATTGTGTTAGATGTGTATCATGGTTCTATCTTGAGCTATAAAGTCTTAAATCATAGGTGTTCAAGTGTCTATGATATAGTCAATGTGTGAGTTAGTCCCTCAAAGTCTCTTGGTCATTCAATTGTATGTCACAGTCATATCAGATGTACTAAGTCAAATTATATATGGTAATCTGTAACTATGGAGTACTTATCATGATGTCAAGGGTTCTAATTCCTTGAGATGGAGAATTAAGGATGTAAATAATCATCAAGTGTTAATAATACTAGACCATCAATTCAAAATAGGCATGTGAATGTGTTGTGATCTAATCATGAGAGTATAAGTGCTAAACAAGGAGGTTTCAAGTATGTAAATGACTTTTATGATTCCATATCAAGTCAAAAAGTTATTTAAGGATTCAAAATATGTTGCTACTATGTTGGTGGTAAATTTTGAACCTCTAAATGCAAAATGTGTGAGTTCATGATGCATCTCTGTTATGATTGGGTGTAAGTGTTTCCTAGTAGTGGTATGAAGGGAATATTGTCTTTGAAGGGATTAATGATGGAATTTAGGCCTCAAATTTTTCCAAAAACTTCTATCCATGTTGGACTAAATGATACAAGTAGTTTCAAGCCATTAGATTCCATACATATCAAGAAATTAATGACAGTGTTTAGGAGGCCATCGGTAGTGTCAAAAGACCTAATTTGAACCATTCACTTTTTGTAAATTGGGTAAGATATGTTTAGGAGCTAGACTCATGGTTTATGGAAGAGAGTATGTGGTCTAATGGGTAACCAAATTTGGTATGATTCTTCTATGAAATTTAATGCCTTGGGAAGTAGATATGTTTTTCTATGTTTTAACAGCTAGTAGGTAGTACTACTGTAAATTGATGTTAAAAAAAAGGCACAATGGATTTTTGTTGATTCTCAAATTTGTTCTATAACTTGTATGAATAAATGAAACCTAAGAAAGAGCATGTTTATGTCTAGATCGAGGTCGAGCTGAAAATTCTTCAAGAAGTGACTAATAACGGTTGATATCAATTAGTACCAAAAGGTGAAAAAGTTTTACGAGGTTCCTCTATATTTACCTTGACATCATTAAGCCATGATGTATGCATCTAAGTCATGCAAAGACAAAATCATTATATTTGATAGAGTTATACTACAGGTCTCAAGGTGTTCAAGTTCTTGCTATAGGATTGTTAGGTATTTGAAGGATTAATGGATTGTTAGTTGTAAGAAAACGTGATCTCAGTTAGTCAATCCCAGTGACTGCAGGTGTATGGAGTTGTATCTTAAGCCAAGAAACATCTGGAAACCTCATGATGTCCTAAGACATGTGAAATTTCTTCGTAGCCATGGTGGTCATTAAGACAAAGAAATGGTGTTTTCAATGATCTCAGTGTATTGTAGCTGAAAAAATAAGATGTTCACATGAAGTGTGGAGATATACCAAGAATGTATGTTGGTTATCTTACAAATCATGTCAAGGCACAGAAGTGTATATAGACCTAAGAACAAAGCTAAGAGATGTGAACCTATAGGATTGAATACCCAAATGAGAATTTGACAAAGGTATGCTCAAGTTGGAAATAATATTGCTTCTCCTAGGGGGAGTTTGACTGAATCTAAGAGGTGATAATGTGATAGAATACAAATATTGATTTAAGTTATGTATTTTCAAAAACTCTTGTACTAAATAGGTTCCATTATGAAGAAGAGTGTGCTCTCAGATTAGATAAGTTTGTGGAAATATAAATACAAGGTATAGTTCTCAAATGTGACAAGGAATCAAACTCATAATGTATGAAGAAGGTCAAATCTAACCTAAAATGCAAGGATATGAATCCCATCAAAGTGTATAAGGCATATAATGAAGGAATGATTGTGCAAATGGAGTGTATACCCATGAGACAAAGACTATGAAGACAATAAACCTAATTCTTCATTATTATAAGAATGTGTATTGTTGCAGTATGATCTCTCAATTTTGAGAGGTATGATGACTCATTGTACCTAAAAATTGAAGGATAAGTTTATGGTATAGGAATCATTGGAGTGATGTGATGATAATCTATGTTATAGGTGCACATCTTAGTCCCATTGAGTCACTGTGAGTTTATGAAAGTCATTAAAGGTCTATTAAGGCTTCCTTTTGGTGCAATCATGTTAAGAATGCTACAATGTAACTATGAATAGTCAGTTTGAGGGCCTATAACAAAGTATGTTACAATGAATGAAGGATAATAGCATGTGAAGACTAAATCGAAGAATTAAGATATTGTGAAGAATGGTATAGGGTGTCTCAAACTGAGGAATGTGAAGTGGTAAGAAGGAAATCCTCATCTATCTCCAATGGTTTGTATGTCTATAATGATTTAAATACATGTGTGTAGAGATATGGAACTTTCTCTTCATTGGCATTCAAGGGAAATGTATGTTGAGTTTTCCATCAAATAATATGTTTGCTACAAGTGTAAGAAGTCTTTATGAGAAGGGGAGAGTCCTTATGAAAAGGGGAGTATTGTTTCTTTCCCTAAAAGGTGCTCTAAATGATTCCATGCTATGGAAGGTATGTTTTGTCTATCTTTCTTCAAGGGAAGGCATGTTAGGTCTACACTTGCAATGTCACATCAAAATATGGCTACAAGAACTGAAAATTTGGTTTAGGGAAGTGCCTAATTGTTTGAATCATTCTCAAGGGCTGCAAAAAAGGTTAAGTGTAAAATTTATGTGTTTCCAAGAAGATATAGATGGCTTATACTTAAGGGGAGCTTATTTTGATCAAGTAGAGGTCACTCAAGGCAAGTACGGGAGCTCAAAAAGAGCAAACATAGTTCCAGGGGGAGCTTGTGGACAAGTAAGTTTGTCTTTTCTCATGTATCATTGTCTTTAGTTGTCATTGTTTCATGTCAAGTGGCCAAGCCTTTGTCATAGATGTCAAAGGGAGAGAGTGATGTTAGAAACCGGAAGGAATATATGAGTTGTTGATATGTGTTTACCATCAAATGTTTCTAAGTATATTGCCATCAATGACAAAGGGGGAGATTGTTGAACCCTGGGTTGGTGTTTTCATTGATGTCAAGAGGCATTGATGGAAAAGTAATGAATAGTGAAGTGAAGCTCAGTCAAATGCATGAAGGTTGATTGGTAGAGCCTTCTCAGTGGTTTAGTGAGCATTCAGGATGGTTTTAGGACATTCTCAATGTTCGTAGGCTTTGTTTGTGAGGAAAGTGTCCATTGAAAGCATGTACATAGCTGGTATGGCTGGATAATATGGGATACAAGTCAGATGTGATGGTGTCAGCATGATAATAAGTTCTTACAATGTGTTCTAGGTCTTTTGGTGAAAGTTATAGTTGAAACTAGACCATTTAGGTATGTTTCAGAACCCGATTAGGTGTTATAGGTTGGTTGGGTCATCACGATGTCTTATAAGCATGGGAGAAGCCTAGTAATGTTTTATAGGGAGTTTTGAGAAATAAAAAGGATTATTTTAGCTCTTGGAGGTAAAATTCAAAAGTTCACTAAAATTGGCTTTGAGAACTAGTAATGTAGACTGAGGTAAATGAGATAGGATAGAAGATTACATGCATAATTGTGAAAAATAAGATTATGGATCATATAGAGGGGTTAGTTTTGGTGTTCCATGCAAAATTTAATCTAGTCTTGAAGAGGTATGTGAAAGTTGTGTAAGATTTTCTAAAACTGGTTCTTTAAGAAGTTCAAAATGAGCTACATATCTTCTTAGAACCCAAGAAAAATATGAAGGATTATTTGGATAAATCATAGAATTAATTTTTGTAGAAAAATATAATCCTGAAATGTTGCAAAATTTTGAGCCAATTTGGATAAGTATTAAATAAATTATGATCTTTCTTAGATATCAATGGTTTTCTCTCTCTCTCAAGCACGGTTCTAAAGAAATGAAAGTAAAATAAAAAAACATTTCTTGCAAAATAATTGGATGAGTTATTTTATGTGCTCAAGGATTAAATAGGTGGTATCCATGTCAATCTTATTCATTAATTCCTTCAAGCTTGGTATTCTTAGCACAATTCTAACATATCTTGTGCAAAGTTGGTGTATGTTCATTCATGACCTTTGGTTCAATGGTTGGTTGTGTACAGGGTCAAGACCAAGAGATAACATATTCACCTTTACTCCTACAATTCGAGAATGATGTAATGAAACATGGAGTATTATTGTATAATTTTTTTTTGATTAATATCAATGGCACCAAACATATGTTTGTGTAATAAAGGTTGTTGCTTAAGATAAAGGTTGTTGTTTGGTACAATTGTTGCCAAGCATAGTGAAAAGTGAAATGATCTTGAAAATGTATACATTAACCCTAGAATTATTCATTATTAGAGACTGTCAATTTGTACACTTTATTCAATACATCTTCTTCATAGGTAATTCATAAAGGTAACAATAAGTGTAAAAAAGTACAACTCAAGAATGATGTATAGTGCTTTCTTAAAAGGAAATAGTCGCTTTAAACTAGAATGCTTTTCCCTCATAGCTAAATTTGTGACAAAGGATGATAAAATAGTTTTTTTCAGAGCTCTAATTGTTTCTCCCAAGCTTTAATTGTTCCTCTTAAGCCATTAATAATGACTACCTAGATCTAAAACTAAGTGGAGCCATACATGAATAACATTGTTATAAGCTTTCTCTACATTGTGCTTTGAAAAATCAAGTTGCTAAGAGAAATTGTGAATGTTGCAATGTGGGATTGATTATTGGAAATCTTCTCTATGCTTGTACACATTCCTAGGAAGAATATTTTTTAAATTCATCTTTGTTGGTTAAATAAATTCATTGTTGTTAGCTCTCGAGTATGTAAAGTTTACGAAACCCTCTGTCTAGGGTTTGTAAGGAAAAAATTATCAAAACACAAGATATATCCATTGAAAACTTCTATATTTTTATAGATAGCTATGTTTTTGAAACATTAATATCTTTCAAAATAAATCAGATAACTTTTCTATCGAAACTAGAAAGAATTCATGACAAAATGAACTATCTCTTGAATCAAATGTATCTCCAAATACGACCTCCATTTTTGTGCGCAGAGATAAAATTCAAATGTATGATCAAATTTTTTCAAGGTGAACTTTCAAAATATTCATACAAGGGTTCCAAGATTCGTGATGAAGTTCCAACACCATTTGGTTATGTTAGTTCTTGAATTAAAAGTAAAAAATTAGTGACATTGATGAAACAATGATCAAATGGAGTACTCCAAAGCAAAATGTAAGGTGAATGATGAGTCCAGTTTGTCTTGTGACAACCTTTAAGAGTAAAGATTTGATCATTTAAACATCAAGGAAAATTTTACATAGGTTAAATGTGCTTGAATAATAATTAAAGCACATGATAGTGATGTTTTTAATGCACAAGCTATCCTATTACAGTTTGAAACTATGAAATTTGGAAAACATGTTGAGCTTCTTTCTACTTAGTGAAGGTAAATGGTTTGAGACCACTTTAGCTTGAAGGAGTGTGGCTCTTGGAGAAGGTGAGGAGTTACCAATTATTTCAAACTCATGAAACTCCCTCTTAGCTTGAATAATAAGATCAAAAGACACTTGTTTGTTTTTCTAAAACAAGGTGTGAACTCATAGTTTCCTTTGAACTTACAAGGTGACATGTGAAGAATCAGGGGATTTATTTCCTTAAGCTCAAGCTGGTGAGTTAGAGTGTAATGAGAAGAATCTAGAAATTGAGAATTCATTTTTTTCCACTCAAGGAATTTGAGAAAAATGTTGAAGTAGGTAAAAAGGATGAACTATGAAAAAGAAATATGTAGAAAACAATGAGTTGTCAAGTTGAATGGTAAGTGAACAAACATGAGAAGGTGAAAGGTCATGAAGTAGAGTGATGATAGTCTACAAAAGGGAAAATTTGTTTTGTATGAAATATTGATGAAAACCCCCTTTATCTTCTATTGAAGAAAACTTTTCTGCAAAGAAAAAACCATTGGGCCTAGCCCAAAATCCTTGGAATGATTTTCTAGTTTAGTAACTGGTTGTAGTGAAACAAAGATGATGAAGTATCTGTAATAACAAGTTGATGAAGGAGAGCAGTCTTGGTGTTTTGTAGTTGAATGCTATTGTCACAACATATTGATGTCAGTACAATATTTATGAGCTCTTGATTGTATATTGTAGATTGTTGATGATGAGATCAAGTCATTGTGCTCACTTTGAATATCAATAAAGAAAGGCTCTGAGTATATTTTGTGTTCTTATTATGTATGCATTTCATGATGAACTATATCTAATTGTAATCAAGCGTTAATGTATGTGGTTTATGAGGGTGTGTGTTTGATGTTTGAAATAGAAAAAGAAAGGTTTTATTAAGGACTGATTCACCCCCTTCTCAATCCTTTGTCACTTCTAATAGATAGGATCCTTCTTGAGTGAGTTATGAATAATTCTATTGATGCAAGATAATTAACAACCATGGATGATGTTTTTATGTCACATTTTACATGTGTGATAAATTAAGGAGCTTGACTACTCATGGCTATGGTGTTTTTTATTTTTATCCATCTAGGTTATGGGGTTTTGAGTTGTTTTTGAGCTTGTTTGGTGCATTTGAGCATGGACGACCTATATGGGTCTATTTTATGAATTTTCATGATTTTATTTTTAATTTTTTTAGTTTTTTTGGTCAAACTAATGATGAATGAATGGAATCCCTTATGTTTATGACAAGATAAGGGGTTTAAATGAATGTTTGAGTTCAAATTTGAACTAGCCAAGCGAGAGGGAAAAATTGCGACCCAAGTGTGAATTTGAAAAACATATAAAGGCCATTTAAGGGCTTAGGAAGTGTGTGGAAGGAAGAGGAATGTTAGATAGCTTGTGTGAAGGTGTTTGAGATCAAATCAGTTCAATTTTTTCCATGTTTAGTGAATTGAAGGAGTGAGTGTTTGAAGTGTGATTGAAGGAGTTTTGAGATGAATCTTGTGATTAGTATCAACCGAGTTGTTGCAGCATATCTACAATGATCTTATTATCAAAATTTTATGTGATGAGTCATATTCATGCAAGTCTCTTGTTGTTATTAATATCAACAAGGTTTTAGGGGTTGGTGCTCCTTATGGGGTTGGTACCTCACTAAAGAAATCTATTGTGATGTGTAATATTCACTTGAATCTTTGTTGTGTGTAATATTAGCAAATTTTTCAATAAATTTTCTTACCTTTGAGGTTTCCCACTTATATATCGTGTTCTTTTGTTTCTTGCATGGTTATGTTGATTTGATTAAATGTTAAGAACACATTAATAAATGGATGAATGGTTTATGGTTTAGCTAAGCAAATATGAAATTTGTTAAAGTTTATTAAGGACTAATTCACCCCCTCAATCCATTGTGATTCCAACATCCCCATTTGACTCCAAATCTAATAACAACCCACCTCCACCTGATGGAGGAGAGCACAAAAATGTAGTTGAAACTTCTTCCAAGATATTTTATAATATAGTTGAGGACAAGAATGAATATTAAGCCTAATATAACCCTTTATGAATTAGCCCAAATATGTTAATAAAGGGATTTTTGCTTAAATCCTTGATATATAAACCTAATAAAAAAGTGATCTTCTCGTAAAAGGTGGCTCTCTATAAAGATAAAATTGAAGTTCCTCTCTACTTATAGTTAGGAAATATGGCAAAAATGTTCACATTTTTTTGGTTGATCAGTGCCTCTCTACTATAATATGAATTGGTATTCACATGAAACTTGGGATAACACTAGTTAAATTAGATATAAGGGTGGTGTAACTTGAAAAATAAGAAGTGAAGGTGATTGGATAACTAATTAATTTTAATGCATAGTTTCTTCTAAACCAATAGTTTAGAAAATCATGGATATCCAAGATGTAGATATACCTAAGGCTTAGATAAGGCTAATGAGAAAAGACTAGTGTAAGTCATTAAATGGACACATTTCCAATAATTTCTCACAATTTTTGTTGCCTTGGATATGCTTTACCAATCATATCAAGGTGGATAGAAAGCCAAAATGAAGCACATGATCATAGAGTATAATTCCAAAAATGAGAGCATAAATCTAACCTCTACCGATATTAGTGTGTATGTTTTGAAGTTTACAGATCCAAAGAAAATAGATGATGTCTCAAATGCTAGCAATAATAGTGTGTGGAAAATGCACATTTGAGGAAATGTGGTTACTTCCACGTACTTACAAAGTAGATGCAATGGGATTCACTAAAGTTGTATAATTCTATTAATGGGAAAGTTCCATATGGATTCTACAAATCTTACTCACCATGGTGTTTATCACCGAGATCAAAGGGATCCTAAGGACCTACCCTAACTATTTATATTTTACATTTGACTCTATGTCCTACTCATGACCTCAATTCTTAGTCCCTCTAACTCTAAAACCTTTCTCCACTCTAACAACCCTCATTACCCTCAAATGATGGACCTATCATTCTTTTATAATTATGTGCACTATTTTTTTCCACTTCTCTGTCCTCTACACTGACCCTCCATCCATTCCTACTTAGATCCAAATTTTAATTAGGATTTTTATAAACTTGTCCACCTTATATCCATATTTCCACTCCTCTCATGTCACATCACCAACTAGTTAGATTCTCTAATCGGTCCTTGAACCAACTTATCACCATCAACCATGTGACTAGACAAATATGACACTTGTCTCTCTCCTGCAAGCTCCAACCCATATTTTCTCCTTGGTATTTATTCTTTGTATTTCCTCTGCTGCTATTTTTGGATCCTACAAATTTTTACACTCCTTTCATATCGTGCCTTCATCCTCTTGTGCTCCTCACCTTCTATGTGTGTAACGTGTTTTCTACCTCCTTGGCAACATTTTCTTTCACTCTTCCCCTTGTGATTCACATTCTTTTACACCCCTTTGATGTGTCATTTCCTCATGCGTATCCACATGCATCTCTTCTTACACTAAATCTTCCTTACACTTCATACTTCTCCCCATACACGTCTACTTATTTTCATGTCACGTCTCCCTATTCATGCGCCAAGAATTCCCAATTCTTTTCTTCCATGATATTATGCTCTCCATATTTCTTACACACACATATAGAGCACATTATTTCCTTCTAATTTGCATATCTATAGAAAATTATTTTCTACATTCCTTTCAAGTTTTGTGTGAATCATTCCTTAGGAAAATTTGTGTAGGATTACTTTATTCTTGGGATACTCATGCATAAAACATTTGGGGTACTTGAAAACTTGAGTTCCACCTCAAGTAGACTTAGTGAGTGGTAGGACCATCCTTTGGAATATACATGTACATGTCCCAACTTCTTTATCCAACAAGCTTACTTATAACACCCATACTTCTTCCATAATCTCCTCTAATATTGTGTCACATCCTTATGATTTCTTCGTCTACCTTTTATACTCTTGTGATCTTTTTCCCACCATAACTTTACCTCCTCCTATAAATGGATCTCCCTTTTCTATCCTTCAAAATTATTTTCTCTCTCTTCTTCATAATTATCTATTTACCTTGAACTAACTTCTTCCCTTAAGAATTCTCCACTGATCCTTATGCTTTGAAAGTCTACACTTGCTTCAAACCCTAATGTGTGTGAATATGTACTCATATTTGTCTATCCACCTCCACTTAAAGTATTTGAGACTTTCCTTTGTTTCTGCCTTCTTCATCTCTCTCTTCCTTCTCTTCCACGTTTCTAATTTGTGAACATGTTTCCTTGTATTCTTCTCTCTTATGGATTTTCTACCATCCTATTCTCTCCATTAGTGTACTTTTTTCCTAAAAACCCTTCATTTTTCTAGATGCACCTTTCTCCCATGCATATTACCTTCCTCGAGGCTTTGGGAAACTTTTCTCATCTTCCTTAGGTAGATCTATTTTTCCATACACATCCTCCCTTGTGAATTCATCTTTTCCCTCTCCTTTGAGACCTACATGGAGATATTTTTTCTCCACTTCTCTTTTCACAATTTTCTCCAACCATAATTCCAACACAACTCTCCCTTGTTGCATTTCTCTTGTCACCTTATTACCACAATTTTTCATGTCTCGCACATATTTTCTTTGCACACCTGCTACTCCTCCCTTGCATGTCTTTTGATGCTTTCTTCTCTTGATTTTCCCTTTCCCGCTCATTCTTCTCCTCATAACTCTATGGGTTTAGACCCATTATAGACCATCCACCTCTCATTCGTCTTTCTCATCCTTATCTTTAGTTGTCTTGGGATTTTCTCCATAGCATGTCTATGTTATTTTGCACTTTATCATGTGGAACTCTTCTATGCATCCTTCTTTCCATTTCTGAGGTATTCTTGAAAACCTCTTATATTCTTCTCCCTTTGGTCTCTATTATACCACACTCTTGTTGGTTTCCTAAATGCTCCCAGTATACATGGATCTCCTCCTCTCCCTTTTATTGTGGTAATTTCCCCTCACCTCTCTCCTTCTCCTTATTTTCTTCTCTTACACCTTCTCATTTGCAATCTCCTTCCTTCATGCACTCTACTGTACACTCCACTTCCTCATGACCTTCATGGACCTCTTCCTCCTCTAGTGCACTCTTTTCATGCACAGTCTTGTGACATATTTTATAGGATGATTTTTTTTTGTTTCCTTCAAGGTAATTTCTTCTAGCCTCAAATGTTACGAGATTAACTCAATCCCACTCTCCTTTATTGTTTTCCACAAGGAAACTTTTTATCTCCCTATAATTTCTTCAAATTGTTTTTACACCTTTCTTGACTCATGGGATCCTCTTCTTTTGCACAATTATTTTCACATCTTCTCTCAATATCTCCCTCTCATGCATTTTTCAACACATCCTTCTCATCTTTCTTCACTTATATACATAGTAATTTATACATATCATGTATATTTTGTGTGCATATGTTATTTTTTTGCACCCTCTACCTTCAAATATTCCTTCTTCTCCATCACCTCATTATCATATCTTTACAATCCTCAATGCACTCATGATCTCAGTGACCATTTTCTCCTCTTTACTAGCCTCCTTTACTAACGTAATATTTTCACATGTTTTCATTTTCTTCTAAGTAACTCCTTGCTTCCCCCTATGATCAACTTGTGAGCCCTCTAAACATATCTCTTCTCGTGAATTATTTTGGAGTACTCCCACATTTAAACTATCCTATTTTCACAATACTCTTATGTTATTTTATCTTCGCTCTTGCACTCCTTTGTATAACTATCAACTATGCCCCTACACACACTTTCTTTCTCTCTCTTGGAACTCCACTGAAATTTTCCTTGCATATTCCTCTTTGCACACTTGAATCATTACTAAGTCCTTCACATCCTTCTAGGAACTTCTCTCACCATAAGACCACTGGATCCTCTGGTGGTCTTCTTCTATACCTTATAATTTTTCCTTACCTCTTTTAGCTCTTAGATCTCTTATATCATTTCCTCTAGCTTCTTCATAACTATTTCATCTAACACATCCATTATCTTTTGTTTTATATTTCCTTCTCTTGAAAGATCATAAAATATTATAATTATTGCACTCTAATTTTCCTCTGCATTCTCTACAAAATTGTTGATAATGGAGAACACTTTATTTTGGGACTAACCACCTCATGTTTGGTAATCTACTCACTCTCATTTATAGGAAGGTAGCCTGATTTGAGACAAATTAAGGGTGTGTGGGTAATCCCTATGTACCTATGAATTCCATGTATTGGGTTACACTAAATCTACGTATTTATGTAAATGGTAAAGTTCCATATGGCATCTACAAATCTTATTCACCTTGGAGCTTATCACAAAATCGGGAGGACTCTCAAAGACCTACCTAGACTATTTATTTTTACATTGAGATCTATGGCCTACTCTTGACCTCACTTCTCGAGTCCCTTTAACTCTAACTCCTTTCTACACTCTAAAACCCTCTTTACCCTCAAATGGAAAACATCTCTTCCTTTAATATCCATGTGCACTGGTCCTTTTCCTACTTCTCTCTCCTCTCTGGATCCTCCATCCTTTCCCATTCAGGTCCAAATTTGAATCGAGCTCTTTAATAACCTTATCCACTTTATCTCCATTCAATCTCTCATATAGCATAATATCACTAGGTGGTTAGATTCTCAAATCGGTCCTTCAACCAACTTGTCACCATTAGCCACATGACCGAGATAGATATGATACTTTTCTCTCTCTAGGTCCACCACATATTTTCACCTCAAGATTTGTTCTCTATATTTCGTTTACACCCTTGCTTCTATTTTGGGCTCATCTAAAATATTCATGTGCACCTCTTTTCATATCACACCTATGTCCTCCTATATTCCTCACCATCTCGTGTGCTCCTTTTTGTTCTACCTTCTTAGTATCCTCTTCTTTCATTCTTCCCCTTATGCATCACATTATGTTACACCCCTTCATGCATCCTTTCCTCGTGCATCCTTTGTATGCCTCTCTTAATATTCCAACTCTTACTTTCTCTTCACACTTCTTCATGCAACCATTTACTTCTCTGTGTATCGTGCCTCCCTATTCATGTGCCAAGAATTCCACTTTCTTTACTCCTTTTCTCTTCTTCTTCCCATATTTCTTTCATGCACATCTCTTACACCTATTTCCTTTTCCACGGACATCTCTTGCACTTTCTTTCCTATGAACCTTCCATGTTTCATGTGCATCCTTCCTTAGGAAAATTTGTACATGATTTATTTAGTCCTTGGATGTTTCTACATCAACTTTGATGGAGAAAATTCAAGGAAAGGGAATGTATTGGGATATCATTGCATGTTCCAAAAGATAGTAATTACCATGTGGCATATCATTTACATTTCCCTTGTACAAAAATCATTTCAAAGTATGTGGTGTTGGTTTTCAGATTTATATTTTCTCTAAGACGTGACATTGAAAGACTGGTAATTTTAGGGTCTTAAAATTAGTTGTTGACCAAGTTATAGGCATTTAGTAGTGTAAGTTTGTATACCTTTAAAAATATAGAAATGGAGTATGGGGTTTATTTGAAACCTTTGATGTTTTTATCATTTATTATATTCATAGGGATCATAATAGAGTTACAAATATCCTGCCACTTTTGGAGCAACATTACAACCTAGTGAAGCTCCCAATGGGATGAATTCTCCATGATTCAATAAAATCTGAATTTATTTTTATTAAATCTAAAAGCAATGATTCTTTATAACTAATTTACAATGAGATACGATGTTAGACAATTTACTTGATTTATTTATGAAATAAAACAAAAGAGATATGGCACTTACCTTGATTTTGCTTATTTTGAAGAGTGTCTAGACTGGAAAATGTGATAGAACACAAACAAAAATCATCATAATTCCACTTTCGAAAAAATGTAGGGGTGTTTGAAACTCCTAAACATGGGCACCTGGATAGGGGTAGGGACTCATGTGGACTTCGTAGACCTCTGGTGGGCACTGTAGACTATGAAAAATCTTGGGATATGGTTCTGAAACTATCGCTAGGGTTTCACACTTGTTCACCATTGATCACCTAAAATTTGTA
This sequence comes from Taxus wallichiana var. yunnanensis, assembly GCA_018340775.1. NCBI lineage: Eukaryota > Viridiplantae > Streptophyta > Pinopsida > Cupressales > Taxaceae > Taxus > Taxus wallichiana. The sequence continues at coordinate 703,684,580 of CM031244.1, forward strand.
CTTTTACTACGAGATTAGTTATAAATATGCAGCACAAATTTCCTTCTGTAAAACCCTCAAAGAGACATCAAATCCTAAAAAGAAAGATGCAATATGAGGGGTCAGACTATCCTCAAATTTCAAACTAGTGAACTTATGACTGAGCATTGCACTACATCTGAGACCCAATGTAGTTCTTTATGATTGTGTGTGTAATAGTGTTCCTAGGTCACCCTCACGCCAATGACACCAAGTTAGTAGGCAGTAGCTAGATAGAATGAAAATTTGTGGGATGGAAAAATTAACTTCCCCTTCTTATGCAATGTGTATACATAAAAACACACCCAAATGCAGTCCCTTAAGATATGTCGATAGATAACCCTTGATAATAATTTCCCACCATTATAACGGTATGTGTGTTGTATTTATAAAGGAAACTCTTGCTTGAATTTAGACACTAATGACCCGACATGCCGACTAGTACCTTAGGATATGAGTGGTAAAATAAAAAAATACCGACCTCAAATGTCAAAAATAAGATCAAAAATAAAGATGACACAAGTGCCTAGGATGGATAGGAGTGCTTGGATGCGCTAGTGTCAGTCCTAGGCACTAGTGTGCGAGACAATCGATGAAAAATGTACGAAGACCCGAAAGACAAGGATCCCTGTGACCTAACTAGAATTGGGTGTATGAATGACATGCATGTAAGATAAAAAAAATAGAAACAAGCAAGAAAAACAAAAAGACTAGACAAAGGTGGGCCATCGGTGAATACTTTTTACGCAAGATCCATATATAAAACAACATACTTGGAAGTATAATAAAATAGTAGTATGTGCATGATTTTGTGTCTACATTTTCCCCCTTTATGTTATTTGAATGAAATTCAAGTAGTGTAAAGGAAGTAAGGAACATACCTAGGAAGAGTATGGAGAAGCCATGTTGTGGAAGTATGCGTAGATGTTGTAGAAGTACACACATAATAAGAACAATAGCATGGAAAACCATGGATCGATGTGTTGATCCATGTGGCATAAAGAGAGACATAGAATCGTTGTGAGGAGCATTAAGTGAGATTAATGATTTTAATATTTGAGTGATTGGAGATTTTGATTTTTCCAATGATGGAGATTTCGATGGGGTAGGGAGTGATCAGTTCCTAGCCCAATTTTTTGTGTGTGAAAATTTGAGGATTTGGGCGTCTTACTTGCCATATGAAGATTATATGGAGATAGGTATAGTTTTACCCTCCAACTTTAACTACATCCCTAAAAGGTCTAGCCACTACTGAGATGACAAAAGACAAAATTTATTCATTTTGATACTTTTTGATCAAATGTGAATAACCCATATAGAAGTAGTATTGGAAAGTTTTATATATGGATCTTGTGTAAGAAAGTATTCATTGATGGCCCACTATCTAGTCTTTCTATTTATCTTGCTTGTTTCTATTGTTTTATCTTACACACTTGTCACTCATACACCCGATTAGGTAAGGTCACAAGGATCCTTTTCTCTTAGCCTTCATACATTTGTTGTCATTTATCTCTGGACATTAGTTCTAGGACTGAAACTAGCACACAGCACTCCTATCCATCCTAAGAACTCGTGTCCTCTTTATTTTTTATCTTATTTTTGACATTTGTAGTATGTGCATTGTTTTGTGTCTACATTTTCCCCCCTTTATATTATTTGAATGAAATTCAAGTAGTGTAAAGGAAGTAAGGAACATACATGAGAAGATTCTAGAGAAGCCATATTGTGGAAGTACTTGTAGATGTTGTAGAAGTATGCACAAAATAAGAACAATAGCATGGTGAACCATGGATTGGTGTGTTGATCTATGCAGTAGGGTGCTAGTGTCTAGAGACAACTGATGAAAAATGTATGAATACTGAGAGACAAGGATCCTTGTGACCTGAAAAGAATTGGGTGTATGAGTGACATGTGTGTAATATAAAACAATAGAAACAAGCAAGAAAAATAAAAAAGAATATACATTGGGCCATAATTGAATACTTTCTTACATAATATCCATATATAAAATAACATACTTGGTGGTATAATAAAATAGTAGTATGTGTGTGATTTTGTGTTTACATTTTACCCCCTTTATGTTATTTTAATGAAATTTGAGTACTATAAAGGAAGTAAGGAACATACACGAGAAGAGTCTAGATAAGCCATGTTGCAAAGTATGCACAAATGTTGTAGAAGTATGCACAAAATAAGAACATATAGCATGGAAAACCATGGATCGGCGTGTCAATCCATGTGGCATAAAGAGAGACATAAACCATTGTGAGGAGAACTAAGTGAGATTGATGATTTCAATTTTGAGTGATTGGAGATTTTGATTTTTTCATTGATGGAGATTTCAATGGGGTAGGGAGTGATCAGTTCCTAAACCCAATTTTTGTGTGTGAAAAATTGAGGATTTGGGTGTCTTGCCACCAGAGGAAGAGTGTAGGGAGAGAGGTATAGTTTTACCCTCCACTTTAACTACATCCCTCAAAATGTCTAGCCACTACAAATAGAAAAAAAAGACCAAATTTGTTCATTTTGATACTTTTCGATCAAATGTGAATAACCCATATAGGAGTAGTATTGGAAAGGAAATGATGTCTCATTTCCCCACTCCAAGGGTGCCGTAATATGTGTGAGATGGCTTCCATGTTAGGTCATCTAGAAGTGATAGAAAATGTGGAGATAACTTCCCATGTTAGGTCATCTGGGAAAGTGGTGATGTAACTCCCAAGTTAGGTCATCTGGGAGGAAAATGTGTTGTGTTGTGTTGATTGATTGATGTGATTTTGAAGAATATTTTGTTTTGAGATTTGAATGTGTTTGATTGATTAATCATGGAGATATTTTACGCTTGTTGCCCCCAGATTAGGTCATTAGGGGGAATTGGTAGAAAATGGTGTGAAATGTCGCATGATGTATGAGAAAATTTTTTGATAATGATGAATGAATTAGAAATGTAGAATGATCATGTAATGGTGTGAGGGGATTATAGGATGACCCCGATTATATGCCCCCTTTCAACGAAAGGGAGAGTGATGATGAGAATGAACACTGAGCCAAAATTAAATGTGTGATGATGTAATTATGATCAAGCCAATATAGTAGATGTTGTAAAATTGAGTGTATATTGAGTTGAATCTATGTCAAATGTGAATATAGTGTCTATGGAATGTGTATGATATGATATAGGTAGAGTTATGAAGAGAAAATAAAAAAAGACAAGAATCGGAGTAGTGATGCTCAAGATATGATTGAAATCATGTGATGTGTATTAGTTAGAGAAATGAGTGCAAAATATGAGACTATAACAAGGTAGGTAATGGAGAGTTACTATAAATAGTAATAGGAAAAAGTGAATAGGTATTTCATTTGATCATTACTGAGTGTGATTTTGAGCTCTGAGTGTGTGAATATGCCACAAGTGAGAGCACCGTGATTGAGTCAATTTGAGATGGTGGTGGTAGTTGTGCATCACGTATGATAACTGAGCTAGTAAGTGTGATTTTTTTAAAAATTGTGTTGAATTAGTTGTTTTTTCATGAATTTTTGCAAAATTTTTGTTTTTAATTTTCTTGGCATTTTTAACCTAGGAAAGAGCGGCGAAGGCACTAATGACCTTCAGGACACTAGCACCCAGGAATGGGCACTAGTGACCTATTCCGAGGCGCCCGAGTCTTGCTTTGGGCATTGGAGACCCAAAGGCTAGGGTTGAGCCCAAAGTGTTGTAAATGTGAAAATTGATGTTTTTGATGTTATTGGTAGGTGTTTTTGCATGTATATGATGTATTCATGTCATGTTTTTTTGTTTTTTGTGTTGTGTAGAGAGATATTCATTCAGAGAGTTTTGTGGTGGTCACCATTTGAGTACATTATTGGGATTGGGGTTGTCAGATGATGAGTGGGATGTTCTAGATCATGTCAGATTGTGGCACATATAGAGCAGATGGGGATGTGCCCCATAATATGTCAAATATTGATTTTTATGTGAGAGATGGTGTGTAGATACTTGCACATTTTGGTTTCCTACTTGGAGAGATGATAGTGACTTTGGAGGATGTATATCACATACTATGATTGCCTATTTTCGGTGAGAGGGTACAGTGATGGCCATAGAGGATGCACAAGATAGATGAGGGCCATTAGGTGGTACTTTATAGGACCCGAGTGCATACTTGAGGTCCATATCATTTGATGTTATATTGAGGTCGGGGTTCCATGATTGTGGAAGTTTATAGTGGTTGTGATTGCTTCTTTAGTTGCAGTGAGGGAGTGGTGTAGGCATATTGTATAAGATGCATGATATTTTTGTCATCATATAGAGGAGGATGGGACGAGATATGCTTGGGCATGATGTGTATTAGCCCATTTGTACAGGGATTTGTATAGATTCACACAGGAGGAGCATGGGGGTGGGCTAGGAGCCACCACTTTGTTACATGTGTGGGCGTATGAGCATATTATGATATTGAGGCCACTTGGTGGGCCACGTGGAGAGTGGGCTAGACCTAGTATATTTTTGAGTGGTGGGTAGGTGTGTGGGGTAGGAGGATGGACACTGATACATATAGATCTATGTTGGATCGCATGGGGCTAGGGGCCATTATCTAGAGGCCATATCATGACTATGGTGGATGGCCCGAGGATGTAGTGGAGCTTCGATGTATTATCGCACTATGTGGGTGGAGGACAAGTTTCTTGGGGTTGTGGAGCTATTTTAGGGAGAGCATGTATCACGACAGTTTGGCATGGCTCAGATGTGCCCCCAGAGCCTTATATATGGGTGAGAGCCATGAGGGCACCAAGGAGGGCTAGAGCAAGACCAGGCCCATAAGGGGCATCTAGTACCCCTGGGCTAGAAGAGTCGAGATGCGGCCATAGGCCAATACAGGTGGATGATGCGGGGTGTACAGAGGAGTATAGTGCATGGTGGGGCAGCATCGTATCGATGGGTGCTATTATATCCAGTTTTTGATGAATGGATGGGAGCACCACCAATAGGAGGAGGAGAGGGGAAGCACCTACCCTCGGTGGTGATGTTGTGTGGCAATGAGGAAATAGCTGAGATGAGTATATGTGTATTGATAGTTGTGGATTGTTACTTATTTGTTTTAGTTTTTCATTATCATTATGTATATGAACTAATGTGATGTTTTTGTTGTATTGTATTAGGGATGCTTATTGGTCATTGATTGTAGATACTTCATCCACACTTTGACATGGAATGTGCCACCGATGTGCTTATTAGAGGTGGGATGTTAGAGCAAGTGGATGCCATTACGGGTGAGCATGCTCATCTATTTGATCTAGTGGTGGTAGCAGCAACTACTTGTACCATGTTATTGAGTGAGAGGAGAGAGGATGAGAGAGAGATACAATGAGCTAGAGAGGCTATGGGTGGAGGTCCCCTCTATGCATGGGATGTATTTTTGAGAGGTTTTGGAGCTATAGGGTCATTTTTTGGAAGCAATCGATCGAGCTTACTTTATTACATAGGAAGGTAGAGAGGTATAGGGGCCATGACCAGCAACAATAGAGTGAGCGGTGAAGCTTCTAGTTCTAGAGCTCCACAGTTGTAGATAGTGATAGTGATGATGAGATATGATGTATATGTATGTAGGGATTTCCCCTAGTGATTTTACTATGTAACTATGATTTTTTTGATGATATATAGAGATGGATGATTTCATCATTTGTATTATGTTGATGTGTTGTATTGATATGTGATGTGTTGAGCATTGTTTGTATGTGTTGATTTGATTTGCATTGTGTAGTTGTTAATGTTGATTAATGGATAATGATGTTTAATTTGATCATAGATAAATAAGTGATGAGATAGTGTATGTGATAATAGATAGTGTATGAAATATATATATATGTGATTGCACCATGTGATAGATAAATGATGTAAGAGTATATTGTATGTATGAATAGAGATGTGATGAATGGTAAATATGTGTAAAATTAATGAGATGATCATAAAATTGTACTTAAGCATGTGTGTTAGTATGATGAAGAGGGGGGAGGAGAATAGTGATGCCCCCCAGTGTGTGAATGATGAGGTTCATTTATATAAGACCCTCGTACTCAAGAATGAACCATAAAGAAAGAGTGTGTCATCGGGAAATGATTTGATAGTGTGTGCTAGATAGATAGATCAATGAAGCAGTGTAGTAGTAAAGATATGGAGCAAGGTTCTTATTGTAATAGATCCCTCAACAATCATGTAAGAACCATGAGAACATGAGTGCATCATCGGGGGTAAGGTGAGAAAATCACCTACCAAAGACCAAGTGGGCATGGAGTGGTGGAAGCATGTGGAGTGTAAGCAACATGAGTGTATGAACAAACTGAATGCCAGATGAGATGGTGCCAATGATGGGTGATGCAGCGGTGGGAAGCACAGATGTTGATGGCTTAGGTAGCCAATGTGTAGTAGGAGCACTGCATGGTGATGAGATGGTGCAATGCGGTGGATGGATGATGAGAGGAGATGCACATGAATAATAACCTATGGTGGAAATGAATAGTGACCTTAGGAGTAGGTGTAGGAGATAAGTGAACTAAACTAGATGCACACTTGCATGGAATTGGAGACATAGACCACTCACAAGAGTGAGGGCCAAAGGAAATGACACCCTTGTCTTCTAATTGTTGTAATCGATCATGAAGGGCACAATAATCATTGTCATGATGGCCATTGATGTGATGATAGTTGCAATAAGGTCGATCATCATTTCTTGCAAGTGATGAGGTGGATGATGTTGATTAGAAGGTAAGTGAATCAAGCACTTATCAAGAAAAGCACAACACATCATGAGGCTAACATCATGAGAAAAGTGTAATGGATCCCATGGAGGAGATGGAGAAGTCTTAGGTGGAGACCAATGTGGTGGAGGAGATGAAGGATGCTTATGTGATGGAGAGATTGAACTTTCTTGTGGGGTGGAGGAGATGGAGACCTAGGAGGATGCTCAACATATGGAAGAGGAGAAGAACTAGATGATGCAGTAGTAGTAGTAAACTAGGAGGAGGATCTATGACATGTGTAGCAATGAGATCTTGTTCTAAATCAATGACTTTATAACATAAGAGTGTGAATGATTCACATGTATCATATTGCAAGCATTTCTTTAAAGCAGGAATCAAGCCATGAAAAAAGATGAATTGATTTTCTAAATCAATGGGCTGAAATACTAATTGATGCATGCAAGCATTGAAACACAAAATGTAATCAATAATAGGTTTTTTCTTTCCTTGATGTAAGCTAGGTAAGATCATGTGTGACTCTAGGGCCATTGTTAAGTATAAAGCATTGAAGGAAGGCCTCTTCCATCTCACAATAGGTACTAATAGATCCAAAGGGTAGATGTGTGTACCATTGAAGAGTCATCATCGTAAGACTATGGAAAAATATTTTAGCAATAATCTATCATTGGAGTATGAAGCCATAGCTAGATGATAATGTTTGAGATGCAAATATGGATTTCCAGTACCATCAAAGCATGAAAATGTAGGCATAATGAAATCCTTAGGAAATGTTGAATTGTGAATCTTTTTTGGAATAGGATTTCCATGTAAAGAATTATTATCGATAGAAGCATAATAGGCCTTGCTTTCAAGAGTGAGAGATTGGACTTGAGATTGTAATTGGCCAACAACATGCATGAGTGATAAGATGTCATGTGAAGGAATGGTAGAAGATGTGAATGGTGTATTGAGTGGTTGAAGCTTTCCATTATGAGTGATCATAGGGATGTCAATAGAAGAAGTGGAAGATGTTGATGCTAAGGGCACACTAGATGTAGGTGCTAAAGAAGTAATAGGTGGTGAAGAACATGGAGTGTTGATAGAAATAGTAGGAATAACATAGGAAGAGTTATTAGGAGATGAAGTAATAGAAGGAGATGAATCAACATGCATGTTACTAGACACAATCTCAGAAGAAGATGAAAGTGGAGTAGAGAATTCACATTCAATAGTATGCAAAGAAGTAGAATCATTACTAGTATGTGTATCATCAATATCAGAAAAGATTCGATGCAAGGATTTCATTAAGCATATCATCAACATACAATGAAGTAGGAGGAGAACTAGTATGAGATGTATCATTACAATCATTGGAGACATTTTTAAAATGCAAGGAGTATGAGATGTAACTATAGAATCATCCTAACTAGTATTAGAAACAACATCATGCACATATATATTTTCATCATGTTTTTTATCTGAAGTATCATCATCAAGACTAAGCATAAAATGGATAATAACATCATCTAAAGTCTCAACAAAAATAGAAGAGGGTGGAGTATGGCTTATTACATAACAAGGTCTACAACCTAAAAATCTTGCGGGATCGAAACAATGCTAATGGTAGAATGATCAAATCTAGTAGGAATATTGCATTCATTCATTAGCCAATAATTGCCTTTGAGTATCATCTAAAAGAATAGTATTGTGATAGAGAGTGCTAAGTTCAGCTATAGTTTCTTCATCATAAATAGGGTTAACACTCACATGAGGCATGGATTTCCTAGGAGGAGAAGAGTCTATTCTTAGCCATTAGGGTTTTAGTGGATCCTAGGGAAAGGAGTTCTAAGCTACGGGTTCACCAAAATGATTCAATAAAATATGAATTTATTTTATTAAATCTAAAAGCAATGACTATTACAACTGATATATAATGAAATACATATGCTAGGCAATTTATTTGATTTATTTATGAAAATCAAAATAAAGAGATAGGGCACTTACCTTGATTTCACTTATCTTCCCAAGTGTGTCTAGACTAGAGAATGTGATAGAATAAAACACAGATCATCACAATTCCACTCAGAAAAATGTAGAGGTGCTTCAAAACTCCTAAACACGGGTGCCTGATAGGGCGGGGGCCTGTGGGTGCCCTAGACCTCTCAGTGGGTGATGTATACTTTGAAAAATCTCATGATATGGTTTTGACACTATCTTTATGGTTTCACACTTGTTCACCACTTGATCACCTGAAAGTCACACTTTGACTATGGGAGTACCTAGTAAATCTACAACACAAATATCCTCTTACAAAACCCTCAAAAAAGACATCAAATCCTAAAAATAAAGATGCAAATGAGGGGTCAACTGTCCTCAATAGTATCAACTAGTGAACTTACAACTCACTACATCTCAGACCCAATGTAGTTCTATGTGATTGTGTGTGTAATAGTGCTCCTAGGTTTCCCTCACGCCGATGATGCCAAGATAGTGGGTGGTAGCTAGATAAAATGTAAATGTGTGGGATGGAAAAATGAACTTCCCCTTCCTATGTAGTGTGTATGTAGAAAAATGCACCCAAATGCAGTCCCTTGAGATATGTAGATAGATAGCCCTTGATAAGAATTTTAAATTTTGACATTAATGACCCGACATGCCAACTAGTACCTCGGGATATGAGTGGGAAAATAAAAAATATCGACCTCAAATGTCAAAAATAAGATCAAAAATAAAGAGGACACGGGTGCCCATGATGGACAAAGCTCCTGGGTGCTAATGTCTAAGACAAATGACAAAAATATGTGAATACTTAGAGACAGGGGATCCTCGTGACTGACCATAGTTGGATGTGTATGAGTGATAGGTGTGTAAGATAAAACAATAGAAACAAGTACGACAAATAGATAGACTAGAGAGTAAACCATCAATGAATAATTTTCTTATCTAAGATCCATATATAAAATAACACACTTAGGGGTATAATAAAATAGTATTATATGCGTGATTTTGTGTCCACACTCCATATAAATTTTCCATTGTCCCTATATGCCATAAAATATCAATAAATTTAAATTAATTAGATATATAAGTAGATTTTATAATTCTTGACTAATTATAATTTGTTTTCTTCCCAAATCATTCATGAATGTAATAGGAATAATGAACATGGAGAAGACAAGGGAGAATATGGAGTACTCAAGTTAAAGTATAATAAGATCCCTAAAAGGATGGTATCATTGGAGATACTCTCTAATCTAGATTTCCCACTTGATAGATATGGATTGAAAACTTCTAAGATGTAAAAATCATTAGCCTCATAGTGGGAACTGTAAGTAAATCATAAAATGTAATTATTGGTAAATTTTTCTTTCCTAATGAGAAAGAAAAGATAAGATCCTTATTGAGTGAATATAAGTATGTAATAACATGGTGTTATAAATATTTCAAGTTCTTTGATCAAAAAATAATGACTCGCACCATTCCTCTAAAGGAGAACCACAAGACCTTTAGGTAAAGGAAGATATTTTTAATCCATTCCTTGAGCCCATCATTCACATTGATAATCATAAACTAATCTTTACATATATTATTTTCCCTGTGAGATACTAGGGTGGCCAAACATTACCTTTTAGAAAGAGGAATGGGTGAATGAGGACATGTGATGACTTTAAGAATCTAAACAAACATTCAACAAAGGAAAATTATTCACGTCTATCCTTACATGAGGTCCTCTAAATGGTTAATGTTAATTTAATGATCTCCTTCTTGGATGGATTTTTAAGCTATAACCAAGTCCTTGTAGATGAAAAGGAAATATTTAAAACTACATTCAAAACTAAATGGGGAACCTTTTCCTATAATATAGTACACTTTGGTCCCATAAATTTTATAGCCACATTTCATAGGGAAATGGGTGAACATTTTCAAGTTCTAGTATGGAAATGTATTAGCATTTATATAGATTATTTGAATCTATTTTCTAAAGACAAGAATTAACATTCAAAGAATTTGGAAAGAGTGTTGAGTAGATACAGACAATTTGGCATATCTTTAAATCCAAAGAAGATTATTTTTACTATAACATAAGTTAAATTAATAGGACACATCATCCCTAAGGAAGTTATCACTATTGATCATGTTATATCTCAAAAAATATCTAAGATTCCCTTTCCAAATAGAAAAAGGAGTTTAAATCTTTCTTTGGTAAAACTAATTTTGTTAGAAAAATTATTTATGGATTTCTTGGGATTTTCATACCACATAATTATATGTTGTAATATGACACCAAGTTTAAGTGGAATCCTTAGATAAACAATTATTTTCAAGAGATCAAGGCCACCATTATGTAAGCTCTTATTATGACAAGCTCAAATTTTAAGAAAGGTCTCTATCTATATTCTTTTACTTCATAATATACCATTGCAGTTGTGTTGACTTAGATGAAAGAATATGGAGAACACCATTTTCCTTGATGACAACCAATCTCAAGGGTTCTGAGTTAAACTACCCCATGTTGGACAAGAAATCCTATGCAATTTCAACGTAGTCAAGAAGTTAAAGCACTACATTTCAAGGAATAAAATTCATGCAATGGTTCCTATAGATCCCCTAAAAAACATACTTTTTTCAAATCATCCCTATCCTCGGCATGATGTTCCAAATAAATTTCTAGAATACATTTTAGACCATTATACTCCCACATCCCATTAGAATTCACCCACGTCTCACTAATTCTATCATGCATAAAATATACACTTACACTCCTTAGCTAGTTTAATTAACTATTTTAATAAAAATAAATAGCTAATTATCCACTCACCTTCTACTCAACCCCACTTCACTATCTCACTCCACTAAAAGTATAGAAACCTAAAAATGAGGAAGAAAATTCACACGTACAATTGAATAATTCAATAGCCAATTATTAAAATTCATTTCTCCTTAAATTCTTATTCAAACTAGCTAACTGCACAGACTAAATCAACTTGCTAAATCAGGAAAATGCATTCATTAACCTACAACTTATTTAAAGCTTGATTATAATCCATGGCCTCTCATTCAACTATAAATAAGATTTTCACTCCTTCACAAATCATCTCTTGGAAGCTTAAGGCATTTGCAACATTACTCTATCAAATTTCCATTAGAATTTACATGTCGTGAGGCTACCCATTTGATCAACAAATCCATCCATTTCTCATAGCACATCTTTCTTCCATTTGGAATTAATTTTGGAGCATCCACAAATAACTCATTAAAGGAGATTCAACAATTTTGGTACTTCATTCCACACTTCAGCCATCTCATCTGAGGTTATAAGAGAACGTGAAGAAGGATTGTGTTTGTTTATGTTGTTTGGTTCTTTCATTGTTTTTTCTTTCCTCAGACGTATTCTAGCATGCCCAAAGAAGACATCCACAACTTTATTTCTTGTTTTTTTTCATTTTAACTTTGTACTAATATTTTTTGAACTATTTTTAGCATATTGAAAAAATTTCATGTCTATTGGATATCTCTCGTGTGATCACTTCTTGAAAAACTAATCATTGTTGGTTAGATTTCATAGTTTTTTTATGCACCACAAGTTCCCTTCATCTCCATGGCTCTAGGTGCATTTACGTAGCTTGTAAAGTGTGCTACCATTTTAAAACCTATGTTATCCTTCTCTATATTGTACTACCATATTATATATTATGCTAGTGTTCAATTAAGTGCACTACCATATCATAACTTGTGTTAGGATTCACTTACATGCACTATTGTCAACTTACTTGCACTATCGTTCCTTTACTTTTGTTATCATTCTTATGGATGTGCTAGCATTATAGAAAGTATGTTACCATCACCATAAAGTTCCTTAGTGTCACAATAGGTATGCTAGTGTTATGTGGTAAATCTCACCTTATTTTCTCAAATTTTTAGTATCTTATTTTTCATTTTCTTGTTATTTTATATGTATTTCTGCATTTTATTTACAAAATAACAAAGTGCTAACATTTGAATTTTTCATTAATTTTTGTTTTATCAAAGCCACATATGATCTTATCTCATGCTCTTGAGTGATCTTGAGAATCGAAATGGAAATGATCATTTGATGTTGTTTTATTCTTATATTGTGCTTGTAGGAAAACTATTAATCAATTTTATGTAGGATCGCATCATTTTGGAATCTTACTAAAATCAAACAAAAAAATATTGATATATTTGCATACATGTTTTCTTGGTCAAATACAAATAAATACTTTCCAATTGAAAAAAAAATCAACACATTGTCATTGCAGGTTCGAGTTAAGGGTAAAATCCATCTGCTTAACTATGAGAATTACATGGGCATAAGCCCTAAAACTCATTATGAGGAATACCAAAAGAACCATAAAGTATGTGTAACATTGAGAGGACCATACAACAAAATGGTATCACCCCATCCTACTTGACTACTATTACTTATAAAGAAACCCAAAATTTATCTATGGTAACGGCCTGTTTATAATTGATTGAGGGGTAAAGTCCGTAATCATAAGTTTTCTAGTGTGTGTACTCATTGAGAAAACATTAGTGAGATAATATCCCTAACCCCTAGGAATCTTAACAAACTAGGGCCAACTAATTCCATCTTGTTCCACAAATTTATCAAAATCAAATCAAACCATTCTTACCTTTAGTCTTTGATTTCACCAAAAATCCTAAACTTAAGAAAAATCTAATTAAATCATGATTTAAGCCTTGGATATTCACTTTATCCATTATTTAAGCACATTTGATTAAATCAAATCCATTATACGTTGAATAATCACTTTATTCACATATTAAACCATAGAAAATTGAACTTAATCAAGAGCCTTATATATTGAATATTCAATTTATTCAATTTGAGGCATTGCATAAGTAGTCATCCATGTCACTCCCACATATCCAGGGCATATAATCTCTGCTACAAACATCACACTACTTTGTTATTCCCTTACAAATCACTTTTCTTCTAAATCTCATCTATTTATTCTAGTTCATGCTAGCACACATAATAACGCTAGCACACAACTCAACGCAGCTTTGTAAATCATAAGGTTCTCTCATGTAATGGCCTATAAATCAACTAGCATACCTTAGTGGTTTATTGATGGATGTGAAAACAAAGGAAGTTCCAAAGGATATAGAATTCAATATGTGGATTGTATTATAAGAATCACTTCCTTAATTGACATGTACAATTCCTGTTGATGTCTTTAATTACACATATCCACAACCTTTGACAAGAAGGCCATATAGACATCACAAATGTTTGAGTCCCAATGCATCAAATGTCAATGTGTTAAATGCAAGATCTATTGAAGATGAAGATGAATTATATTTCTTAGATAAAGTAAGAAAGATGATTTGTTGAAAAAATAAATGTCTTAGCTCCATAATACCTAGTGGATCAATCACTAGTGGTTAGCGCAAGTTATATATATATGAGTTAGGGCTTGAGAATAGATTTTGTGTTGAATGCATGAGGATAAAATTGATCCATAAAGATAAATGACATAACAAGGAATAGAGGCATTCTTACCATGAAATTTGATAGCCTTGATGTATGTCAAAATGCTTGGTTTAATTCTTTTAGAATACCTAAAAGAAGTTCTTTAAATACAAGAAAGACTTTTCAAATGGTGATATTAAGGTAGTGAATGGTAATGTTGGTTAACAAAATCAAGGACAAATATTGTGGCAATGATTTCTAGTATCGGAAAATAGTTTATGAAAATTCATATATAGCTCCTCATTTCACTCACTTTATAAATCATGACGGAATAAGAGTTCATGTAAGTATGTTGCTAAAAATTATACCCACTCAAAAAGTGTAATAAAACCTTGAAATCATAACTCTCCCTCTATTGTCATAGTCTAACTTTAGCAAGATATTGTCACAACATGTCTAAGATGTTTTAATTGCAAAGAATAACTTCTTTGCAAAGTGTAATGAGTGTGTGGATATTGGAAACAAATGAAAATCCACAACTGACCTAGAAATAATCAAGCGATTGTAGAAGTATCAAAAATTTAATAATGATTACATTACAAGTTGTCATGCTAACTATTATTCCCATAGGATTGAGTCTAAATAAAACCCTACAAATTTCTTAAGCATTATGCATGATGAATACTTCCATACCAAGGTTGGGGAAGATGTCTAAGTTTGTTAGTAATATTTGGAACCTCCCAAAGATCTTTAACATGTATGCTTACTCATGGACACACAACAGGGGGTTCTGGTCACTTTATGAAAGAAACGATAACCAAATCATACCAAGCCAAGAACACGAGATGCTAATCAAACACCATGATCAATAAGATGAAATAAATTCACTAGAATAATTTTACATAAAACCTTTGTAAACAAATGAGAAACAATATCATATATTATTATGGAGCTCAATACAATACATTAAGAATGGGCCTTGCTTAAATAGGCAAGGAATAATAATCTAAGAACTAGTCAAGGTCGTAGATCAAGTCATGAACAAGAAAATAACTAGTCATCAAAGAACTAGTCAAGACCATAGATTTAGGAGAGAACTAGACATCAAGGATCTAGTCAATACCATAGATCAAGGAAAGAACTATACCTAACAACTAGATAATATCTTCTAATATCTAAATAAGATAAAAGAAATATCCACACACATAAGTGGGTGAGGATAAATACAATAAAGGTAAATAATGTACCTAGGTGAACATGAGCTAAGGTAAATACCTACTCTAACACCCCCCCTCAAGTGAAGCTAGGGGCCAAAATAGAAGTGGCATGTCCATAATATGAGTCCCAAAACTAGGCCTGATGAGGTACTCATGTACAATAAATGGGAAAAAGGGACACCATAAGGTACCCAAAACCAGTAACAACAAAGTAAAGAGAGTAAAAACCCACTCCAAGGCATCCCAAGAAGCTCGGCTCAAAAACTCATATAATGCTAAAGAAGTTTGGTGTGCACTGTGGTCTAAATCCACTACTCAATCACAAAACTCAAAAACAACTAACACTGGGCTCCACCAGAATAGCTCCATACAAGGATATTGTCAACGGAGTGATGTCGAAAGTGCAAAAAAACATTAAACATAATTTGATCAAGTGCTGCAAATAGGTGTGCCACGATCCAAGAACAATAACCAAAGCAACAAGGCAAGGACACAAAATCTAGAGTGTCACGATCCAAGAAAAGCCAAGGTAACAAGGCAAGGACATGAAACCCAAAGAAGCAAGATCAACACCACACCCTCCCATACTACTAAATGGGTGGAGTGACGCTAAAAATTTGTATGAGTTATCAAAATAACTACTCAAACATTAGGGTTCCACTAGAATAGCTCCCCACGAGAGAGACTCACAACATGCCAAAAGTGTCGAAAATACGAGATACAAAATCTCTCAACAAACAAGAGAGATCGCTACACTGCTAAAGAAAAATGCTCAAAACAAGAAGCATCACAATGCATAAGGTATATAAAGTGGAGCAAGAGGCCGAATGGTGGAGGAGCCACACTGTAGAGTCCTCTCAATGAATGCCTATGTCGTCTCCACGAGTGATCGATATATCCACCCCAAATCAACATGGATGGATGAAGAAGATTGCATATGACTTGGTGTAAAATGCATAATGGGTGCATGTAAAAGAACATCAAAATGTGTGTCGAGTTGAGTGGAATTCTCGTTATTTTTGGGAGTTACGGTTTGTACCTATCTTAGATTCTAAGAATGATATGATTTTCTCTTAAGTATGTGGACTTCAAGAGGATATTGTAAAATTTGTGGAAGAAAATAGATTGCTCAAGAAGTGAAATTCTCTTCTAAAATCACTCATTCACGATAAGGATATAATAAAGGGAGTGTATTATTGTACCCTTATCGTGAATGAGTGATTGTAGAAGAGAATTTTGCTTCTTGAGTGATCTATTTTCTTCCAAAAATTTTACAATATCCTCTTGAAGTCCACATACTTTAGAGAAAAGCATATCATTCTCAGAATCCATGATAGGTACAAACTGTAACTCCCAAAAATTTAGGACGTCAGGCTCACCACTCGTGATTGCATCCATAATTGATTACAACACTCCTCCATATTTGGAACTTTATAATTATAGTGCAAGTCACAAAATAAATAACTCCAATGGAAAGATAATGAAAAACAAGAACTTTTGTAAAAATGACACTCAAAACCGAAAGTTACTTCAAAAGATCAAGCTTTTTAATATTTTATAAATTGTTGTTTCCTTCACCACACAAATAAAATTAAAGGGGGCTGAAGTTAAGCACCTACTAGTAGGAATCACAAGCTTTAAGCCCTCATATGACCATACCATATGACCAAGGGCTAAGGATTTTAATGGTTAGACATCAAGGATCTAGTCAATACCATAGATCAAGGAAAGAACTATACCTAACAACTAGATAATATCTCCTAATATCTAAATAAGATAAAAGAAATATCCACACACATAAGTGGGTGAGGATAAATACAATAAAGGTAAATAAAGTACCTAGGTGAACATGAGCTAAGGTAAATACCTATTCTAACACTTTATCCTTCCATTTCTATTAAGAGATTCAAAATTCACAGTGACATCAATAGCATTGTTCATTTTCATGCTTGAAGAACTAATGGTTTATGTATATGTGCACCTATCATTGTATAAGACTAGGTCTTCAAAATAGCCACTACATGATGCATTATTACAAAATGATTCATATGAAAAATGTCAAGTATGTATAAAGCTGCAACAATGCAATCTATTTCAAAAAATGTATCTGAAACATGTTTTTCACTCAAAAAAATTCCACCAATCCTCTACTTACAACTAGACAATGCTTCAAGTGACAATAAAAATCATTATTTATTTTGTTTTGTATCAATGTTGACAGTTAAAAGGGTTTTTAATGTAGTGTATGTAATCTTTCTACCAGTGGGACACACCCATGAAGATATTGATGGAACATTTGGGAAATTATCTGTTATGTTATGGCGAGAAGATACATATTCTCTACCACATATCATGGATGCATATAGAACATGTCAGGTTGATTCAAGTTCATTCACACCATACCTAATTGAAGATGTATATGATTTAAAAGCCTTTTTGGGGCCATATTTACTAGATGTGAGTTACATGATAATGGGTCTTAGAAAGCCTAAATACTATAAATTTCATGTCATAAATGCAATATCAATGATGTAATACAAAGCAACCAAAAAGGACCTTGTATGGTCTAATCCTATCAATGATTGGTGTATATTGCATGATGGAAACCTAGACTTTCCTAAAGGTAAACCTCAACTAGTGTGATATAAGACATTAAAAGAGATGGAAGAACTAAAGACAGAATAAGATCTTATATTAGTCAATGGAGTAAAATTTATATAGATGGAGGCAAAATGCATTCTATTTACCAAAGATAAGTTATTTGGAAAATGTTTTAGATGTTTTAGATAAGCCCTTCATAAATAGTCATATGTTAGAAGGTGATTTTTGGCCAAGAACTAGACATAACTCAAATACCAATAATGATTCTCATTTTCTCTTGGATGATTACTTGAGACAAAATGTCCTTACCAATGAAGAAACTTATGTGGGACCTAAATGTAAACAACCAAGAGAAGAATTCAATCCAAAGGCATATGTGGTACGGGGACAATTTCTTTTAATACAAACAAGATAAAACAAATTCCCAATATGGATGGGTAAATTAGAAGGGAATGCTTACCCTTGTAAGGATAATGAGAGCGATACATATAAGGTAAAGGTTAGTTGGTGGACACCAATTGGAAAAGGAAAATCAGAAAAAATTTGTATCAAGATTGCTTACATAAAACAAAAGAATGGAAAGAAGGAAATGAAGGAGAAAAGTGACAGGTGACATAGATATGAATAGTATCATTTGGGTTTGGTCAAAAAAATCATGATGGAATCAAGAAATAATAAGAATAATAGAAAAGGGACATGCAGCCATTAAATAATATCAAGTGCAACTTCAACAAATTGAGGATAGCCAAAGTGATAATGATGTTGAATGATTTAATATAGGTAATGAAAACTATGTCAAAGACAATATGTGATATTTTATCTTGTCTCAAGTTATGGGTTTTATGAAAATTTCTATTTTGTTGCACTTAAGATGATGGAAATATATGTTTTATGCAATCATTATTAATATTATTTTTCAAATAATATTATATTTATCTTGATGTATATCCAATGTATGAAAAAATGATATATTCCCTAGGAGAATGGTAACAAAACCATTTAACCTCTTAATTCATTCATTTCAATATGGAGAATAGTAATATCACTTTGAAATAGAATGGTTGTGAAATAGGGTCATTCATGTATTAGTGTAAGTGCTTTAAACTTGACCAATTTTAATGTGTTTTCATGGTTGTGTGATAAAGATAAGAATGTGGTAGAGGCCCATTTATTATTGAAGGAGAAATCATGACTAGGATAAATCCCCTCATGTTTTTTTGACAAGATTTTATTTGTACACCACAATATTTGATGACAAATTTCATAGGTAATCTAATTTCAAAATAGTTTCCTCCTTTCAACCACTAGTTCTTTACCAACTACTATGCATGTTAGTGACTTATGCCATCAACATTTATTTGTTTCATATAATGGATAATAATATGATATGTTCCTTCAAACCACACCATCACAACATTACAAGGAAGAATACATATGATAATTGACAAGAAGTGAATTATCATGTAATTGTTGTCCATAAAGCTATGCATCTAAATAATGAATATCCTCTTGCCTTCCTCTTTAAGTTTAAAATTTATGAAATCCTTTCTCAATGATATTGATAGAGTCAAGAGGTTAGAAATTAGGTGCAACAATATGTATCATTATTGTGAAACAATAATGATCATAAAATATTATTTCATCTAAATATATTGTTGGTAAAGAAGACTAAAAATATTTTTTATTAGATGGTAAAAATAACTTGAAGATGGTTGATACTTTATGGTAAAAATAATGTGTATTCTTGGCATGAAATCAACTAAGTTGAACGTGTATGGATTTCCATAGTTATACTTACTAGGTGATGTAAATATTAAGTGTATTATGATGTATAAACAATGTATCATTAATGGAATTATGTATAGTATGTTTATTATAATGGATGTGAATGCATATAACAACCAAATAAATGCAAATAAATTCATGGAGATGACAACCACCTAAAAATAAATAAACTCATGAGAATAACATCCACTAAAAAAAGGGTAAAATATAGTAAGTATAAACACAAAACTATGTTGCCAAGATACGTGAATACGTCAATTTTTAAAAACCCTTGGGTATGATACGTCTTGGATATGTCAATATATATGTATGTATGTATATATTTATATACCCTACCCAATTATAAATAGGCCATAGCCTAGCTATTCAACATAGAGAAGGGTAAGTGCACCAATCTGGGGTCAAAAAGTGGACAAAAATCGAAAACAAATCAAAATGTGTACACATTTTTTCATAACCTATACATTTTATTTTTCTTGGTTTGGTGATTCTTGAACCTAAAATGCATACGTGTTTTATTTTATTCAAAAAACATATGAATTTTTCATAGTACGGACTATATATGTGTTTTTGGGGGCTTATAGTTACAAAAATAAATGTTTAAGTATAATTATTAATTTTTATACTTTTATTATTTATAAATTTATTTTAGTAAATATAAGAAATTAGGGTCACTCTACACCTGATGGAAGTGGTCCCATAGCTCCAATAGTTATAATCTAGAAGATTAATTTTCAAAATCTAATGCAATTAAGATTACTTACTCATTTTTAGGATTTCAGCAAAGGACATAAAACTTTCAGGGCATATATATTGTAGTTGGTCTTTGTTTTGGGAAAGCATATAGTCATTTTGTAGGTTTTTTGACATTTTAAATTGGATTTTGGCCCTACCACTACTTGAATTGGTACCAATTTTTAAATTTGGTCCATAATTCACTTTAGTGACCATGAATCAACTTTATGATGTTTGTCTATTTCTTACTAAAATGAGATCCTCACTTTGTAGATAGAGGATTGCTCCTTGAAATGGGATTCCTATCCTATGGCCAAAATGAGGTGATTGTAATGTGCCTCCTCCTTAAGGTGTGATCACACTACTAAGTGTTGAATGAGTTTTTACGAATAGTACTAAGTGAATTGCATCAAGTGAACTCAGATGATTGCTCATTCTTAAAAACATGGTGCTCCATATAAATATCATCCCCTCACCTTTCATGGCTCTAAAATCATCCTTTCATGGAATCAAATTCATGATTCTCATACATTTTTTCTCATATGTCTCTCATGGAGACATATGATGCCTTAATACTTCACACATGATGGTCCTTGATACCTCGGTGGCATGACTAGCTCATTTTAGCTTATTATTTGGAGAGATTTGGGTACAATGATAAAGTTAGGATATGATGATCATTAAGTCACTCCTTGAGATCCACATTTCACCTTTGAACATGATGAATCCTTCACAATTCAATTTATTGACCAAGATGACACCTGGGTGTAAGCATGCTTATGGTACATGGACACATTTTTTCTCAAGTTGTTCCTCATGGAAATGGGTTTCCTCCTCCAGATAGGGGATGAATCCTTGAATGAAATTTGAGGATGAGATACATGTTCTTGACCTCTATAATTCACTGAAACACTACAAAACACATTTTATGATCAATGAAACTATTATAAAATTCTAATTCTACCCGTAACTCAAAATTTAGGTCCTATTTCATTTTGAACTAGGATGAATACTACAGTTTTGCAATACCTAAAGAAACATTTAAGCCTTGAATCAATGTTGATTATTACACCTTGTAGAGTATTATAATAGCCTTCTAATTCCTATTTTTTTAATCCTAACTCTTTCTAGAACTCCTAGGAATCATCCAAAGAAGTCATCTTTCATCATTTTAGCTTTCATTCCTGCACCTGAAAACCCAGTCTTAAAAATATTGCTCTTGAATGAGATTTTATTTCCTAAAATTTCCTAAATTTACTTAGACATCTTCAATTCTCTCTAAAATCACCCTCAGATGCTTTATATTTTCTCTAAAAACTTTTGAAGGGTGTTCAATTAGCTACAGAATGGCCAAAATGGCCTTTTTAGGCCTTCGAAGAAGTAGTCTCTCATCAAAACTAAATGAGTTGATCAATCACCTTAGACACTATTCTATGCACACTAAAACACATTGAATGATCTTATTAGGAATTTCCTTTAGGTCAGGTTTTATGATTTAGGGTTTAGGGCTCATGGCTCGGGGCTTTAGGGTTTAGGACTTGGGGTTTAGGGTTTATGGTTTAGTGTTTAGGGCTCGTGGTTCAGATTTTAGGGTTTAGGGTTTATGGATAAGAGGTTTAGGGTTTAGATTTTAGGGTTTTTATGGCTCATGGTTAAGGGTTGAGGGTTTAGGATTTAGGATTTAGGGTTTAGGGCTCAGGGTTCAAGGTTTAGGTTTCATAGTTTAGGGTTTAGGGTTTAGGTTTATTTAGGATTTAGGGTTTAAGGTTTAAGGTTTAGGGTTTAGGGTTTAGGGATTCATTTTTAGGGTTTTAGTTTAGGGTTTAGGGCTCTGTATTTAGGGTTTGGATTTTAGGGTTTAGTGCTTTAGGGTTTATGGTTTATGGCTCGGGGTTTAGGGCTTAGGATTTAGGTTCAGGGTTTAGGGTTTAGGGTTTAGGGCTTTAGGGTTTAGGGTTTAGGTTTTAGGGTTTAGGGATAAGAATTTAGGGTTTAGGGTTAGTTTCTTGGTCTCATGGTTCAGGGTTTAGGGTTTAGTGTTCGGAGTTTAGGGTTTAAGATTTATGGTTTAGGGTTTAGGGTTCGGGGTTCGGGGTTCAAGGTTTAGGGTTAATGGTTTAGGATTTAAGTTTTAGGTTTAGGGTTTAGGGTTAAGGGTTTATGGTTTAGGTTTTATAGGTTAGGGTTTAAGGATTAGTGTTTAGGGTTTTGGGTTTATGGTGTTGGGTTTTGGGTTTAGGGTCTTAGGGTTTAGTGTTTAGGGTTAAGGTTTATGGTTTAGGGCTTAGGGTTTATGGTTTAGGTTTAGGGTTTAGGCTGGGTTTAGGGTTTAGGACTAAGGGATCGGGGTGTAGGGTTCAAGGCTTGGGGGTATAGGGCTTGGGGCTTAGGGGCTTAGGGCTTAGGGCTTAGGGCTTAGGATTCATTCGGTTTACGGTTTATGGCTCGGGGTTCATGGTTCGAGTTACGGGTTTAAGGTTTAGGATTTAGAGATCAACGCTCTAGATTTAGGGTTTAGGGCTCGGGGTTCAAGGTTTAGGGTTTAGGGTTAAGGGTTTAGGGTTCGGGATTTAGTGTTCGGGGTTTAGGGTTTAGGGTTTAGGGCTTAGGGTTAAAGTTTTAGGGTTTAGTGTTTAGTTTTAGGGCTTATGGTTTAGGGTTTAGGTTTAGGGTTTAGGGTTTAGGGTTTATGGATCAGGGTTTAGGGTTTAGGATTTGGTGTTTAGGGTTTAGGGTTTAGGGGTCAGGGTTTATGGTTTAGGATTTAATTTTTAGGGTTCATGGTTTAACATTTAGGGCTTATGGTTCATGGTTTATGGTTTAGGGCTTAGGGCTTAGGGTTCAGGTTTAGAGCTTAAGGCTTGGGGTTTAGGGTTTAGTTCTCATGGGTAAGGGATGAATGTTTAAGTTTTATGGTTTAGGACATAGGGTTTAGGGTTTAGGGTTTAGGGTTTAGGGGTTTATGGCTCGGGGTTTGAGGTTCGAGTTACATGTTTAAGATTTAGGGTTTAGAGCTCGGGGATCTATATTTAGGGTTTAGGGGTTTAGGGCTCAATTCTTAGTGTTTAAGGTTTAGGGTTTAGGGTTTAGGATTTATTATTCATGGTTTAGGGTTTAGGGTTTATAGTTTAGGTTTTAGGGCTTAGGGTTGAGGGTTTAGGGCTTAGGTGACGAGTTTAGGGTTTAGGGTTTAGTGTTTAGGGCTCAAGGTTTAGGGTTTAGGTTTAGGGTTTAGGGATCATGTTTCATGGTTTAAGTTTTAGGGTTTAGGCTTTAGGTTTAGGGTTTAGGGTTTAGGGTTTAGGGTTTAGGGTTTAGGGTTTAACATTTATGTCTCATGGTTCATGGTTTAGGGCTTAGGGCTCAATGTTTGGGCTTAATGCTCGGGTTTAGGGTTTAGGGCTCACGGGTAAGGGATGAATTTTTAAGGTTTATGGTTTAGGACATAGGGTTTAGGGTTTAGGGTTTAGGTTTAGGGTTTAGGGTTTAGGGTTTAGGGATTATGGTTTAGGGTTTAGGGTTTAGGGCTCAAGGTTTAGGGTTTAGGATTTAGGTTTAGGGCCTAGGTTTTAGGGTTTTGATTATATAATTTAAATGCTAAAATTTTTAGGCTGAATGTTGAAATCCTAAAAATTACCTATGTACTGACTAGATTATACTATAAAAAACTATCTCCTAAACCATGACTCATGGAGCTATGAGACTAGTTCCATAAGGTGTAGAGTGACCATAATTTCTTATATTTACTAAAATAAATTTAAAGTATAAGAAATAATAAAATATAAATAATAATAAATGAAAAAACTATAAAAATATTTATTTTGTAAATAGAAGCATGCCAAAAGCACATATAATGTCTATACTATGTGGAACAGCATATGTGTTATAACGTGTATGCATTTTGTGTTTTTCCTTTTTCCAAGGCATGCCTCAAGGATTGGATCCGGTTTAGATCCCCAAGCCCGAGGCATGAACCTACACAAACATAGCAAACAACGTGTTTTTGCAGGAAAATGCAAAAATGCCACTTCTTCCATGATAAATCAACATAAAACAATTGATTCGTTTTTTAAAAATTATACCATGACGTATAGCATAGTTTCTTCTTTCTAAAAATATATTTTTCAAGTTTTCTGACTAATATAGGGTTTCCATATTATTTATTTTCTAATTATGCCTTTTTATAGCTATTTTTGAAGTTTAAACATGTCTATATTTTTTCGTGTATCTTTTTTTGGCTCATCAAAATTGAAAAATATATATACTAGGCCTAATTCTATACATATTTTTAAAAATTGAATTTTCGATATTTTTTGAGGTAGTTTGGGGGGCACGGTCGAGCTCATTATGTTTTTAAATTTAAAATTTTTATACTAGAAAAATCATTAAAAAAATATTCGCTAAAAAAATCTTTAAAAAATAGAGCCCAAACTAGATGCTCCTAGTTATCTTTCTACCAAAGGGTTTTCAAAAATACTAAATGGTGCTCAAAAATGGTGGGGCACGAAAGTCACTCTATTATGTTTTTTAACAAAAATAGGAGCACCTGTTGGTATTTTAGTTATTTGACCCACTTAAACTTATTTGTTTTCAATAAAATTTAGTATCTTAGAAACTAGACTCAAAATGCTACGATTCATGTTTATACAACATCTTCCAATTTTGAGTGTAACTATTTCAAAAAACTTGTACAAGTTGAAGTTTTTATTTTTCAGAAAAATGCGTCCACTTAAGACCCCCTTTTAGCCCCCTAGATTGGTGCACTTACCCGAAAAAAGAAACCAAAAAAAAATTAGAACAACCTTTTAGTTAACAAGTAGCCCAAATACAACATAAGATCAGTAAAATATCAACACGAATACAAAAACTTCGTAGCAAAGAAGACAATATTGATCAAGAAAAATGCAAAGAGATGGAAGCCACACAAAATTACTTCATGAATTTTGGGAAGTTCTTTTTGAAATTGTCAAGCCTGTTTGATATCTCCGAGGCTACTTTCTTTCTTGATTTTTCTTTCCTTTTTGATATTCAAGTTGGGTGGTAATGAGAGAGAGGAAATTGATAGTGATCTTGAGAATGGTGAGAATATCACATTGTTTGGCTCTAAGGTTTTCGAAATCCTTTTCAATTTTAGTAACACACTTGTAGATGTCCACCACCATCTTCTTATCCATGTGTTGGTGAGAAAATTTATCGAGTGGACAAATTTGTGAATTCCTTTCCAACACTCTAGGAATCTAAGTCCCTCTACTTAACCGGTGTAGCTGATGTGTATGCATGTGAGAGAAAGTGTGGATTTCTTTGGTGGCCTTTTGTCGAGGATCAAATAGGGGCACTCCACCGACCTGCGGCAAAGATAGCAATCTCTAACTAGGGAATAATTTGTCAGAAGGTGCAAAAGGGAGTGGGAATAGAGGTAGGAGAACTAATGCTATAGGTAGAAAATCATATTCTTGCACACACACTAGTTAGAAACTTCAACACATACATTTATGGGAAGAAACAACTCTGCGAATGGCAACAAGATGAGATAATATTGTGAACTCAAATTTTCTAAAATCTCCTCATCAAAGAGGCTAAAAATCCTTCTTCTTGTATTGATGCTTAAAAAAAAGTTATACATAATGTGGGAATGGAAGAAATTTGAGAATGGAGGAAAGTAGAAGAAAATGGCTATCTCCTTTTCTTTCTCTAAGTACAATGCACTCATGAGTTTACAAGATCAATTTCAAACCCTTTTCAATGTGCAAAGAAGCCATTAAATATCTTGCAAGAAACAGTTACAACTTCTTCTTTGTTAGCAAGAAATGGTT
Organism: Taxus wallichiana var. yunnanensis; assembly: GCA_018340775.1. NCBI lineage: Eukaryota > Viridiplantae > Streptophyta > Pinopsida > Cupressales > Taxaceae > Taxus > Taxus wallichiana. The sequence goes on from CM031244.1 coordinate 703,710,946, forward strand.
TATAATCTTTTCAATCATTCGTGTCCATTCAGATTCTTGATTCGTGAAGAAACGCCAATGGCGAGAAAAACTAGAATTTTCATAATGCAGCCATTACACTCATTTTGTAACTTTGAATTTGAACCGTTCATCTTGCCTTTGAAACTTTAAACTAGAGTCATCCATGTGGGAGAAATTTACTAGAGCGGGCGTGGAGGATGCCTTTTGCATTTTGTGACTTTATAGAGATTTGGCATTTTTACATTTTTGTCCGCTCACCCACTTTTGATATGGTCTTGACATGTGGCCTTACTTGAGTGGAGACAAAGTTGTGGGTCACTTTTATAATTTTACCTTTTTTCAATGCGGGCTCAAAAACACAAATTGCTCTGTCGGCCCGCCTCCCTACTTTGACCTTCGATGCGGGCTTAATATTTGACTTTTTCCTTGGTGTGGGTGGGGTTGTGGGTCACTTTTTAACTTTAATCCCCTTTAATGAAAATAAGGCTCAAATTCTCAAATCTCCCTAATGGCCTGCTTCCCCTGCCTTGACTTTCTATTTGGGCTTAATATTTGACTTTCTCCCTTTTGTTTGGCGGGGCCATATATCTGACCCTGACACGTGGAGAGCTGGCGCTCATTTAGAACCTACCTTTGGATTTTTCCTTTGAAGTTGCACCAGGCTGACATGTGGAGAGATGGAGCTCATTTGGAACCCGCATTTGGATTTTTCCTTGAAGTTGCGCTTTAAGGCGACAAGTGGAGAGCTCTCTGGTTCTTTTGTACTTAGCTGATTTGGGATTACTATCCACTTGACTTATGTTGACCTCTAGACACGTGGAGAAATGGTGCTCATTTGAAGATTGGCCCTTTGGTTTCATTACTGAAATTGTGTCATTGAGGCACGTGGAGGCTTCGTTGACCCACTCATACTTAGTCAATTTAAGCAATTAGCTATGTCCCCTTTTTTAGACCTGGGACATGTGGAGGATTAGCACAAGTTTCAAAACTACCCCTAGCTTCAACCCTTGAAATTACATTGGTGAAGCACATGGCATTATCCGCTAAACCTTCCATACTTAGTCAATTCGAGATTTTTTTGTCTTCATTTTGGACCCTAGACATGTGGAAATCTTCCACTTATTTAAAGATTGTCCCTTGGGCCTACCACTTGGAGTTACGTCGATGAAGCATGTGGCACCATCTACTATTTCTTGAAACATGGCCATGCCACATCCAATCGAGATATCCACGTACTACTTGTGGATGCTGGGGCAAAAATTAACAGGGAAGATATGCCCGTCATTCCCAACTACGGGAAGAAATAAACAGAAGAGGAAAAACTCCACTTGTATGCCCAAATTTTGAATTTATTTCGTGAACCAAGTAATTGAAAAAATACAAGGTTCGATGATCCATGGCCATAGAAGGATTGAAAATATCATTTAAATGAGGACAAACATTAAAATTTTCACGTCTCTAGACAGAAAAACAGAAAATTTATCAAAACGTGCGGAGAGTTTAAACAACTTCAAATCATGAATTTCTCTATCTTTCCAAACTTCCAACTTTACTTGAACACTTCTAGAGGGCGTGAGCTCAAAATTTTGAATTTGACTTTAAAATGAGGGGGATTTTGAGGGTGACAACAGCTAGCTCTATCTTGGGGACATGACATGGACTGAGCATAGTGAATACATGACATGGGAATCTAGAATCTCAATCTCTAGACCTTGTAATTCATTGACCAATGCCTTATCCATTGGGCCTTGTAGAGTCATGTACCACTTCAAGAAAGAAATATCAAAAGAAGGAAACACAAACACACAAATGGGAAGGAAACACACGACACGCAACAGAAGGGGAAACAAAACCACACAATGGAAAGGGAAACACACCTATGGTACAAGGCAGGGGAACAACCCACTTTCACTGATGATACAATTTCAAGTATTTCCCACTCCAAGGCAATTCCAGTGGCGTTCCATCCAAATATGAGAGAAGAAAAGTGTTCTCACCACAAGCTTAACAAATCTGGTATGGCTCAAGCTATAATGAATCAAACTTTCCATGGTTGCCTTTTGGTTCTCTTCTCTTGTCCCATAGAAAGATGAAGTCTCCAACTTTGAATTCTCTTACCTTGGCCTTCTTATCAAAAATATTATTTACATTCAATTGGTGCTCCTTAATGTGATCCACCACTTGGAGTCTATTTTCTTCCAAATTTCTTAAGAAAGAGGATCCTCTTGTCAATGGAATCCTTGTACTACCATCTTCTATTGCTGTAGCAGCTGAGAGCCGGCATCTCGATCATGAGAGGAATTTCTACTTCAACCCCATACAGCAGGTTGGAATGGTGACATACCTATTTCCTTCTTAGGGGTGATCTTATCCACCCACAATGCGTCAATCATACAACCTTTTGTGCTAATTCCTTTAATTCTCATTTACAAGCTTGCAGAAAAATGGTCACAATTTTCTTATTGTTTGATTCGGCCTATTGATCGAGAAAGCACTTAGTTAAACTTGCACATAGATTTCACATGGAAGAATAGCACAAGAGAAAAGGCATGAAGGTATAAGAAGGTGTCACACTCGGAGGTGTAGAGTCAGACTCTCAAGAACTTAACCGATTTTGGGGATCAGATCTATTCTTAGAGATTGGCATGCGAGCACACAAAGCAATGCCAAGACTTGCGCACCACTCTTCATGGAGATTTTTGAAGGACATGTCAACTCACTCTTGCATGGGCATAAGTTAAGAATAGATCCATCACTTCAGTTAACTATCAACAATCTATAGATAGCATACTTGCATGTATGGCTATAATTGTAAGAAGGCACGTGGTTGTTATTAGCATGTGACCTATTTTTGGTAGAGTTAAGTGGTGAAGGGCTAGTTCCCCACCCTATATATATGTAATGAATTACTTAGAAAATATATAGACATATATAGAGATACGGATGGAAACATATGTTTTGAAGAATGGGAAAACATGAGTACATGTGACTGGATAGTTGTAATAGAACCATGCGCACATGCCTAGTATTGTATGAAGTTTCTGTATTATTGGTACAATGAATAGATAAAGGAAATTGGCCAAACAAACAGTGTTTGATGTGTTTTATCAATGCATGTTATTATCTTCATGATGATTTACCTTTAAGCGCTTATAGATCTAGTTAAATATAATGATGAATAGATGGATTAGTTCCTAAACTATATGTTTACTACTTTATCATACCACCATTCTGCTATTACAACTCTTAAGAGGGACCCAGTACCTTTGCGTGCTTCGGGTGAGCACTCAGCCTAGGCTGAGTGATGTGCCAGTGCGACTAGGTGTTAACTAATAATTCTAGGCTGCATCATTGGTTCCATTACCGGGACCTCTTTTTCAGTTGTTTCAGAATGGTTCATGATGAAGACATACCAGCTAACCTTGGTGAGCGTTGAAGAATGGATTCATGATCTGGAGGAAGAATACGCACGGAGGTTTGACACTGGATCCATGGATTTAGCACATGTACTTGGGTAGAGTAGAATTTGTATGATAGTTTATACGAAAGCTTATTTACTATCTTTCCAGTAGAATTATACGAATGGTTGATTACGTATGCATCTAAGTGGAATTAGAGGTATCGCATGCTTGTTTGGACATAGGAGGAATTTCAAACACTATATGATGTTGACCTAAGTTAGACTCGTGCAGTAGATACCTGGTTTCATGGTGTCCTAAATAGCTATATTTTGGAGTATTCAATTTTGACTTATTCGTGCCTAGAGGTAGTAGAGTTCTAGTTTCTACGGTATCCTAGAGGGACGTATTTGCAAGGTATTCCACTAGAATCAAAATACTAATGGTAACATTGAACTTGGAAGCTAAACCCATGGAAAGCTAAAGAATCTCCACGTGTGGGGGCAGGAACAAGATTGGTGAAAGATGGCAGACCTAGCAGCAGAACATGGTAAAGGGAAGAGAGGTGGATGAAGTATGATGAGGCGTGCGAGAGGGAATTATGCAAGAGGCAAGAAATTGTAGAATGGATGGTGTTGTGGAGAGAGATGGCTCATGAAGGATTTGAGGCTCATGGGGAGGAAGAAGAGCAAGAGCATCAGGGACTCCCCATCTAGGGAAGCATGATAGAGAACCCTCTTCAGCCCCACAAGGGAGCACACCAAGTAGATATGACCTGGGCCATGGGCGTGCATACAAGCCAACTTGTATACCTAGCCCTTGTGCTTGGTATTCCAAAGATCTAGTATATCAGTAAAAATAGTTTTAATTTAGGAAGTGAAAGCATAGAAATAGGTCAGATAGCAAGTACACCAATGGCAGCATAGACAACTTTGTTATTCTTTGGGGGTACGTTTTCAGGCTCATCATCTACACAGAATATGAGTGCGCTAAGTGTGGGAATCACCTCTGGAGCTGGGACCACTTCCCAGACTATAGGGGTCTAGTATAGTACCACTTTGTTGGGGCACAGGGGAGTGCATCCATGGGCCCTATTCCAAATTCTGAGAGGAGGATCGGGTGGTATGGGTAGTTCTAGTTCCGGTGGTTCGGGTGGTATTAGAGGAAGAGGAAACCAAGGAGGTTCTGGGTCGGGTGGTCAAGGCCCGCAGCAACCCCAGAACATTTATATGGAGATGTCCCTTCATCTCCTAGAATACAGAGGTATCAAGGATGCTTTGCTAAACATGTTCATATGTGTAAAATATTGTGGCATGCAAAAGGTATTATGGCCCTTGAGTGCAAGGCAAGTCAATTTGCTACTACATTGTAGGTGCGCGTGCACAGCTGGTATAGGAAGTTTGATCCCAATCAAACTTGTATTGACTATGCAGCATTGAAATATGCTTTCTTAAAAGAGTTCCACATCCCAAAGTTTGAGCAGAAGAGTATAAGTGCACTCAAGGATATAAAGCAAGGCACTACTGAAAGTGTATGTGAGTATGATGCGTGATTTAAAACACTTCTATCCAAACTCTCTTATGACATTCATGTAAGTCAGCATGCACAATGGTTTGTCGGGGGATTGATTACCCCATTTTGAAGAGCATTGTCACATAAGACTTATATCGATCTGCACAAAAGCTTGGAAGCTACTTTATGTGTCAAGCATTGGGAGTATTGACACTTTGAGTAGTCCATTCTTGGAAGCTCAGATAGCGGCTATGGTAAAACAGTTAGAGAAATTATCGGCAAACTCAAATCATGAAACGTGTTTAGGAATCGGGTGTGCAAGGATTATGAAGTGGAAAGGCACACTAAGGATAGTTTCCCTCATAGAACTGTATGTTCATTGTTATTAGACTGTGAGATTTGCCATTTGAACCATGATGCTAGTCACTGCCCCCTACTACAATGCACGATCAGGAAGAATGTGTCCTCCTTTTGTAAAATTTGTAGGTCCATGACCCATGATACTAAGGACTGTAGATTGATTGGCCAGATCCATGATGCCATTGATATTGGGGTCAGACAGGTGAGTGTGGCTGATAATTCTAAAGGGAAGAATGAGCATCAGGATAGGGATTATAATAAAACGCTATGACAGGAATGACGGAAGGTTTGAAGGGGCTTGTGAAAGGGGACAAGGATATCAAGGCGGATATGGAGGATGAGGCCGAGGTGGAGGAAGGAGTGAATTCCCTTGAGGAACTTGCTATACATGTGGTTCACCTGACCATTATAGGCGTGAATGCCCGCAGAATATTTCATGTTCATTTTGTGGAAAGGGGCATAGTTATGAAGAGTTTCCGAACTTGTATGAGCATCTCAATAAGTAGCACAAGCAAGAAAACAAGGGCGTGGGGATGGTTAGAATCCAGTGTGTTGTAAAGAACTAGTGGATGCCAAAGTTAACACCAGAACCCGAGGTGGTAACAGTCAATATAGCCACACGTGCTAAGGCGGCACGCGTAAGAGAGTGTTGCAAAAAGCTGAAAATCACTATGGAGGAGGTTTTTACATGCTAGATATACAGATCCAACTCATCAAAAAGAAGTCTATCAGGACACAATGGAGGTCCTTAGGAGCCTTCAAGGTGAGATACAAGGTTTAAAAGAGCAGTCTCGAAAATTGGAGCACAAGGATATAGAACAAGCCCCATCGGATATTGATGACATCAGAGAGGTATGTAGAATGTTGCGCCAAGAGAATATTATTCCTTTATTAGGAAATTGGTTGAAAGGGAATACTCCACATACGGGAATTGAGACTAGAAGACAAATACTACATGCGAATCTTCCCCCTAATAGCATTGACTATGACAATGAGATCACTTTGAATGTTGTTGTGGATGAGTGGTCTTTGAGAAATATTCTAATTAAACAGTGTGGAAGTAAATTTACTTACATTGGATCCGTGGGAGAAAATGGGGAGACCCACATTGCAGCCATCATCTAATGTATTGTTCATGGAAAATAGAACAAAGGATACTCCCATAGGAGTTTTGAAGGATGTATATATCATTATACAAGTGCCAAGTTCACGGGAGACTTTGAAGTGCTAGCACTTGCGGAAGCAGATAGTTTCCCAGCTTTGCTTGGGTGCCCTTGGTGTTATGTGAACAATGTTGATTTGAGGTTTAACAAAGGGTATATCAACTTCGAGAACAAGGAGGAAAGGGTCATAATACCATTGACAGATGGAAAATCTATGCCATATGTCAAACCTTTAGCGAAGAGGACTTAAACAGAATCTATGTACGTGTTATTCAGATCCAGAGGTCAATGATCCATCTAAGGAAGGAATCCTTCATTGGGAATATTTTCAATCAATCAGAATACTACTTGGTATTTCTTGTGATAATTAGGCTCATGGCACTTATGAACTGGTGGGGCATGAAGTTAAGCACGTGGTTACTTGAAAGATGGGTTTTCACTCTGTTCGATGTATAGGTCACGTAGTACCCCGTTATACTGGATCTGAAGATTTGGCTGGGTTCTTATAGGCCATGGAAACAAATTGGTTGACCAGCTTAAATGACACACTATGCTATCATATACTTTGGGTAGGGATGGCCACGTGCTAGTGGGTAATCCATAGGATAATCTCTTAGAATGGGAAATGATTGGGACCGCCTTATCAACCAAGTTTTCAAGAAGTAATGCACCTACAAAAATAAGCCCTTATCATGGTGATCAACCTACTCAACATCATATCTAGCAGTGTGAGAGACTCTGGACAGTAGGATAGGAAGCATTACCACCTTCACTTTGGGTGCATCGGTTTTATTCTACTCTACAAGGTTACACGCGTGCTTGGTATGTCTATGCTAAATTACATCGCGACACTGCAATCTGAAAACTTTGACTGCAGGGATGATCCAAACATTTGACTTCTTTTCATCTACACCACTAGTGAACAATGGGAGACAGTGGGAAAGTGGAAGAACTTGTTCAAGAATTATTTGGTGAGATAGAGACAGGGGCGCACTTTGTGGATGAAGAAGATGATATCATATTACTTGAGTGCGCTTCTCTGGAAAAAGATAAGGGGAAGATGGTTTACATAATTGATGAGGAGGAAGTTGAGCACTTGGACGTGGATCATTCACATGGAACACGTGAAGTGTTATCCAGTGTGGATGTAGATGTGCGTGCATATCATGAACCTATGAAGACAACAAAGGTCAATATAGGCATAGAAGTTAAACCTAAGGAGGTGATAATTGGGGATTACTGGTCAGAATCAGAGGTAGCAAAGATCATAGAGTTACTTCGAGACTATGAGGACTTATTCCTAAGAGGATACCATGAACTTAAAGGTGTGCATATATCACTTGGAGAAATGAAGATAAATCTCAAGGAAGGTGCACACCCTATTAGGAATTGACCATATCGGATGAATCCCAATTTGCATGAGAAAGTAAAGGAGCGAGATAGACAAGATGCTAAAATCTAGGATCATTCAACCATTGGATGAATCAAAATGGGCCAGTCCTATGGTGATAAGCATAAAAAGGATGGTAGGATTCAAATTTGTGTTGATTATAGGGAGTTGAATGCAGCATGTGTTACAGATCCCTTTCCTACGCCATTCACGGAGGAAATATTAGGAGTGGCTGGGCGTGAAATATATTCATTTACAGATGGGTTTTCAAGGTATCATCAGGTTAGGATTGCCCCAGAAGATCAAGAGAAGACCACCTTCACTACTGAATGGGGAAGCTTTGTTTATACTGTGATGCCTTTTGGATTGAAGAATGCCCTGCTATATTTTCAAGAATAGTGGTACAAGCCTTCAAGGATTTTATTCATAACTTCTTACAGGTCTATCTTGATGATTGGACCATTTATGGGCTGATTAAGGATCATTGTGACAATCTGCGCTTAATGTTTGAAAGATGTCGATAGTTGAGTATCTCATTAAACATCAAGAAGTGCATCTTTGCTACTCCCTTTGGCACACTCTTAGGACATATTATCTACAAGGAAGGGTTGTTGGTTGATCCAACTAAAGTTGCAGTTATCATTGGCTTGAAAGTGTCGGCCAGTCAGTGTGAGGTGCATGGATTTTGGGTCATACAGGGTATTACCGGAAGTTTATAAAAGGGTATGCAAAAGTTGTCGCACCCTTGGAAGAATTGCTCTAGGGAAAAGGTACGTTCTACTAGGGGAGTCACAACAATGCGCGTTTGAGATATTGAAGCAGAAACTTACTACCACACCTATCTTGCATTTTCCTTCATGGGATAAACCTTTTCATGTTCATGTGGATGCTTCTGGCACAGCCATTGGTGTTGTCTTAGCTCAACCAGAGAAGGTATCATTGATCATCCCATTTTCTTTGCTAGTAGGAAGTTGACCCCTGCAGAATAGAATTATACCACTACAGAGTGCGAGGCCTTGTCCATGATCTATGCCTTGCACAAATTTCATCAGTATTTGTTGGCTACCCCTTTGTGTTTTATACAGATCACATGGCATTAAAATATTTGGTGAACAAGCCCATTTTACAGGGGCGCATATGTCGATGGATACTCTTATTTCAGGAGTTTGACTTTACAGTCATGGTAAAACTAGGAAAAAGCAATTTTGGACCGGATCACCTATCTAGAATTCAATCAGGGGAAGAGGCACAAACAATAGAAGAGACCATGCCTGATGCACAAGATGTATAGGTTACAACACACGCCATCGGAATTAGAGGACATTGTTGTCTTTCTAAAGACTAGTATGGCACCAGATAACATGAAAGCTTTAGAGAAGAAGTAACTTGCTATTCGTGGGCACCATTAATGTTAATTAGTGGTGATTTGTACAAGTTAGGCAAAGATGAGGTGTTATGTCGTTGTGTCTTGGAGCATGAACGGAAGGAAATAATGGAAGAAGCACATGGTGGTATTACAGGTGGCCATTATGTAGGTGATGCAACAACACATAAGATCCTACTTGTTGGGTTGTGGTGGGAAACATTATACAAGGATTGTAAAGAGTATTGTAAGACATGTGACCATTGTCAATGTCTCGGTCGACCAGGACAAAGGGATGAGATGCCCCTATGACTAATAACAAGTGCATAACCCCTTTGGAAATGGGCAATTGACTTTGTTGGGCCTATTTCACCAGCTACGTAGGACTGGATCATGCTATATCATCACTTGTATAGATTATCTTACCCAATGGGCAAAAGCAACACCTACAAAGGATTATACAGTAGCTACAAGTAAAGGTTCTTATGGGAGAATGTTCTTACAAGGTATGGTTGTCCTTTAAGTTTAACAAGTGATAGGGGCACACATTTTTTAAATGAGACAATAAGAATTATTTTAGACAAGTTTATGGTTGCCCACCATAAAACTACACCCTATCACCCTCAGGAAAATGGGACTATTGAGGATTTTAACAAGATCTTGAGCCACACATTGACCAAGATTTGTGATGTTGGGAGGAAAGATTGGGATGATAAAGTATCTGATTGTTCTTTGGGCTTATAGAACAACATACAAAATATTGAACAAAGCCACACCTTTTCAATTGGTGTTTAGCGCAGAAGTTATTCTACCTCTAGAATTTATGTTACCTTCCTTATGCATTGCACACGTTGGAGGTCTAGCTAATGAGCAAGCCTTGGAAGAACGAATTACAAAGATGGTTCAACTAGATGAGTGCCGAGCCATCGTACGCTAGTCAAAAACAGGAGAAAGTGTGCCAAAAGGCATGGCATGATCGGCACATCAGGGATAAGAAACTTGCGGTGGGACAAATGGTACTTCTATATGACTCCAAGTTTTGTGCCCATCCAGGAAAGCTCAAGGTGCATTGGTTGGGGCCATATGTTATTACTCATATACTTGAGTCAAGTGCTTTCCAGTTAGACACTATTGATGGCACACGGTTGCCCGATTACTTTAATGGGAGTAGGTTGAAGCCCTACTATAAATAAGTCTTCTTGGTGTTTGTAATAAGGTAGTATTACCAGATACATTAGGTTTCCCTTTATGCATTTCCTTAATGTATTTCTTTCAACGTCGCTATGCTTTGTCAATTTTAGCTCTTGTTTGTGTAATAAGCGCACTTGTGCACATGAAACTAACTACAATATGAAGCATGTTGATGCACAGAGGACTGTACATCCTTTTTCATGTGGGGTGGATTGTTGGTGACTCTCAGGTATATCTTTTGAAGATGTCATGTTGTGGGTGTTGAGAAAGAAGGTTGCTAAGGGTAACTGACAAAAGATTGCTTCTCAAGATAAGAAAGGATGAAGATGGATAAGGGAAAGTATAACGTGAGGTAAGTGGTGGCCATGGTAATTACTAGGAGATGGTGCAGTGACAAGGTACTTGGGCACTAGAGCGTGCACTGAAGAGAAGTCTATGACAAAGGGTAAAGAGGTGCACTAGAAGGTTATAGCTTTGGCGTGAAAATATACCGCGTGGAAATGATAAAAATGGGTCATAAATGAGGAGAATTTGGTAGGTGGAGGAGCAATTAATGTAGCAAAAAGTAGAAATCTATATAAGGATGGGATGTGATTTCATTTTTACCCTTACAACTATGAGAATTCGATAAAGAGCCTATACGCAAAGAGCATAAAGCTAACTAATTCAAGGTACGAAGCAAGCGAACCAGGTGCGGAGAAGAGATTTTTTTATTAGAAAGGCTTGGATCCCCTAGGAAAAGGGTTTGACAAAGTAGAGTAATAAAATAGAGCTAGGGTGTGCAAGTTCGGGATTACAAATTAGGGCACGGAAGAATCGGGTTAGGGTTCAAGCAAACTACTCAAAACACACAACAACTAATCTACAAAACAAAACCCTAAAAGAAGAATGACACCAAAGAAGAAAGCAGCACCAGTAAAAGAAAAGAAGAAGGTGGTGGTGGAAGAAGAGGAGGAGATGGCCCCGGAGAGCAATTTCTCTTAAATACAGTACCCTGAAGAAGTTATTATGGGGCAGGAATGGAATACCCACATAAGACAGAGCAAGATAAGTGAATACAATCACCAAACCAGTGAAAACCAGAAGAAGTTAGATGACCTGCTCACCTCTCGAATGAAGTTATGCCAAGGAGAAGCTACTCAAAGGAAATGGTGTCTACCAACTTTATGAGCTTCCATACTTTGGAAAGTATGCACCCCTATATAGATGGCTGATGAGCCGAGTCCATGAGGACTTTTTCTACTTCACAGATGGAGGGTAAGATTGACACCCATCCTTATTGCCACAGTTACTGGATTATGGGAAACAGAAAAGACATTAAGACCGAATTAGCTGACAAAAGTGCCATTTTGGAGACACAGAAGGCACTGGGCTATCAAAAAGGACCATGCGGGATGGACATTGACAAATTGAAAAATTATCCAGTAGTATAGGCAAGAAAGCACATCTAACCACAAAATTGAATGACCAAGAACGTTGGTCCCAAGTTAATTCTATGTGGTTGCATGTGGCCAAGCGCATGTCAGAAGGAGTAACTTATAACATTGTCGATTCATTACAGAGTGGATAGTTAAGGAAGCATGCAAAGGGAGTAAGATAAGTTTTGGATGCATCCTTCTAAGTTTGGTCTTCATGGAGATTGGGGTACCAGATGGCCCAAAAGAGAACATATGGGAATACCCCATGAATCATAAGTCTCCAGCTTGAGTGATTCAGCAAGTATCAGTGCAAAGGGGCGATGATGGAGGAGGTTAAGGAGTGCGCTGAGATGTGGTATGATAGGCTCCGTGTAACGTTTGGGGAAGAATGGTGCATACCCAAGGATTTTCCCTCGGTCCTTGGAAAATAGGTACAGTTTAAGGTCTACCAACACTTCTGCATTGCATACTTCCCAATGGTAGATGGGTCATGGAGCCCCTGGTGTAAACTGCCATATGCATTTCCCACAAGACTTCCAAGTTACAGTTCATCGGTTCACCAACACATGGAGGTTGGTGTTTAATGCAGACAAGGTGGATTATAAGTATCACACCCTGCGAAAGACTTATGGATATCTAGGAGGAATGCATATAATGAGAATAACATCTTGGAAATCTTGAGCATTAAGCTAGAAACACTGGCCATTGTGGATATCGGGGCCACGCTAATATACCTCCAACTGAAGCCCAAAATGGAGAGTAACAAGTATGTGGAGAATGAATTCACACTTCCAGGGCCACCAAAGGGCAAACATACTATGGAGAACATTTCGGTACCTAGGACCTCTGCGCCAAGCAAGATGATGAGGAAGAGGATGAAGAACATGAAGATAGTGGTGGCCTAGTTCGAAGGAGGAAGTAGCCATCTGGTCAGGAGGGTGAGCACATGACAACTCCCTAGGGAGAAGGAGCTACGGGGGAGGAGCAGGGCGCACAAAGATTTAAGAAGGTGTTTAAGTACACAAGGGCGTAAGGAGAAACCTCACAGGTGAAGGAGCCAGAGGAGAAGAAATGAAGAAAACTTAGGCTAAGCAAGGAGACAGAAGAGTCTAAGGAGAAGGCACCTCCCTCTCCAACTAAAGAAGAGCCTCAACATGAGGAGGAGAAGATGGAAGGAGAAGAAGGGGATCAATCAGAGGCTACACAAGACAAGGGTGGGGATACATCTGGTATTCCCAACCTTGATGCAACCATTCCAAGAGGACCCCGATCCCATCGAATAGGGGAGGACCAAGGCACATACCATGGGGTATGCAGAAGACCCAAAGCTGATCATTCACACTCAGTTCTAGAGCACCATCGAGTAGAAGGATTTATTCGGATGGGCACTCATGGATGAGGACAAGGTGACTCTACACACAAGGAAGTAGCTCTCATGGTCTATGCACATGCATATGGATGAGCCTCGACTTTGATGTCGGTGAAGAATCGTGTGCATCAAGATGGTTGAAGAAGGCACCAAACACACCACATGATGATCAAACCAATGGTGATGTCAGATGAGTAGGTGAGTAATGCTCGGTCAAAGTATCCTCTGAAGTAGCAAGAAGAAACATAGATAAATCTGCTACCATCAAGGCACTGACAGAGAAATTAAAAGCCAAAGATGTGGAGATAGCATGCCTAGTATAGGAAAAGGACTTAATCAAAAGAAAATATGACACTTTTGTTAGTATGGCAGAGGAAATTGGAGATGATGTTCTAAAGGTACGCCCACATTTGGAATCTGGGTACCAAAAGAATTTCCTTCTACAATGCATTATGTCAAGACAATAATAACATTAGTGTTGGAAGATGAGAAGGTGCGCGTATCCTCACAGCCCAAGGACTCCAGGGAAAAGTCAGAAAAGTCATAGGCTACAATAGCTAGGAAGATTGCTACTTATGAAGGTCTACTGCAAGCCACCCACGATGAACTGAAGAAGGCTGATCATGTGCTAACAATATGCATAGCCCCAGATGCACTGATCATGGTGAAAACATTGGAGGAGGAGAATGAGGTCCACAAGGCGATGAAGGATGCTTCCCTAGGCCACGCTGAATGCTTAGTCCTGGTAAAGAAAAAGTGTGAGGCACTAGCTATGGCATAGGCACCGCATAAGGAGAGGTTGGAGGAGCTAGGAAAGCTCATTTCTCAGAAGATGGATGTACTTGGAAGGGGTGCAAACCTCTATGTCAAGCATAATGCTTGTAATACAAAATGAGCAAGGGAAACTCTCCATGGAAGAGCTGTAGTCCATCATTGCAGATGCCTAAGATAAAGCAGGAGTAGCACTAATAGCATGGGAGAACCTAGAAGCAGATATCAAAGAAGAATATCCAAAGTTGCTACTTCAGGATGAGACGGAGGGGCCTGAGGCCTAAACAGTTTTGTTAGCTATGTATATCTTCTTCAAAATTCTTATTCAAAATTCTTTATTCAACTATTCTTTATTTATCCATTCTTTGTATAAGTTTTGGACATCGCCATTGTTGGGGTGACAATGAGATTAGTGTGGGGTAATGTTGATCAGAGAAAACACTTAGTTGAACTTGCACATAGAGTCCACGTGGAAGAATAGCACAGGAGAAAAAGCATGAAGGTATAGGAAGGCATCACATGCGGAGGTGTAGAGTCAGACTCTCAAGGACTTAACTGATTTTGGGGATCAGATCTATTCTTAGAGATTGGTGTGTGGAGCACACAAAGCAATGCTAAGACTTACGCGCCACTCTTCATGGAGATTTTTGAAGGACATGTCAACTCACTCTTGCATGGGCATAAGTTAAGAATAGATCCATCACTTTAGTTAACTATTAGCAATCTATAGATAGCATACTTGCATGTATGGCTATAATTGTAAGAAGGTGTGTGGCTGTTATTAGCATGCGACCTATTTCTGGTAGAGTTAAGTGGTGAAGGGCTAGTTCCCCACCCTATATATATGTAATGAATTACTTAGAAAATATAGAGACATATATAGAGATATAGATGGAAACATATGTTTTGAAGAATGGGAAAACATGAGTACATGCGATTGGATAGTTGTAATAGAACCATGTGTGCATGCCTGGTATTGTATGAAGTTTCTGTATTGTTGGTATGATGAATAGATAAAGGAAATTGGCCAAAAAAACAAGTGTTTGATGTGTTTTATCAATGCATGTTATTATCTTCATGATGATTTACCTTTAAGCGCTTATAGATCTGGTTAAATATAATGATGAATAGATGGATTAGTTCCTAAAATATATGTTTACTACTTTATCATACCACCATTCTACTACTGCAACTCTTAAGAGGGACCCGGTACCTTTGCGCGCTTCAAGTGAGCACTCAGCCTAGGCTGAGTGATGTGCCAGTGTGACTAGGTGTTAACTAATAATTCTAGGTTGCATCATGGCCTATCTATTTCCTTATGGATAGTAGTCGAAGAATGAGATAGGAGATTTTGTAGTGATAGTAAAACTCAATCAAAGCAAAGTCTTGAAGAGAAATAGGCGATTATCTACTAGAATCTTCAGGCACTCTCGAAACGGAATATGATATTCTCCTTGATGAATTTACATATTGTTTCAGTGTTGGCTTGTTTGGTCGGAATGGCTTCTACCCATTTAGTGAAGTAGTTTGTTGTAGTGAGTACATAGGTGTTCCCCATGCTTGAGTGAGGGTTCAAAACACCAATGAAATCTATCCCCCACTATTGAAATGGTTCTTCAATAACCACAGCCCGAGTGGTAATGCAGCAAGTTGTGGTCTTCCAACGAACTATTGGCATGCTTTGCATTTAGAAACCCAATCTTGAGTGTCTACAAAGATGGTGGTACAATAATACCTTCCTTGGAGGATCTTGTGTGTAGTGACCCTTGCTGAAAAATTTCCACCACATGCTTGGTCATGGTATGCTTTAAGCAACTTTTCTTGTTGCTCTTTATCTATGCACCTAAGGAAACAACCATCCAGACCTCTTTTGTAAAGCACATGATTCTAGATTACAAATTTAGCTGCCTTCAACTTGAGTGTTCTCCTTTTCTTGTAATCAAGATGGGGAGGGCATTCTTTATAAGTCAGTAATAGTCCTCAAAATCAATATCAGCATACCACTCATCAAAGTAGTGGTGACAAAGAGGACCTATGGGTTGTCTTCTCGAACAAGTTGAGCACGCATAGTTTTCTTTGCCATGTTGAACTTTGAATTTTTCATCTTCAGCAATCAACTTACACAAGCCATTTCCCTTATCCACCAAATCATGATTGGAGGTTCAGATCTCCAAGTCATATTCTTGATTCTTTGCAATTTGATTTCCTCTTTTAGCTCGGGATCCTGCTATGTCAAGATGGATTTAATTACACCATGTCATAGTGGGTCATCACCATTTGTGGAAAGTCGGGCAAGAAGCTCCGTATGGGAATTGAGGATGTAAAACTTGAAGTCTTTACAGCCTTGACCACCGTATATGCATGCATGATTCTCCAATTGGTTGTAATTTATCTCATGCTTTTTCAAAGGACAACTCATGAAAGCAATAGGTGCTTCCATGCCTTCATCATTTTTCCGAACGAGAACGGTAGAGAGTGTATATTCGATGCATAACAATACATGATGGATTTTTATTAAAATCTATAGATACAAAAGTCGATCCTTGGAAATGGATTTCTTGATCTCTTCAAATGTTGTCTTCCCTTCATTGTTACATTTGAATTTTTCTTGTGGTTTCATCACCCTTGGAAGTGATGTGCTTAGTCAACTCAACAAACTCAAGCAAAAATGACAAAGAAAGTTCACCTTTCCAAAGAATGAATGAACTTCTTCTTGCTTGTGGGTAGGGATAATGCTTGAATGGATCTAATCCTCTTAGGATCAATGTGTGCTCCATGTTTGTTCATAATGTGCCCCAACCGCTCCTCGACAAATTCATCTTGCAATACAGTCCCAACCGATCTTTCGATAACTTGCCTTCTATGACTCCAAAATGCACTTTTTGATTTAGTGATATGCCATGTTTCTTACACCTTAATAAATCATTAGCAAGTAATTGTTCCAAGTGATAGATATGATCTCCATTCTTCTTTGAAAATATCTTGTGAGATCAGGTTCTTTTGTAGTCTTTTCCTTTGAAACATTAAATAATACCGAAGATGCAAGACACAGCTAGATCATTCCAAGTGCCTTCTGATCCAACAAATCCCATTCCGCATCTATCATACTCGAGGGTTTGTTCACCTTCTCAGACAACAGAGTATAAAGATCCTTCTGATAAAGGTAATCTTCCATCTACATCTTCCAAAGACTAAAATTCTACCCGTTGAATTTATCAACCCTAGATCTTCCATCATCTTCCATAGCTCCCACTCAAGCTAAAAACTTTCCCTGTGATTCAACACTTCAACAAACCAAACTAGGCTATGATACCAATTGTTAGGAAATAAGAGATAAAATATGCGAGAATAATCCTTACATGTTAATCGCAACATTAGAAACTCGATATGCAGAAAAATATTACAGATCTCAAATAAAAGTGTAGAATAAATAACACAATGTAGAGAGACAAGATTTAATGTGGTTCACCCAATTTTGGCTACGTCCACCAAGAATCTCTTACTCATAGTTTATTACAAGTCTCCACTCTCTCAATACAATACCTTGATCTGTTTGGGAGCTATGCTCAAAAAACTCTACATAATTCACACATGAATTCAAAGCACATCTCCAATACATTTGCTTGTCTATCTATCATATGCATAAGACCATATAAATAGACATTTTCTTAATTATTTTGATACAAAACCGTGGGTATCAAAACAATGGGCAAAAATCGTGGGTATCAAAACAATGGGTACCGAAAAACCATGGGCCCAAAAATAGCCCATAATGGTTACCCATTACCCATGGGTTAATAAACCACCCATGAAAATTTTCTTCGGGGGCTTCACCCCCAAACCCCCTTGACCCGCTCACCGGCGAGCGGGACCACCGTAAAAATACCCGAGTGTAACACATAGAAGGTGTACCACACTCTAACATGAAAACAAGCTCCACAAACATAACAATTAGATGACTTACTTGGCATAGTAGCATGATCCTCGACAACCGGTGAGTATGGTTTTTCTTTGGATGACTCCATAAAAGGTGGTAATGGTGATCCTCTATTGATGATTTTATTTTGTGTGACTTCTCGGATGAGAATATTCTTTATTCTTTGTATCCTTTACCACAACGGTTGAGGATGAAGCACCTTTTCGGGATTGTGCATGAGTGAAAACAACACATGAGAAACTTAAGGATTCTTCATCATGCTCATATTCATCATCAATGTACTCAATTAGGCCATTATGCATATCAACTTCCTCAACCTCAAGATAGTTTTCATAGTCTTCCATATTTTCTTCTTCGCCATTAATTTTTTCTTCCTCCTTCGAATCTTTGGTGTCGATATGGCATCTACTGGTGGTGCTTCAAGAGCAAGCTGATGAAGAGGTGGAGAAATCCTTGGCCTATCTAGAGGGTTTGGTTTCTTTGATGCATTTTATTGTGATATGAGATAGCTACTTCTTCAAGGCAACCAAGTCATTTTCCATTTTTGGAACATCAGATCTGTGGTGACAGAGTTTGAATTCTAACCCTTTTGCTTTCCATTGGGGCCTTTCACCTTTCTGGAAAGGATTAGATCATCATTGGTTTCTATTTCATAGTCTTGGGCTTCCCTCAATGTTCTTGGTTGGGCTCTTCTGAGGAAGAAACCTACTTTTGATGGCAAAGCACTGATGAAAAACCTCTTCAAATTATTTTCAGGAGGCACCACATCTTCAGGGATCCTTCTTATCACTCTATCATATCTTTCTACGAAGTCCCTCATTGACTCAGAGGTTTCTTTCTTCATTTGTACCAATTGGACCAAAAGATCATGACAATCTTTTATGCTCTTGAACCTGTGTTCAAATGCACTTCTTATATCCTCCCAACAGGTGACGGACCTCGGGGTAGCATGTAGAACCATTCAATAGCTTTCTCTTGAAGTGACTCCATAAAGAGTTAGACTAAAACATCTTCATCCTCAACACCCAACACACCGCAAGCAGTGATAAATGTTGCTACATGCTCTTCAGGGAGTTGTGAACCATCCCCTCTGAATTTTGGAAAGTTTTTTCTCGAGCCTCTCAGTAGCTCATGGAGTGGTTGAGCAAGAGCTAGTGGACCAGTGTTTCCTCCCCATGGTACATTAGGACTACGGGCCTCACGATCCCCCATCCTATTCCTATTTCAAGCTTCCAACATTCTACACAACCAGTGGATTCTACTCGCTGCTCTTTCATCTTTCTTGGCTTGAAGTCTCTTGATTTATTTGAGTTGAGCTCTTATTTCTTCTTCGGCTCTCACCTCTCTTTCTCTAGCTTCTTATTTGGTCTCTATGTCAATTAAGTCTACAAGGTTCTCATTGATGTATGGAGATTCACCATCCAAAGAATTGGCAACACTCGTGTTCTCAACATGACTGGTTACTTGAAAAGGAAGCCTCTGGATTTTGAGTAGCTCTTTTCTCCTTTGAAGTTCCTCAAAAATGGGATCAGTTTTTCCTCCTTGTCTCTGTTGTCGGGTGTATCTTCTATCCACCAGCTTGAAAATCTATGCTCTTCTTTGCAGTGCTTGGAATTTGTCTTTGCCTCTCTAATTCGGCGGCGCGTTCTTCTTTAAGGTCCATAATTCTTGTGGCAAATGAAGTAGTGATTGGCACTTTGTCTATTATGCTAGATAGCTTCCCTCAAATCTGAAGCAACGTCTTCTTGGATGTGGAAGAGAAATTTGGGTATTTCAATAGGAGGGTTTCCCAGAATAGCCATGATTTTAATCCATGTGGCTCATATAACCATTCAAATTCTAGAAAAAAAAAATCAATTTTGCATTTTCTGACCTTGTGATCACATTCAAAGTGCGATATACTACTAAATCGCCTTCCACATTGGGTGCCAAACTTGTTGGTGAGGAAATTTTTGGGTGGAAAAATTTGTGAATTCCTTGCTAACACTCTAGGAATCTAAGTCCCTCTACTTAACCGGTGCATCGATGTCATGTATGCATGCATGAGAAAGTGTGGATTTCTGTGGTGGCCTTTCGGTCGGGGATCCAACAGGGGCACTCCACTGACCCTGTGGCAAAGCTAGCAATCTCTTGCTAGGGAATAATTTGTCTGAAGGTGGGAAAGGGAGTGAGAATAGAGGTAGGAGAACTAATGTTACAGGTAGAAAATTAGATTCCTACACACACACTAGTTAGAAACTTCAACACATGCATTTATGGGAAGAAACAACTCTGTGAATGGCAACAAGATGAGATAAGATTGTGAACTCAAAGTTTCTAAAATCTCCTCATCAAAGAGGCTAAAAATCTTTCTTCTTGTATTGATGCTTAAACAGAAGTTGTACATAATGTGGGAATGAAATAAATTTGAGAATGGAGGAAAGTAGAAGAAAATGGCTATCTCCTTTGCTTTCTCTAAGTACAATGCACTCATGAGTTTACAAGATCAATTGCCAACCCTTTTCAAAGGGCGTGAAGAAGCCATTAAATATCTTGCAAGAAATGGTTACAACTTCTTCTTTGTTAGCAAGAAATGGTTTACAATCTTTTCAATCATTCACGTCCATTCAGATTCTTGATTCGCGAAGAAATGCCAATGGAGAGAAAAACTAGAATTTTCATAATGCAGTCATTACACTCATTTTATAACTTTGAATTTGAACTATTCATCTTACCTTTGAAACTTTAAACCAAATTTGTCCACGTGGGAGAAATTTATTACAGTGGGCATGGAGGATGACTTTTACATTTTGTGACTTTATAAAGATTTCGCATTTTTTACATTTTTGGTCCGCTCACCCACTTTTGATAAGGTCTTGACATGGGGCCTTACTTGAGTGAAGTTAGAGTCGCAGTTACTTTTATAATTTTACCTTTTTTCAATGTGGGCTCAAAAACACAAATTGCTCTCCGGCCCACCTCCCCACTTTGACCTTTGATGCGGGCTTAATATTTGACTTTTTCCTTGGCATGGGTGGGGCTATGGGTCACTTTTTAACTTTAAGCCCCTTTAATGAAAACAAGGCTCAAATTCTCAAATCTCCCCGATGGCCCACTTCCCCACCTTGACTTTCTATTCGGGCTTAATATTTGACTTTCTCCCTTTTGTTTGGCAGGCCGTATATCCGACCACGACACGTGGAGAGCCAAAGTGCTCATTTAGAACCTACCTTTGGATTTTTTCTTTAAAGTTGCGCCAGGATGACACGTGGAGAGCTTCATCGGTTCTTTTACTTAGCAGATTCGACTTAATATCCACTTGACTTATGTTGACCTCTAGACATGTGGAGAATTGACACTCATTTGAAGATTGGCCCTTTGGTTTCATTACTAAAATTGTACCATTGAGGCACATGGAGGCTTCCACCGACCCACTCATACTTAGTCAATTTAAGCAATCGGCTTTGTCTCCTTTTTAGACCTGGGACACGTGGAGGATTGACGCAAGTTTGAGAACTGCCCCTAACTTCGACCCTAAAATTACATTGGTGAAGCATGTGGCACCATCCGTTAAACCTTCCATACTTAGCCGATTCAAGATTGTTTTGTCTTCATTTTAGACCCTGGACATGTGGAAGGCCTGTGCTTATTTAAAGATTGTCTCTTGGGCCTTGCCCTTAGAGTTTCATCAATGAAGCACATGGCACCATCCGTTGTTGCTTGAAATATGGCCATGCTACATCCAATCAAAGATATCCACGTACTACTTGTGGATTCTGGGGCAAAAATTAACGGGGAAGATATGCATGTCATTCCCGATTGTCAGGAAGAAATAAACAGAAGAGGAAAAACTCCACCTATACGCCTAAATTTTGAATTTCTTTCGCAAACCAAGGAATTAAAAAAAATACAAGGTTCGACAATCCATGGCCATAGAAGGATTGATAATTTCATTCAAATGAGGACAACAATAAAATTTTCACGTGTCCAGATAGGAAAATGGAAAATTTATCAAAACATGCAGACTAGAGAGTTTAAACAACTTCAAAGCATGAATTTCTCTATCTTTTCGGACTTCCAACTTTACTTGAACACTTCTAGAGGGCGTGAGCTCAAAATTTTGAATTTGAATTTTAAAATGAGGGGGGGATTTTGAGGGTGACAACACCATATTTCCTTCATCTTTCTTGAGCCTACATGCTTCAATATTGTATTTGAGTTCTTTGATCTTCTCCATTTGGATGTCAATCTTGGCTCTAACACTTAAATCTTCTTAATCGGGGGATCGATTCTTTCTTTTCCACGGAGAAAGACCGATGATCTCTTCTCCTTACCCAATTATAGGGTGGAGGGAGAACAACATCATCGAATAATATGTGATTATCTTATTCCTACGAGAATAATCTAGAGGAATATCTCAAGGTCTCTTTCGATAGGAGTGGTAGAGGAGGGAGGTATGGAGGTAGGAATAGGGGAGGAAGGTGGAGAAAAGGTGGGTGGGTTAGGGGTGGGAAGATTGGAAGAGGAAGAGGTAGCAGAAGGAAGGTCAGGGAGGAAAGAGAAAAAGGTCAAGTGGTGGAGAATTGAATAGTTAAAGAACTTGTACAACATCAAAATCACAACATGGTGCAAAGGGTAGACTCATTTTCCCCATTTCACAAGATTAACGGAATGCTCAATAAAATGAAGGATGAAGAATGGGAAACTAATGGAGCATTTTCTATAAAAATGGTTTTAAAAAACTAGATGGAAGTGAGGCATTACCTTAAACCTTCCTTCAAGGGTGATGAATTTCATCACCAAAATCCAAACTATGTTGAATGGAGGAGGCAACAACTCTCTAACAAAACCCCCTTCGTGTGCATTATATATATTCACCATTTTCCAAGAATATTTTCTCCTCTACCACATTTTCTATATTTTTAAAGAACATCAATGCCTTCCTATACATATCGGTCACCTAGGTGATGACATCTTCATTTATTTCAAACACCCTGCCTTTATAGGAGACTTTCCTTTCATTCCAGTTTTTAGAAAATTCTTGAGAAAGGTGCAGATCATGGCCTTTAACCCTTTCCATAAAAGTGTTAAAATTGCCTCTACCTAGAATTTTCCATAGATCCGCATTTTTTCCATTCTTCAATTCTCGACTTGTTCAACTTTGCATCTCTACCCTCCCATTTGGTAAAATCCACCAAGAAACATGTGCACAACTACTTACAACTTCAGTGGTTTTGACCGATAGAAGGGGAGATTTTATAGGCCTAGTATCAATCTTCCGCATAAGCCATATATTTATCATGTGAGGATTAATCACTTCTCATTATTGATTATATTATTTGTGATTGACAAAGGATTTTTTTATCATCTCACATTTGTATATCATTTAGATTAACATTATGTTCGCCATCATATCGGTGAACTTGTTTCTTCCCAAGTTGGTTAAACAACATAATTTGGAAAGGTGATAAGGATAAGGGTAGCCTCACCAATAATATTTTAAATTATCCAACTCACATGATTAAATCATTTGAGACAGCTTGGTAATATTCAAAAATCACCCTCCACAATTAAATTTCCAGCATTAATATCTCTAGTTTTCCTAAGCCCCACAATATCTAAGGCTTCAGAGTAATGATTAGAATTAATTCCCATATGGTCAAAGATAGAATCTGATTATATGGTATTTTCATTCCCGATATATCCGCCTCCTCCAAATTAACCTAATTTCCTTAGAATCTCCATCATAGTTAATCTTTAGCCACCCTTAGGGGGGATGGTGTCATTTGATATAATCTCTATTTATTATAACCTTCTACTAAATATTGACAGAGAAAATATTGAGTTTCCATTTCTCCAAGATTTTACTATCCTCCTTTCCTTGGATTATTTGGAGGCCTAAAACAAGAGACATTCTTCCTAATATCATCCACAATAATATTAGTAATTCTAAGAAGAGAGGGCTTCTTATCTTCAAAAATGGCATAATTGTGAGTTCTCCAAATAGTCCACATAATATGAGGAAAATAAATGCTCCACAGCTTCTTAACCACTAAATTTTTGGAAGGGAAATGACATTTTCCCCAAGTAGACATAATAGATTCAGGGAAGTTCCATTTAATGCCCATGAAGTTAAGAATAAATTCCATACAAAAGTGGTAAAAGAGAAGTAAAGAAAAGGTGATTGATAGTTTCCTTAGTGTTTTTACAAAGGATTCAACTATTAGGAACATGTTGGCTCATCTTCTCCCAAATATCAATAGTAATAGCCTTATTGTGGATCACAAGCTAGAAAAAAATTAATCTTAGGGGTTAGATCCTTGATCCAAATTTTATTCCAATCAAAATGATAAGTTTGAACCTCATATAAGAGTAGGTAACCAAATCTTACCAAGTAAGATCCTTCAAAAGTGCTTTCCCAAATGAGTTCATCCTGGTTCTCCTCTTGAGAGAGGTGTTGATTATAAGAATATTTTGGATATCCTTGATAAGATGAAGATTAACTGAATAAATACCAATACCATGAATTTGAACCTAGTTTTTTTAAGGAGGATAAATTGAGGTTTTTCAAAAGGACACACATCCTTTTACATTTGAGGATTTTATTTGAGAGGATCCACAACCTTGTTACAATGAAGGGAACCAACACTAGGAACTTGATTTAAGTAGCCTTGAAACCGTGAGAGTGAAGATGCAAAGTGACCTAAGTGAATCAATGACTGAGTAAAGCAAAGTGAACATGGTGATGGTGATCGCAGGAGTGATGCGCAACTTGAGTGAAGCAAGAACTTTAGTGGGTGAATCAACAACCTAGGTGAAGCCATAACTAACATGCTACCAACATTAACAAGTGAATAAACCAACATGTTGCGATTCCACTGAGCAGAGATGTCGCATCTAGTGGTGAAACCACCTCAGAAGGGATCATGCCTCGAGTGGATTTTAACACTGGTGGGAGAGCATACAACCATGTGACTTGACCTCACCACTCCCACCCCATCAACAAGTTTAACCAAGTTGATTTTTTTCAATAATGTAGTCACTTACTTTTCACCGATATGATTCTTAAAGTGTTCATACAACCGGGATCCTCCATCAATATCATGGAGAGGCCGGTGAGTGATCCATTTATCTTTATAAAAGGAAATGTCTTTTCCATTCCCAAGTTTCCACATGTTACCTTCAGGAGGAGATTCATGTAATTTAAAAGAGTGTTCTAAAAAGAAGGGCCGGATGGAATCTCTTCCTTAGAAAGCCACTCAAGAATATATATACTCATTTTTTAGACCATAAGAAATAAAAAAACTTGAAAAATATAGTAATGTTAATGTTTTTTCCTTTTTATTTTCTATGACATGTTATTATTATATTTATTTTTGTTTCATCCATTTCCTTTAAGATTAATTTTTTTGTTGCGATGGTTTCCATAAAATGTGTATACATGGAGCTCTTGAAGGACCTATTTAATTAGTTTGACTCTAACCTACTAATGATAACTAAAGAGGTCAATCAAATGGTTGGTTTTTTCATTCATATTAGCAAAAATTACCTTTAAACCTTCTTAAGGATGTGGGAAGATTCAATGGTCTATGATCTATGATAGGAACTAAACTAATTAATATTATCACAAATATATGATATATGCAAACATCCTACAAAAATCCAATTCCAACTCCTGCAGAATGAAGATTTTAATAAAATGCACCACCCTACTATGCCTAGGACTCTAATAGATATACCATGCAACTAATTCATTGAATTTTAGATTATTATTCAGTGATGCATGAGATCACAAATTAATTGAATACACTAGATTTTTTTACATGTAGCTTTGGTCAAAACACTATCGACACCATCACATAAATTTAATTCATAGGCGTACTCAATCTAAATACATGGGTGACATGGATCGTGCCAAAACTCTCACTACCGAAACCATTGGGTTGAGAGATGAAATGGATTTCGATGCAGGGGCATCATTAAATAAAGCAAAGAAAGTGTTAAATTCTCCCTTTTTTCATGATTATAATCTATTGAAGTGTCTAAGAGGTCTTAATGAGGCATCAAAGTCATTTAGAGTTTATGAGAAGCCTAGGAAATTTTAATTTTCCTCACATTATTTTTTCCCTCAAAAAGGGATTTTAATTAGTAATGTTTGTAAAGGTTGGTAAAGTGACTTGTGAAGGCTTTTCAAGGAGATAATAAAATATTAGTATGAGTAAGTAATTCTAGGAATGACATTAGTGAGTCCTAGGGGTGAAAGAGTCATAAAGATGTCAAAAATGTTGTAATAAATCTTTTTTTAGCTAAGAATGTGCATGTGAGGCATGAGGGATAGTTAGATAGGGTTGTGAGTGGAGGAGAAAATGAGTTTAAAATCTCAAATGGAAGGTATTTAGAGAGCATTCCTTGAGGAGGAGGAGATGAAAACAGAAAAGGAGTGAAATTTTGTAATAGATATATTGATTTATATAGGAGAAACTCTATTTTGGGAAGTCACCGTGACTGTTTTGCATCTTTTGAGTTTCTCTTTATTTCTTTTCATGGGTGATATTAACCATGCATTAATTATTTTAAGGGATTTATGTATGTAGGTCTTGTATGTTGGTGTTTTAATTTCCATACTACGAACCATCAGAGAGTGAGAATGCTCAGTATGCAAATTGTGATCAGTATGTGAAGAAAAGTTTTGAGAACTAGTTGTTTGGTAAGATGAAATAGAGGTTTGATAAATCATGATTATTTTTGTGGTTAAATCATCTGTTAAAGAAACCAAGGACGTGTTTTAGTGAATCAAATTATTTGAAAGAACTTTGTATGAGATCATTTTAATTGACAACACAAGTTAGGACTCTATTTGATTGAAAGAGAGTAGCTTGGTGGTTGCATGATGTGTTAAGACTTGGTTATATGCTCATACAAAGATTTTAAAAATGCCTCATACATGAGTTAAATGCATAAATGAAAAATTTGTTGTGTTGCTTAGGAAGCATGTGATTTGTTTTGATGACTTGTGTGCATGCACCTAGTTTGTACAAGACAAGACAGTTAAGAGATAGTGCATTTTAAGGGATTTTATATTGTAAGAACCTTCATTGCTATAATATTCTCATGAGTTACCCTAACACGTATATACAAGTATGAATTTTAAGTCTTGCAAACAAATATCAAGCATTTGGTTGAATAAAATATCTTCTTGGACTAGTTAACCAATCATAGCTAGGGTTTGAGATTTAAAGCCGTAAAACTTGGAATTTTGATCCAAATTTTGGAAGAAAGCAAAATGGTATGATTCATGAAAGAATTATAAAAAAAATTATATTTTCCTTTGTTAAATTCCCATATTTCTCTAATACTTTTGTTACACATACCGTGACAATAATATAAGATCTAATAAATTCTAAGTTAAGGATATTTCAAGCATATTTTCTTAAGTAAGCTAGAATAAAATTTTCCACACGTAGGAATACCTTAGTGTGGGTGTCATTATTTGACCTTAGTTTTATATGAAATCCCTTACAAGAAATTTGGGGTGCAAAAAGCATGACAATAGGGCTAGTAAGAGTTAGTAAGGAAGGAAAAGTTAGGGTTTGAAAGAGAAATTGAAGGGATGAGGGCGTGAAATTTACACCTCGTCATATTGGTAGAAAATGGAGTTTTAAAAAAAATTATCTTGTTGTGGGATTGAATAGAAACTTCCAACTATGAACCCATTAGAATACTTTCTCTCAAGAGCTACTTCAGGACAATATTAAGTAAATGAAGAGAAGATGCTAAATTTGATTGTTTTTATTCGAGGGCTAGTTGATATTACATTGGGTTGAGGTAATGGAACAAGGTAACCATAGTGTGAGAAATAATTAAGGTTTAGAAGACTAAATTTTCTTGTTTTAGCTTAAGAGGTGAAAGAGGGTTCAAAACTCAAAACACAAGGATCATGAGGGACGACATACACATCAATGGACGTGTAAATGGTAGTATGAAGAGATCTCGGGAGGACTGAGCATCAACCGAATGTGCATAAAAATATTTGAAACATGGGAAGAACCTCATTACAATCCATAAAAACTCTCTATCTCATAGATCCAAGGGGGTATACATATAGGAGGTGTTGAGTAACCCCTAGTGCTGCAATCATGACAAATCAAGTGAAGAGGGGGAGTTACATTCCCAAAATAGAAGTGTAACTCCCTAATGATGCATATGATGACCTTGACCGACACATAAGATAATCTCATAATGACCCCTAATAGACACTTGGACCTGCAATCTCACCTAAGTGAGATAACTCACCTAATGATGTGAAAAATAACACACACTAACACCCCCCTTCATCGTAACTTAGGATGAGGTGGTAAGTCAGAAATGAGAAATGGGTCCCGACACAAAGCCTGATGAGGTACCCATGCACAAAAAGAAGTCCCAAGTAGTGAAGGAAAACCCAGTGGGAAAAACATCCACCACAAGAGAACAAAATACTCTCTAATCTAAGAAAGATGCCAAAGATGGGTCCTGGCCATAGACTAGCTTGAAAAGGTACCCATGTACAAAAGGGCAATCTCTCAAAAAGATGAAGAAGAGAGAAGAAGAGGGAGACAAGAGGGATGCAGAAGATGTCAAGGATGGATCTGAACTCTGCAACTCTAAGAAGTCTCCCAGAAGAATGTCGATGATGAGATCCTCTACCTCTAGACTGAAGAAGAGCCATCTGCACTAAACTATGTGCCTAGCCATAGAAGGACAAAATGACATGTTGGAATTATGCCCACTCCACAAAGGAAACCAAAGGCACCAACATGAAGAACTCTAATTTTGGTCCACAAACGTGTGAAATAGGTCTAGCAAGTGACTGTGAAGGAACCGTAGGTAATTTCACGAGTGTATAACTATCGTAGTATGAAGGGTGAACACCTAGAAAAGGATGTCTAACTGATGTGAAGGAAACAAAACATCCGCCACAATAGAAAATGGATCCACAAGTAAGGGTGGATTAATGAAGGTCTCCAAAAAGTGGAAGTGGTAAGATTCCAAAAGGGGAAATCCCAAGAATGGAGATGATGAATTCCTCTCGAAATACCCGTAGATGGATGAGGAACCTATAGTACATCACAAGTGTACTGGGAAAAGATGACTAAGGTCGTGAAGATACTCATCCCAATGAGGGTGATCAAGAAGTAAGAGTGATGTCGATAGGTATGATTCATCCAATGAAGGTAGAGGAGGGAAAAGGGCCTCAAACACCGAAGGTGGAAAAGAGGTGGGTGTGATGATTTTATGAGACTAAATAGGAGACTTCTCAATAAATGATGATATGTGGGATGTTTCAACACTCTCTTGAATAATGAGAGAAGGAGGAGAAGAGTCCTTTGTAGTACTCTCGACATCAGAATTGGGTGCACAATCCTCGTCATCAAAAGTAGAACCAAGCAAGTCTCATGTGTCGGTGTAATTTTCATCACATGAAGAAATGGAGTAAACAACTAAATCAGCAATAAACAATGGCGGCAGATGTGAATGGTTTCTATAGAGGGACTAAAGAATGCTCCAAACACGGTGGGGTGGATTTGAGTTTGCCATGTGAAACTAGAGAGATGGGGAGACATGCATCATCAAGTGACCAAAAACATGGTCACAAGTGTTGAGAAATTCCTCAAGATGATGATGATCAGTGGGTGCAGGAATTAGCCCAAGCAAGAAGTGTGAAAGACCCTCATAGCCAAAGTAACATTCCATAAAAGCACACCAAACTAAATAGTTCCCTCTCCCAAGAAGAAGTGGTGGAGGCTGTAAGGTGATACTACAATGCTAAAGTCTATAAAGAGCATCCTCCATGATGTGGAAGCAAGAAGTACAAGGTGCACAAATGCAAGACGTCGGACTCAACCGATAATGTGTCTACATGTAATACAAGGCCCAAGAGTACTAGTGACTTGCCCTGAATGTGGCACTTTATAAATTAGTTCATTTACAAACCTGACAATGTCATCACGTAATGTGAAAAAAAAAATTACAACTTTGACTAAATAAGTGATCAAAACCGACCAGTGAGTCAAAAGTTATAACAAGAAAATGATTCTCACAACTGATGGAAAATGCCAATAAGCCCTGCAAATGGATTAAAAAAGTGCCCAAAATGAGTGCAAAGGGTGTCGTGTGGGTACTCATTGAAATGGCATCAAATTTTAGGTAGGGTTTGTTTTGCTTATGAGGGGGGATTAGCCTCTTGCCAATCTCGACCTCACCCTCCGTCTTTGACACACGAATGAAGGACATTAAATACAAGAAAATAGGTCCCAAAAATATTACAATGCCAAGCATGAATGTTTTTATCCTTAAAACATCAAAAACCAGATTGTTTTAACCGCCAAACAATTCTAAAAGGGAAACCGAGCTAGTGTTTCAAGGCATGGATTCACGTATAATGTTGCAGGATTGATTGTATGGCCATGTGTATGAAGTTAGAGCTATTGGTGGACTGTGTCGAGCTAGGAGGTCCTATAGGTGAGAGTGTAATCTGTTGAGTTGTCGAAGATCCTCACAATCCTCTACCAATGAGAACGGATTTGTAATGGCCGGTGAGTGGAAGCACCAGAGATTCAATGCAAAGGATGAGTTTGATGAAGTGTGCAGATTTTAATGGAACCAAAATGGAGGATATCAAACTAGGATCAAGGGACGAAACCTCCGAAGGAGAGAACCAACTAGGTGAGAGAGCTCAAACATCCAGCACAGAGGACTCACCACGAATGGTTGAAGGTTGAGAAACCCAAACACCAATAGCCGGTGAACTAACATGAGAATGAAGGTGCTTGACATGCCGCAAACCGAGCTAGTCATCCAGATGCAAAGATGCAAAAAGTAGAATCAAACAAGATGTGAGAAGAGGCCTCGAAGTTAGAGAAACAAGAAGACAAACCATGCAGATCAAGGCTAGGGTGATCAACTACATGCAAAAATGGCATGAAAAACTTCCAACACAACCCCACTGCAATACACAAAGGATGAGCAGGTCGATTGAGCCAAGGAAGGGTGATCTCAGTAGGAGTAGAGAAACCAAGCATTCGAAGGCTTAAACAAACTGATGCAAAACCAAATGCAAAGCCAACAGGGAGAGTTGTATGGAGAGCTGGAAGGGGAGCTCGGTTCCCATCTCGGTGAGCTAGGGCCGAGTTGGTCCTTGAAACTAGCTTAA
Source organism: Taxus wallichiana var. yunnanensis (assembly GCA_018340775.1). Lineage (NCBI taxonomy): Eukaryota > Viridiplantae > Streptophyta > Pinopsida > Cupressales > Taxaceae > Taxus > Taxus wallichiana. The sequence goes on from CM031244.1 coordinate 703,741,989, forward strand.
ACACCTTAAAATAAACTCTCAAAACCTGCACAAAGCTCAAATCTACACCTAGAAACCTCCGAACACACATGCACCCAAAAACTCAAGGCACAAACACCCAAAACTTGAAAAGAGGTATGAATGCTAGAATCAATGCAATAAGAGCACGTATGGAATATCCATTACGACACACACACGAGAATTTGAATATCATGCCAAAAGCTAGAAAACACACACATAAATGCCAAAGAGTGCATGGATCCACAAGATCTACTTTGATACCATGAAAGAGGGTTTGAAACCTAAAATGCAGGGATCACGAGGGATGATGTAGACATCAACGAATGTGCAAATGGTAGCATGAAGATATCTTAGGAGGAGTGAGCATCAACCGAATGTGATTTGAAACATGGGAATAACCTTGTTACAATCCAAAAAAACTCTCTATCTCATAGATCCAAAGGGGTGTACATATAGGAGGTGTTGAGTAACCCCTAGTGCTGCAATCATGACAAATCAAGTGGAGAGGGGGAGTTACATTCCCATAATATAAGTGTAACTCCCTAATGACACATATGACACACTAACACGTAAGAGAATCTCATAATGACCCTAAATGACATGTGGACCTACGATATCACCTAAGTGAGATGACTCACCTAATGATGTGAAAAACAACACACACAACAAGAGCTGTGAAAAATATGGTGGTTAAAACGAGTAATTGAAGATTTCTTGAGATTTGATTAAAAAATTAGCTATAGTGATATGGTGTAGAATGAATGGAATGTACACAATAGAGGATTGAGTTTGAGTAACCATTGAAGGTGGAAAAGGTTCATTATTAAATGATTTAACCTTTCTAGTCTACTTGAACAAGATTGCAAAAACAATGTATCGTTGATTAAAGTTGGCTTTAACTTGTTGAGTTGAGTGAGTTGTTGATTTGTGAACATTTTTGTTATTTAGAGCTCTGCATAATTTGGTATCAAAGATGAGAAGTGAATATTGATTGGTTACTAACAAAGTGAATTGGGAGTGTCCAAGTTGTTTTTATGTAATAGGTGATTGAGAAAGAAGAAGAAAAAGAGAGAGAAAAAATGGATAGAGAAGAGTTGGAAAAAGGATTAGTGATGTTGCTAAGAAAAGGGCAGAGGAAGAGTGAGAGATAAAAACGGATAGAGAAGTAAAGAGAAGAGAAAACGAAATAAAAATAGAGATATGGTTTAAGAAAGAGATAAGAGAGCTCAGGAAAGATATAGCCAAGTTAGAGGAATTGATAAGCATGGAGGAAGAAACAAATAGTGTGACTAGGTATGTGATGAAAAAGAATGTAAAATGGCCTACCGAGATGTTTGTAAAAGAAGAAAAATAATGAGATTCTTGGAAGGATAAAAAGAGATGAATAAGAAGATAAAAGTGTCTACAAATGAGGTACTTTTGAAGATGTTTTGGTTTTTTATTATTCTATTTAATACTATGTTTCAGTTCTTGTATACGGGGATGAAGAAAATTAGAGAGGAAATAAAAGGAAAAGTAAGGAAAATTGTTATAAATGGATCAAGGAAGATATCCATGTAAGAAGATGATATTAAATAATGTTTTGATCAGCTTGACAATGAATAAAATGAGAAAGATATGGCATTTCAAGATGCTTTGAATAGTGCACAAGCAAGGATGATAAGCAAGAATGGATGAGAAATAAAATAACAAGCAAATATAGCATGTAGGGTGATGAAAACAAGGAGAAAAGAATTGAAAAGGTAAATGAAACATTCAATTTTGATTCTAATCAAGTAATTAAGGAGGAAGATGCTAGTATACATGTGGGTGTAAGAAAGAACATTTTTAGGAACACAAGCCAAGCACTAGATCATGGTACATGGTGCCTATATGGCTCAAGAAAGCAAAAATGGAAACAAATTAAGTTAAGCCTAAGATAATGAATGAAAATAAATATGAATCAGACCTCATGAGGATAAAACCCATGCACAAGATGACAAACCAAGTTTGGAAAAATAATAATGCGACACAAGACAAAAAAGATGAAAGAATGAGAGAGATGAAAGAGAAGGAACATGTGACGAAAGAGGAAGAGCATCATATTTGTGAAGAGAAGAATAATACCCCAAAGTAAGAGAAGGATGAAATTGACAAAGTAAAAGAGGAAATAAAGGAAAAGAGGAAGGTCACATCTTGTGGACCATGGATGATAAACAAGATGATGTAGCTAGTGAAGATGGTGAGGAAAATGAAAGAGAGGAAAATAAAATGGATATGTTGCATGAAGAATTCATGAGTGAAGCATTCAAGAAAGAAAATGAAGAATATGGAAAAATTTCATTCCTTACAAGAAAAATAAGTGATGGAAGCATGATGGACAAAGGATATGAAGAGATGAGAAGCATCAAACATAATGAGTAAAAATATTTTTTTTTTTTGTTATGTTTACTTGTGAAAGTGTAGCTGATGGAAGTATGAAGATAAACATGAAGATGAAGATGAAGATGAAGATGAAGATGAATATGATAGAGTTGGAATCCAAGGAAAAGAAAAGTAATTTCAAGTAAAATGGAAGCATGGAGAAAACTATGTGGGACCCAGGTGGTCAAGAAATAAACAAGTGCATTATGAATGAAGGAGAATGATCAAGAACAAGAAAAGAAGATGAAAACACAACTAAAGCCATATCCATTCAAACAAGAAAGTACATGGACTCTTCCCCACCTTAGGATTATGATGCAGGGGAATCATTAAATAAAGCATCAAAGTATTAAATTCTCCCTTCTTGTCATGATTATAAGCTATTGAAGTGTCTAAGAGGTCTTAATGAGTCATAGGATTCATTTAGAGTTCATGAGAAGCCTAGGAAATTTGAATTTTCCTCACATTATGTTTTCCCTCCAAAAGGGATTTAAATTAGTAATGTTTTGTAAAAGTTGGGAAAGTGACTTGTGAAGGATTTTCAAGGGAGAGAATGAAATGTTAGTATGAGTAAGTGAGTCTAGGAATGACATTAGTGAGTCCTAGGGGTGAAAGAGTCATAAAGATGTCAAAAAGGATGTAATAAAGCTATTTTTAGCTAAGAATGGGCAAGTGAGGCATGAGGGATAGTCAGTTAGGGTTGTGAGTGGAGGAGAAAACGAGTTTAAAAGCTCAAATGGAAGGTAATTAGAGACCATTCCTCATGGAGAAGAAGAGGAAAATAGGAAAAGGAGTGAAATTTTGTAATAGATATATGGATTAATATAGGAGATACTCTATTTTGGGAAGTCATCAGAACTTTTTTACATCTTGTGAAAGTGTCTCTATTAATTTTCATGGGTGATATTAACCATCCATTAATTATTGTAATCAGATTTTTATATGTAGAGGTTATATGTTGGTGTTTGAATTTCCATACTAAGAACCATTATAGAGTGAGAAGGCTCAAGATGCAAACTATGACCGTAGGTCAAGAAAAGTCTAAGAATTGTTTGTTTGGTAAGATGCAATAGAGATTTAATAAATCATGATTATATTTTTGGTTAAATCATCTATTAAATAACCCATGGATATGGTTTAATGAATCAAATTCTTTGAAATAAATTTGCATGAGATCATTCTAATTGACAAGACAAGTTAGGACCATGTTTGATAATTGAAAGAGTATTTTAGTGGTTGCGATGATGTGTTAATACTTGGTTAGATGCTCATACCATGAGAAACCAATGCCTCATACATGATTTAAATGCATAAATGAAAAATTTGTCTGTGTTTATTGGGAAGAATTTGATTTATTTTGGATGACTTACAAGTATTCACCTAATTTGTACATAACGTAAAAGTTAAGAGATAGTGCATTTTAAGGGATTTGAGATTGTAAGAACATCCACTATGCAAATATTTGCATGAGTTACCCTAACACAAATCCACGGTATGAATTTTAAGTCTTGAAACAAATATTAAGCATTTGGTAGAATAAAATGTATTTTCGGGCTAGTTACCCGATCCACAAATTAGGGTTTAAGATTTAAATCCTTAAAATTTGGCATTTTTATTTTGGAAGAAAGCACGGTGGTATGATTCATGAAAGGATTCTAACAGAAATTTATATTTTCCTTGGTTAAATTTTCATATTTTTCTTACAGTCTTGTTGTACAGACCAGTGACAACATTAGAAGATCTAATAAATTCTAAGTTAAGGAGATTTCAAGCATATTTTCTTAAGTAAGCCATACTCAAAATTTCCACACAAAAGTAATACCTTAGTGGGTGTTAGTATTTGACCTTAATTTGATATTAAATCCCTTACATTGAAGTTTGGGGTGGAAAAAACTGACAATAGGGATAGTAAGAGTTGGTAAGCTAGGAAGGAAAAGTTAGGTTTTGAAAGAGAAATTAAAGGAATGAGGGCATGAAATTTACACCTCATCATATTGGTAGAAAAGGGTGTTTGAATTTTTTTAGCTTGTTGTGGACTTGAATAGAAACTTCCAACTATGAACTCATCGTAGTACTTACTCTCAAGAGCTACTTTAGGACAATATTAAGTAAATGAAGAGAAGATGCTAAATTTGCTTGTGTTTATTCAAGGGCTAGTTGATATTATAGTGGGTTGAGGTCATGGAACAAGGTAACCATAGTGCAAGAAGGAATTAAGGTTTAGAAGACTAAATTTTCTTGTTTTAGCTTAAGATCTAGTGAAGGAAAATGGTGGTTGAAACAATTAATTGAATATTTCTTGAGATTTGATCAACTTTGTTAGTTATAGTGATATGGTGTAGAGTGAATGGAATGTACACAACATAGAATTCAGTTTGAGTAACCATTAAAGGTGGAAAAGGTTCATTATTGTATGACTTAACCTTTCTAGTCTACTTGAACAAGATTGAAAAAATAGTGTATTGTTTATTGAATGTTGGGTTGATGAATTACAACCTAAGTATTGAAGGAGAATAAGGATTGGGCACATGGACATAGGTTGCAGAGGTGCACGTGGAAGTATAGTAAAATAGGGCACGCCCCGGGAAGAGTGTGTTATCGGGACTTAGCTATTTTTGTACCACGGGCTAAATATAGATGTTGAGTGTGGGGCACGCATCAACATGAAGACTTGGAAGCGAAGCAAGACTATTTTGGGCAAGTGGAAGATCAAATGACATGCATAGTTTTGAGCTATTAATAGGATTATAATTGTGTCTTTTATTATTATATAATCTATTATTAGCAAGCTTGCATGCTTTTGTATTTATCATGTAAGGGTGCATGGTTATTCTTAGCATGTATCCTATTTTGAGGATACATTAGTAGTGAAGGGAAAGTCCCCACTACCTATAAATATGTATTGATTTACATGTTAGGGATGCTAAGATCTAGAGACATATTGTAGTAGAGTTATGTTGTTGGTTTATGTGCATGCATGACTCATAGTGACATTGTATGTATGTATTTGGCTTCTATATTTTACAGTAATTAATACAATGGATTTATGTGGTTGGATATTGGTTGTTGACATATATGTGACTGGTTATTGTATGGTAAACATAATCTTGATTCTTGTATAAGTTATTCTTGCATATGGTTATGATATAGATCTGTTTATGGTTATCCTTGCATTGTTATTATGGATCTGGAATATATCTATATTTGTGTTTATCATGCTAACTCCTTGACAAAGATTCCATAAAAGAGGAACCTAGTACCCTTGTACGCTTTGGGTGAGCACGCAGTTCTAGCTGAGTGATGTGTCATCACACATCTTGGGTTGTTTGGTAAAATAAAAGACTACATTTTGGTTCCATTTTTGGGACCTCTTTTTCAAGTTATTTCAAGGATGTTACATGATGAAGATGTATTGGATGACTTTGGATAGCATTGAAGATTGGGTAGATAATTTAGAGGAATATTTTCCTCACAAATTTAACACTGGACCTAAATTTGATACATGCTCTTGGGTTAAACAGAATATGTATCATGAGCTCTATGAGACGTTTTTATGTTATTTTCTGAAAGAGTTATATGATTGGTTGGTAGCATATGCATCAAAGAGTAATTGGAGGTATCGAGCACTTCTTTGGACACATGAAGACTACCAGAATCTTTATGATGTTGATTTAACTTGGATATGCATTGTAGATCATTAGTGGAGTGGTGTTTTACAAAGTTACACTTTAGAGTATGATTTTTCTACTTATTCTTTTCCAGAAGTTTTCAAGTTCTAGTTCTTGCATGAACCTAGAGGATCTTATTTACGTGTTATCCCTTTAGCAATTAAGATCTTGATTGTAACTTTGGATTTGGAAGAATGTCCTATGGCTAGCTAAATCCCACCACGTAGAGGGGGAAAGGAGTAGGTATGGTGAAAGATGGCATACCTAGTAGTAGAAAGACAAAAAGAGAGGACAAAGGGCTTAAGTTTAATGAAGTGCATGAGAGGGACTTGGAAAAGAAGTGTGAGATTGCAAAATGGATGGTGTTGCAGAGAGAGATGGCTCGTGAAGGATTTAGAGCTCATGTGGAAGACATGGAGCTGGAGCATCTAAACTCCCCCATTTGGTAAGGGTAAGAGAACCCTCTTTGGTTTCAAATGAGAGCATGTCTGAGGAAAGACTAAGAACCACAGGTGTGCATCTGATCCTACCTGGTGACCTATCCCTTGTGTTTGGTGCTCCAGTTCCTGAGACAATTATTAATAATCTAGCTAGTGTAGGTGTTTCGATAGTAATAAGTAGATTTAATTTTCACTTAAATTTAGGATTTAATTAGATAGCACATTTATCTATGGAGTCGTAGATGTCATCTTTTTATTTGGGGTCCAAGTTAGAGTTATATTTTCTAAAGCACAACATCATCACATAATGTGGGTGCACGCCAATGTTAGTATTACATCTAGGAGTAGTACAAATTTATAGACCATGGGATTCTAGTTTAGCACAACTGTTGGGACATAAGGTAGTACATCCTCTAGTCTAGTGCCCGCCATAGGAGGGGGATCAAGAGGATAATGTGGTTTAGGATCTAGTGGTTCTGGTGGTTCTAGAGGAGGAGGGAACACATGAGGTAATACAGTTCTGGATTAGGTGGGCATGATCGGTATCATCCCTAAAAAATATATTTTGAGATGTCCCTTCACTTGCTAGAGTATAGAAGAATTGAAGATGTAGTTGAGCACATGCACATGTGTGAGATATTATTGTGCACTAAGGGGATTATAACTCTTGAGCATAAGGCAAGTCAATTTTCTACTACTTTGCAAGGTTGTGTGCATAATTAGTACAAGAATTATGATTTAAACTAGACTTGTGTAGACAATATCACATTATGTGATGCTTTCTTAGTAGTTACATATACCTAAGTTTGAGCAAAAAGAGCATCAACACACTTGAAAATATATTAAGCAGGCATGGCCGAGAGCATGAAGGAGTATGATGCACCTTTAAAAATGTTGTTATCTAAGTTGTCTTATGATATCCAACCTATTCAAAGATGCTCAGTGGTTTTTTGGAGGCTTGATCACACCTTTGGAAAAGAATGCTCTCACATAAGACATTTATAGATCTGGGTGAGGCACTTAAGAGGTAGATTTGTGTGTTGAGGCAATTGGGAGTTTAGACACTGGAGTTAGCCCATTTTTGGAAGCTTAGATTACATCTATGGAAAAATAGTTAGAAAAATTATCAGCTAATTCAACTCATGAGACACGCAATGGTATTTGGTGTATAGATTGTGAGGTGGAAGGACATACCAAGGATAGTTTCCCTCATAAATCAGTGCACACCATGTTGTTGGATTGTGAGATCTGTCACTTGGATCATGATTCAGCAGTGCCCTTTGTTTAGCACACGATTTGGAAGAACATGTCTTATTATTGTAATATTTGTAAGTCTACCACTCATGATACAGAGAATTATAGGTTGATTGATCGATTCATGATGTCATTAAAACTAGTGTATGTCATACCAGTGTTGTAAACAATTCTAAGGAACAAGGTGAGCATCATAATCATAATCATAATGAAGGGTGCTCTGGAGGTGGTAGAGGTGGTTAGAGGATTCAAAGGTCGAGGTCATGGTGGTGGAAGAAGTGAATTTCCCTCATGGAACATGTTATACATGTGGATCCCCTGATCATTATAAGTGTGAATGCCCTCAAAACATTATTTTCTCATGGTGTGGAAAGGGTCACAAGTTTGAGGAATGCCCATATTTGTATGAGCATATGAGAAAGTAAACAAGCAAAATAAGTGGCATGGGGATGGTTAGATTACATCGCACTATGGAAGATCAATGGATGCCAAAGGTAGCACCTCATCATGATATTTTTTGTGTTGGTTACTACATGTGTTGAGGCAAATACAGCCGGGAAGTTCCAAAGTAAAATCCTATTATTACAAAATAGGAGGTATTACATGTAAAGTATCTAGACCCTACCCATCAAAAGGAATTTTATCAAGAAACTATGGAGGTTATTAGAAACTTACAGGTGAGATATAATGTTTAAAGGAGCAGTCATGTAGAAGTTGGAGCATGCCAAAATAGTTAAGCTTCCCCAAAATATGTTGATGACTTGAAGGAGGTTTGTAAGATGCTTCACCAAGAAAATATCATTCCTTTGTTAGGGAATGGTTAAGGGATAAGATACCATGTGTTGGAGTTGAGCGCAAGAGAGTAGATATTACACGCAAACTTACCTCCTCATAGTCTTGATTATGATAAAGAGATCACTTTGAATGTTGTTGTTGATGGATGGCTACTAAGTAATATACTGATTGACACAGGCGCGGAAGTAAATGTACTCACTCTGGATGCATGGAATCAAATGGAGACCACCATTACAGCCATCTTCAAATGTGTTGTTTATGGAAAATAGGACTAAAGCCATGCCCATTGAGTACTAGAAATATGCCACTATTATTGTACAAGAGGCTCATTTTACTAGGTACTTCGAGGTCTTGGCACTTGTAGAAGCAAACAATTTTCTAGCTTTACTTGGGCACCCTTGGTGTTATGTGAACAATGTTGATTTGCTCTTTAACAAAGGATATATTAGTTTTGAGAACAAGGAAGAGTGAAGTGATTATTCCTTTACATACGAAAAATCTTCCCTTTATGTAGAACCTTTGAGTGAAGAATATTTGAACAGAATTTATGTGTGCATTATTAGAGATCCCGAAGTGCTTGAGCCATCAAAGGAAGGAGTTATTCAATGGGATGATGCATAGTTTATGAGTGATACTACAAGTATTACATGTGACAACTAGGCATATGGGACTTATGAAATGGTTGGACTTGAGATGAATAGTATAGTAACACGTGTATTCAAGCCGCAGAGTGTTAGGTGCTTAGGTAGTAACCAGGTACCCCAATACATTGGCGAATGGAAACTTAATGTGTTTTTGCACGCAATGAAATATCAAAGTGGATAGATCAAGTGGAAAGAAGGAATATGTTGATATATACCTTATGTGGGACAATAGTGCATGTTGGTGGATTGTACACAAAGATAATATTTTAGAGTGGTGAGAAGTGAGAATTGCCTTCTCTACTAGATTTCTTTGGAGAAATGTGCCTACCAAGACATGTGAATTCCATGGGAAGGATTCTACTTCACACCATGTTTAGAAGTGTGAGAGACTCTAGACAGAGGGGCAAGAGGCCTTACCACCTTCACTATGGGTGCATAATTTCTACTTCACTTTGCATGGTTACGCACATGCATGGTATGTTTATGTAGAGTTGAATAGAGAAACATGGAATTGGTAAGAACTGATTATAGGTATAATTCATACCTTTGATTATTTTTCTACAAAACCTCTAGTGAATGAGGCATTACAGATCATGAAGTGCTTGACAATGGGAGATAGTGCAAAGGCTGAGGAGCTTATCCAAGAATTACTAGGAGAGTCAGATCTGGAGGCGCACTTTTTGAAGAAGAAGTGATGGATGAGGAACAACTTGGGCATTTGGTTAGAAAAAGAGAAAGGGAAACTGTTTACATGATTGATGATGAAGAAGTAGAAAATCTGATGTTGATCATACTATGGGTATGCATGATGTCTTAGATAGTGTAGATGAGAAGTGCACACATATCATGAACCTATAAAAACAAAGAAGGTCAACATTGGGACAGATGCAGAACCTAACGAGGCCATCATTGGTGATTATTGGTCTGACTCGAGGTTGTAAATATAATTGAGTTGTTGCATGACTTCTAGGACTTATTTCCTAGAGGTTATCATGAGTTGAAAGGGGTACATCACTCTTTGGGTGAAATGAGGATCAAATTAAAGGAAGGTGTGCACCCCAGTTAGGAAGAGGCCTTATATGATGAATCCTAATCTATGCATCAAGGTAAAGGAAGAAATTGATAAGATGTTGGAATCTAGGATCATTGAGCCATTGAGGAGTCAAAATGGGTTAGCCCTATGGTGATAAGCATAAAGAAGGATGGTAGGATAAGAATCCGTGTGGATTATAGGGAGTTGAATGTTACATGTGTAATAGATCCCTTTCCCACACCCTTTATCAAGAAATCTTGGAAGGCATTGCAGGGCACGAGATCTACTCTTTCACTAATGGATTCTCTAGATATCATCAAGTGCGCATAGAAAAAGAAGACTAGAAAAGATAACTTTCACCACTAAATGGGTAATTTTTGCATACATAGTCATGCCTTTTGGATTGAAGAATGCGCATGCAATATTTTTGTGTATTATTGTATAGGATTTTGAAGACTTCATACACAATTTTTACAGGTTTACTTGGATGATTGGATTGTATATGGGATAGTAAAATATCATTATGATAACTTGAGACTTATGTTTGAGAGGTGCAGGAAGTTAAGCATCTCCTTAAACATTAAGAAATGTATCTTTGCCACACCCTTTGGCACATTGTTGGGACATATCATATGCAAGGAAGGTCTATTGGTGGATCTAGCCAAGGTTGCAGTTATTTTGGGTTTGGAGGAACCTACCAATCGAGCAATGTGTGCGATTCTTGGGACATATAGGTTATTACCATAAGTTCATTAAGGGTTATGCTAGGATCACATGCCCTTAGAGGAATTGTTGAAGAGTAAAGGAAAGTTTCATTAGAATGAGGTGCAATAGACAACATTTGATACATTAAAGGAAAGACTTACTTTTGCCCATTTTGCACTTTCCTTCTTGGGATAAGCCATTTCATGTGCATGTTGATGCCTCTGGTATGGCCATTGGTGTAGTATTACCATAGCATGGTGATGGGATTTTTTATCATCCCATTTTTTTGCAAGAATAAATTTGACCCCAGCTAAATAGAATTATACAACTACAGAGTGCGAAGTCTTAGTCCATGATTTAATCATTGCATAAAGTTTAGACAATACTTGTTGGCTACCCCTTTTATATTCTATACAGATCACATGGCATTGAAGTACTTAGTGAACAAGCCTATTTTGTAGGGGTGCATATGCCATTGGATTCTGTTGTTTTAATAATTTTACTTTACAATGGTGGTAAAGCCATGCAAGAGTAATTTTGGACCAAATCATTTATCAAGGATTAATTCAAGAAAGGATGCACAAAGCATTGAGGATACAATGTCGGATGCACAAATTTTCAGATTGAACAGTGTGCCCTCTAACTTAGAATTTATTGTTTTATTTTTGCATACTTGGTGTGGTGCTTGAAGGAATGAAGAGTTTAGAGAAGAAATAACTTTCCATATGCACCATGCCTTACATGTTGATTAGTGGAGATTTATACAAGCTAGGCTAGGATGAAGTTTTGAGATTTATACTTGAGCATGAGCACGAAGATATTATGGAGGAAGCTCATGGTGGGATTGTAGGTGGAAATTATGCAAGAGATGCTACCACGCGCAAGATTTTATAGGCTGGCCTATGGTGGGAAACAATATACAAGGATTATAAATAAATTTCCAATGTGTGTATCATTTTCGCTGCCTTGGGAGGCTTAGACATAGGGATGAAATTCCTTTAAGGCCTATTGCAAGTGTAGAACCTTTTCAAAAGTTGGAGAATGAATTTTTGGGTCTTATTTCCCCACTTGCACGCAGGAATGGATTGCACTACATTATAACTTGTAGAGACTATCTTACAAGGTGGGAAAAAGTGGAAACTACAAAGGATTACACAAATTCTATAACATCAAGGTTCTTATGGGAAAATATAATCATTAGGTATGGATTCTCATTGAGTTTGACAAGTGATATGGGTAATCATTTCCTTAATGAGACTATCAGGATATTATTGGTTGAATTTATGGTGGCACACCATAAAATAACACCCTATCACCCATAAAATAATGGAACTATTGATGCTTTCAACAAGATATTGGGACATACATTGACTAATATTTTGATGTTGGAAGGAAATACTGGGATGATAAAGTCTTTGTTGTACTTTGGGCATACAGAACAACTTATAAAAGATTGAACAAAGCCACACCTTTTTAATTGGTGTTTGGCGCGAAGTTTGTTTTACCAAGTGGAATTTATGTTACCTTCTCTACATATTGCACACGTAGGAGGTCTGGATGATTAAAAATCACTTGAAGAGCACATTGATAAACTAATGCAGTTAGATGAAAGGTGTGATATTTCCATATGGAGTCAAAAGATAGAAAAGGCCATGCAGAAGGCTTAGCATGATAGGCATATTAAGGATAAAAAGATTGAAGTTGGATAGATGGTTCTTATTTATGATTCAAATTTTTGTGCCACCCTTAAAATCTCCAAGTGCATTGGTTAGGACCGTATGTTGTGACTTACATACTTGAATCAAGCATTTTCTAGTTACAAGTGTTAGATGGGAGATGGTTTCCTGTTATTTCAACGGAGGAGTAGGTCAAAGCTCTACTATAAATAAATCTTCTTGTTATTTGTAAAAAGGTAGTATTTCCATTTAGATTAGGTTTCCTTTTAATACATTTCCTTTATATGTGTTTCCCCTTCATCGTTGCTATATGCTTTGTAAATTTAGTTCGAGTGTTTTGTAATAATAAGCGTGCTTGCGCGCAAAAGTTGATTACGATCTATTGAATTCATGCGTAGATGACCGTGTATACTTTTAGTGTGGGTGGAGTATATACATGATAAATGGATGAGTTTGAATGTTCTCTTAATGATGGTATGCATATGGAGATATTATGTGGGTTCTTGAAGTAAAGGTATGGATATAAAGAAATTTCTCATAAGTAAAGACCACTTGTGGATGAATGGACACACAGTGTAACACAAGGTAGGTTGCAACATGGGAAACTACTTGGTGAAAGGCATAGTGGATAGGTACTTCGGCGCATGAAGGCACGTGAAAGGAGGTCTATGGGAAAGAAGTAAAGGTGCGCTAGAAGGTTATGACTGGGAAATGGAAAAATTTAGGGCGGAAAAAGGAAAGAAACATCATTCAATGTTGAGTAAGGGGTAGGTAGAGAGCAATAAATGTGGAAAATTTTACAAACATTATAAAAGGTAGTGTTGTGAAATCATTTTACATTGTGATTGTGAAGAAGAAGCATTCGAGCAAGTTGAAGAGTGAGCTAAGAGTGATTTGTGTGAGAAGTGTGAAGAGTTATGATAAGAAACTGAACTAGACATATTTGTGCATGGGATTGGTTGGCGCTCCATTAGAGAGAGTGTTTGAGTGAAATAAAGGTGTGCGGGAGGCAAATCAGTAGTTAGGGTTCAAGTCTAAAGCTAGGCATGTGAATTTTGAGCTAGGACATGTGGATTTTGAGTTGCAGAGCTCAAATCGATTGCAAGAACACACTTTTATAGTCACTATGGCACCTAAGTGAGCACCTAGAGTGACTACAAGGGGCGAAAGTAGAATGAAGTAGAAACAGAGTTTAAGGCACCCCGAAAGTTGATTTTTGGAGATGCAGTATCTAGAAGGGGTATTCATGGGTCACATTAGGAGTCACATGTCCGGTGTTGCAAAGTAAGTGACTACAAAACCACAGGACCAAGGATAATAAAGTTGAATTGGTCAAGTTATTGGTGGAAAAAATAGCTATGTGAATAGAGAATGATATGGTCATATACTATGACGCAGGGAGAAAAATTGATGACAAAATGGGAGTTTTGTAGCTTATAAATTCCCTTACTTTATAAAACTAGAGAAGCTTTAACAAAGTGGGTTTATGAGCTGAATCTATGAGGATGTATTTTACTTTGTTGGGTAGTAAATGAGGCTTACCATTCCCTTGATCAAAGACTGACAGAGTTCAGAATCTCAAGCACTTAATTCAAGAGGTGATCTCACCGATAAGGAGGGCATATAAGAGATAAGAAAATCTCTAGGTTATATGAAGGGAGGGCATGGAATGGATATTCCTAAGTTACAAAAATACCCTATTATTCAGGTGGCAGTGCAACTCCTCACTAAGTTGAACAATCAAGAGCGTTGGTCACAAGTGAACAAAGCATGGTTACATATTTCAAAGAAGATGACAAGGAGTTGTCTACAATTTTTCAACTTCATTCCTAAGACTATTGTTGCAAGGCACACTAGGGGGATAAGATAATTTTTGGCGTGACCCTTTTTGTCTATTGTGTTTTTGGAGATTGGAGTGCTCGATAGGCCAAAAGATAATATTTTTCAATACCCCAAGGAAAAGAGATCCCTTGCAGAGAGATTTTCAAAGTATACATGTGATGGATCCATGAGCGGACCTTACAAGTAAAGGAAATAACTCTAGTATGATAATTTGCATGTTGCATTTGAAGAAGAATGGAGAATACCTAAGGATCTTCCTTCGGTATTGGACAAATAGGTTCAATTTTCCGTTTACCAACATTTTTCATAGGGTGTTTTAGCATGAAGGATGGGAAGTGGATCCCTTGGTGTAAGCTCCCATATGCCTTCACTGTGTGTTATTTTTTAAGCATTAGTGCACATATTTTCAAATGCATGAAGGTTTCTCTTCAATATAGACAAGGTGGATTGTGATTATCATACACTTTGGAAGACATATGTCTACCTAGGTAAGTCTACTTATATTGAGAAGTTAATTTTAGATGATATTCATATCAATGTTGTGAGCCTATAAATTGGGAAGGTTGGAGTGGCTAAGTTATATATCTACCTTAATCCTAAGTTAGAGAATGGAAAATATGTTGAAAATGAATTCAAGCTCCTGTTGAAAATATGTTTTCCCAAGGAAAACATATTGTGGGTATACTTGGATGATGAAGAGGAAACTTTTCCCCATAAAGAAGAAGGAGAGGAGGAAGAAGTAAAGGAATAAAATGATGGCTTGGATCATGGTAGAAGGAGGCAGCCCACTTTAGGGAAGAAAAGAGCATGTGAAATAACCCTCCATTACGGAAGGAAGATTAGGAAGTGGGGATAGAGATAGGCATAGTAGAGATAGGTTCAGGAGAAGGCATTGGGGACCAACAATATAGGAGAGTCTTAAGGAGAAAAAGGACTCATGGTGCGGAGCTGTCACAGCCACCAAGAAGGTCACCTAGGAATTCTCCTGTCAAGGTAGATCCAATAAAGAAAAGGTGCAATTTTATCCCTACTTAGGATGATGATGAGGGCACAAAATCGAGAGGATAACGTGCCAAAACTCGGGTTAACACTGAGGATGTAGAGGAACCTTAGGAGGAAGAATTGAAACATGATATAGATGAGTTGAAAGAGTGGGAGATAGACAATAGTGCCATTGACACATAGATAGGTGAAATAAGGTGAGCCATCTAGTGAGCATATTGATACACAAACCGATGAAGGGGCCCAGTTCTTGATATGGGCATACACATTCCCAAAGGTAAGCACTTGGGAAAGGAGAAGGATGAAGGAGTGTATGAAACTCCTACAGTTGGGTATGTTAATGACCCAACCAAAATCATACGTGCTAGGTTCCAAAGTACTTTGGAGCCCAAGGACCTTTATGGCTAGGAATTAATGGATTCAGAGATGGTGACCACACGCACATGTAAGAAACTATCATGGAGTATGTAGACTCACATGGATGAGCCTGATTTTGATGTGTGTGAAGAATTATGTGTCTCTCAAAGATGAAGAAAGCACCACATTCCCACCATGTAACAGCTTAAGTTGATTCGGATGTCGAATGAGCAAGCAAGTAATGCATTAACAAAGGTATCTCCAAAGGTTGCGTGTAAAAACATAGATAAATCAGAAAATATTCAGGCTTTGTTAGAAGATAGGAAAGATAAAGACACCAAGATCAAACACCTAACAAAGGAAAAGGAGACATTTGAGGTGAAGGCGCATATGGTGTTGATTATGGCGGAACAAATTGGTGATGAAATTTTGAAGGAAATGCTAGATCTATAAAGAGAAATTTCAGGGGAAGTTTTCATCTAAAATTAATTAGTTACGTACCTAGTTCACATGGTGATGGATGAAGGTCTAGTGTGCATGCCAAAACCAAAAGATGTTGTAGCACAGAAGAGAAAGCAAAGGCCACGATGGTGCGTAAGATAATTGGGTATGAATATATACTACATTTATTAAAGAATGAAATGAAAAAGGCAGACTTGGTGTTGAATATGTGCATGGATCCTAAAAATATAATAAAGATAAGGACTCTAGCATAGGAGAATGAGGTCCTTAGTGCAGTTAATAATGATACACTTGGGCATGAGGAGAGGCTGACCTTGGTAGTAGAGAAGTGTGATGTGCTTGCATAGTAGCCCATGACCCTCATAAGGAGAGAATTAAAGAGATAGGAAAACTTATAATGAGGCGAGATGGATGTAATGGATGGGATGGTCTCAATTTTGGAAAATGTCCTTAGGATACTATAGAATGAGGGCCAAAATATGACTATAGATGAAATGGAAGTAGTACTTGTAGACATCCCTAACAAGACAAATAAGGCACTTGGTGTTTGGAACGATTTAGAAGCAGATATTAAAAGTGAGTATCCAAAGATTTAATTCTTCCTATAGGAGAATAGAGTGCCCATGTATTCTTTCATTCTTTATGTACAATTATTTTTTTCTTTATTCTTTATTCATGGAGATATAAGTCATGGTTACCCATTTCTAGGGGTGGAAATGAAGCAAGTGTGGGGTAATGTTGGGCTAATGAATTACAACCTAATTATTGAAGGTGCATAAGGATTGTGCATGCGTAGACATAGGTCACAGAGAGGTACGTGTAGAAGTATAGTGAAATAGGGTGCTCCCGGGAGAGCATGATCTTAGGACTTAGCCATTTTGTGTACCATGAGATAAATATAGATGTTATGTATGGGGCACGCATCAGTATGAAGACTTGGAATCAAGTAAGGCTAGTTTGAGCAAGTGGAATATCAAATGACATGCATAGACTTGAGCTATTAATAAGATTAGAAATATAGGTTGTATTATTAGATAGTATATTTTTTTAATAATGGCAAATAGTTTTTGAAAGGACTATACCCTTGAATACAAAAAAAAGGCCTTTAAGCCGGAATAAGAGTGAGAAACATAAGCAGACTAACCAAGTCCAAGAGGAACAATGAAAATCAACGTAGCCCAAATTTAATACAAAGCGAGGCTTAACAACAAAACAACAGCAAAAAAATAGTAACTCGACAAAAAGAAACAAGTAAGAATAACAAAAGAGAGCATAGAAGCATGCAGGACTACTTTTGGCTGCTTGATCAACACCGATCTTGACTTTTTCCAAGCATGAAACATACCCAAAGCGGTCATGTGGGCAGATCTGTCTTATCAAGCTCCTCGATGGTTCTTTTGCTCTCTTTTCATTGCCCCAAAGTGCATACCGAGGTTGGAAACACTTTTGCATGCCCCACGATGAACTCCTCAATGGCCCTAAAGGCGGCAATGTTGTAATCATGCCTAGTCTTAGCCTTCCCAAGGCGAGTCCATGGAGGTCATTGTATATGTCTTCAACTCGACTATTGTCAAATGCTCCCTTCCCCCTCCATGCTTTTCTTACCTTTTTCTTAGCTAGATTTTTGACCTCATCCTTCAGCATTTTTATCTCAAATTCTAAGGCCTCCAGATCTTAGAAGGGTTATCATGTAAGGGTTATTATTAGATAGTATATTATTAGCGAGCTTGCATGCTCTTATATTTATCATGTAAGGGTGCATGGCTATTATTAGCATGTAGCCTATTTTGAGGATGCATTAGTAGTGAAGGGAAACTCCACACTACCTATAAATATGTATTGATTTACACAGCTTATGGATACTGAGATCTAGAGACATATTGTAGTAGAGTTATGGTATTGGTTTATGTGCGTGCATGACTCAAGGTGACACATTACGTATGTATTTGGCTTATATGTTTTATAATAATTAATATAATGGATATATGTGATTGGATAATGGTTGTTGACATATCTCATGACTGGTTCTTATATGGTAAACATGATCTTGATTATTGTATAAGTTATCTTGCATATGGTTATGATCTAGATCTTTTTATGGTTATCCTTGCATTAATATTATGGATATGGAATATATCTATATTTATTTTTATCATGTTAACTCCTTGACAAATCTTCCATAAAAGAGGGACCCAGACTTTATGTGCTTTGGGTGAGTGTTTAGTTCTAGCTAAGTGATGTGTCAAAGATGCCTTGGGTTGTTTGGTAAAATGGAATACTATGTTGAAGTTTCCATTAACTTTTTGAGTTGAGTGAGTTGTTGATTTGTGAACATTGTTGTCATTTAGAGCTCGCATCGATTGATAGGGCATATTCAATCCAAAGTGATGAGGTGAGGAGGGAAGGAATCACCGGTGTTCCTTAATTTCTAGGAAAGGATTCTTGACAATACTTTAAATTATGTAATTTTTGGTTCCAAATTCTTCATTCAAAGACTGATATTTGATCTCATAAATAACTTATACAAAGGCTCAAATACATGTCCAAATTTTTGTGAAGCCAAATTTTGCAAGGATGCAAAGAGCGCTATAATCATTTACATTTTTTCATGTTGTAAGAAACATAATAGAAAGAGAATATGTGGGATTAAGGATGCGGTAGCTTAAAATTTATGAAATCATATAGGGAAGTGATACGACTTCACCCTCCCGTGTACACGGAAGAAATTTTTGTGGAAAAGAATACAAGTATGGAATATTTGATGCAATACGTGTGAGGTGGATGGGGTTAGTCCTGAATTCCCTTTGCCTCCCCATGTAAAGCGTTGCCCTCCCATATTTATTATCTCATTCCACTTCCTTTCCCTTTCAACACTTTCTCCACATTCCATTCTCTACCACCTCTACCTATGCATGGGATTGGAAATGATTGGAAGAGGAAAACACAGAGTTAATGGAAAGTGTGGGGTGGACTCCTTCATTGATGAAGTGAATAGTAAAACTAATTCCAACAAGTGTTCAGGATGGAAGCTTAGTCTCTACATAATAGTTGGGCTCAATACCATAATATTTTAAACCTCATAAATTCTCAATCTATTTTAAACATTCAACATTGCATGAAATGATAATTATTTTTTATCATCTATGAATTACAAGATCCTTAATCCCACATATGTTCTTTCTACTTTGCATTTACTTACAACATGCAAAAATGTAAATGATTACAATGGCTACCATATCCTTACGCAATTTGGCTTACATGCTACATGATACTAATTTATTTCATTGGCCAATTACAATTATCCCAAATAATTTCCTCGAAAATTTTTGATATTCTTTAGTAAAAAAAAGGATTTTAAACAATCTCCAAGTTGCCTTATGGTTTCTATGCCCTCGTAGTATAGCCCTTAATAAAACTCAAGTTTGTTTGAGTCAAATTAAAATTAAAAAATTAAATATCATTGCAATATTTTTGGGATGAGAGGCTATAGAGATAGTATGGTCATTCAAAGTGTGGTAGAAAATCTACAATCATGAACAAAAAAATGGATAACCAATTTGAACAAAAATGGATTCAAAGGAAATATAACCCATAAAAAAATTAAAACACTTTCATTAATAAAAACACAGAGATCACACAAATAGATTTAGAGCTGAAATTAGGTAAAATTGCATACCTTTAACCTCTAGGTATCTCCTCTCGATTCAAACCTCTAAGCTCTTGCTAAGTTTTAGGGTTTTAAAAAAATGAATTAGGGGAAAGGATGCCCTATTACTTCAACCAGATATCAAACAATGAAAAATAGTTTTGCAAGTTTGTTTCAAGTTCACGACCCTCCTTTATTGGGAATCCAAATAATTAAGAATGAAATATGGGCATAAAAATATTATAAAGGGATAAATAATTGAGATATTAGATCGTGGGTTAAAATCGATGGTTTACATTTTTCCATGATTTTGACTGTAAAATATTTACATTTTTTTGTAATAAACATTAAATATGACTTGTATATTTAAATGTGACAAATATATATATTCAAATTATATAAATATATATTTAAAATGTATAATAAAAAATATTGATCTCTTATAAATTTTATTCATAGTGTATAAAGAAAAGTGTTTTTATATATTTTTAAAGGGTAATATCATCATAGCAAATGGCCGCTTACACATTTTTTTCATGATTTTAACCAAATTATTGTAATTCTAATTATTTAGCATAATAATACTAGAAAATGTTCATTTAAACATTTTACAAATTTTTGAAATATCCATCATGTATAGGTATAGGTGGAAAATTTAAATCCTGAGTAAAAGATCTAAAAGAACATTTCAAGAACAATATAACCTACCTTACTCATATTTGAAATATCATTATTTTCCCTCTTTAATATTTCATAATCTATGGATTTCATAAGTTGTGATGTTTTTTCCCATGGTTACATGATGTCCCACATAATTTTATAAATGGTATGTCACTCTACAACTCTAAATTTAAAATCAACACCCCAAGTTCCATGTTTCCAAGACCAATGTCTGATAACTAAGTGATTCATTATATAAGAAAAAAATCATATTACCATATTTATCATTATTAAAGCAAGGAGTCCACATCATTGTTGAGTGACACTTTAAAATAGTATCATGTGGGAATAATGAATGTAATCCCAAATATGAATAAATTTCGGTGACATGCAAATTGTAATGTTAAAATTCCATTATGAAAGTACATGTGTGAGAAAAATGGAAGGTTCTTGGTGTCCAGTAAAGGATCAATGGTAGGTCATCATGGTTGCATATTGTTAAACTCGGATGATTGGGGTTTGGAATGATGAAAAGGGGTAATTCAGATCTGTGAAGTCCATTAACATAAGTTGGGTGTTAGATACTCATAAGGTGATAAAACAATGAATATGGAGAATTTATTTCCTTCATTCTCCCTTAAAGTAGATAAATAATGAATATGGAGAATGGGTGGCCTCTCATTATCCCTCAAATTAGAAAAACAATGAATATGGATAATGGGAGGCCTTCCAATCTCCTTGAAAGTGAATAATAAATCAAGAGGGAGAATGGGAGGCCCTCATTCTATCTCAAAGTAAAAAAATGAATGAGAAGAGGATGCCTTCCATTCTCTATCAAAGTTCAAATAAATGAAGAGATAAAATGGGAAAGTGAAAAAATTTCAAGACGGAAAATAGGAGAAAAAAATCTAAAGATAGAATAGGAAAGTAAAAAAATCAATGGAGAGAATGGGAGGCCTCTCATTCTCCCTTTAAGTGAAAAAATTAAAAGGTAGAATAAGAATCCTCTTTAATGTGTGTGTGTGTGTGTGTGTGTGTGTGTGTGTGTGTGTGTGTGTGTGTGTGTGTGTGTGTGTGTGTGTGTGTGTGTGTGTGTGTGTGTGTGTGTGTGTGTGTGTGTGTGTGTGTGTGTGTGTGTGTGTGTGTGTGTGTCAACACATGACAATATTATATGGTGCCCCACAGTTTAAATTTAAAATTTTGGTTACTGATTTTGAAAAATAGAAAACTAATAATGACACATTTGGTCACCAACATTCACATGCTTGGAAACCAATATTATCACAATTGGAAACCGATAATAACACAATGGAAACCAAATTTCATGTTTATAAAACCATGAACCATGTTATTAGAAGTCTATATTTTTGGTGGTTAGTCCAAATTTAATGAAATGGTGGTTTTAATATGCTATCACGTTTTACACTAGCATGTTTATTAGCACACTAGTGCATTCATTACAATACTAGTGCACTTAATATGCTAGAGCATTCATTTTCATGTTAACTTGACAACCATCTTTATGCTAGTGCACATAAGTTAATGCTAGCACACTTTGTATGCTATGCTAGCATAGCTAATTACATGTGTTAGCATTACTTATCCCTTTTTTATTAATTCTCAAAAGTAATAAATGCACTCCCTAATTACATTTTTTTATACATACTAGATTATCATTGCCATGATCTTGACCTAACTCTTGAATGTCATCTACATGATGAAATCGTGGTGGATATTGTGTCATCTCTTCCTAGAATTTAGAGATCAAAAATCTCTCGGAGGGATGAAATGATATAACATAAAAAAATTACCAATGATTTTTTCTAGCCTCCCACCCTTCTATTTAAATGCCTTCTTCTAAACCTTAATTTCTTGATTTTGGCCTTTACGTCATCTAACTAATATTCTAAGACCTTTCTTTCTATTATTATCTATGGGTATTTCTCTCTCTCATATCAAGAGGCTATCCATGGCTTTGTTGCATCACCCATCCTCTTGAGAGGGAACTCCCTTAGCATAATCCAAACTCGTTAGGGCATCTAAGGGATTCTCCAGAGAAAATTAGGCGAAGTCCGCCACACTTCCCTAACATTTGCTTATTGATCTACATATGTCTATTATCTTTAAAATACTATATTACTTCATAATAGAACTTTAAAGAGGGGAAAATTTGGACACCCTAAAAATACATACCTATCCTCTACATAATGTGCCAAATCAAGTTCTAGAATACATTCTAGATCACTATACTACCACATCCCATTAGAATTCACCCACATATCACTATAATTAATTTACTTAATTCATCATGCATAAAGCATACACTTACACTCCTTAGCTGATTTGATTCAATATTTAAATAAAATAAATAACTAATTATCCAATCACCTTCTACTCAACTCCATTTCACTATCTCACTCCACTAAAGTTCTATAACCCTACAAAGGAGAAAGAAAAATTACACGTACAATTGAATAATATAAGAGCCAACTATTAATATTTATTCCCCCTTAAATTCTTATTCAAACCATCCAACCGCATAGACTAAATTAAATTGCTAAATTGGGAAAATGCATTCATTAACCTACAACTTATTCAAATCTTGATCCAGAATCCATGGCCTCTCCTTCAGATATAAATAAGAGGTCCATTCTTTCACATATCGTCTTTGGGAATCCCGATACATTTTCAACATTACTCTATAAAATTACCATTAGAATTTACACACCATGAGGTTTCCCATTTGATCAAAAACTCCATCCATTTCCCGTATCACATCTTTCTTCCATTTAGATTTAATATTGGAGCATCCACAAATAACTCATCAAAGGAGATTCAATAAGTGTGGTACTTCATTCCACACTTTATCCATCTCATCCAAGGTTGCAAGAGAATGTGAAGAAGGATCAGGTTTGTTTGTATTGCTTATTTATTTCAGCTTTTCGGTTTTCCTTGTACATAGTTTTTTATTCAACAATTAAATAAATATTGGGATGAAATTAAATGAGAGAAATGCATGGTAAATGAATGTCTAAAATATAGGATTTTGACTTAATGATTGAGTGTAATAAGATAGTTAAAGGGAAAGGTATGGTGAATTATATATCACAAATAGATCCTGCCGCATCACCACCTTCCAAATGGACTAAGCAAAAATTCCTTAGTATCAATGGTATGAGAAGATCATCTATTTTTTTATTGATAAAGCGGCTTGAAGGGACCCGTTCCCTATTCATAAAGCAAAGGCCAGATCCTCTGGAAAGCAACAGATTTTAAATCCAAAGGTAAACAACTACATCTGAACAACGACTTACAAAAGTATAAGAAAAACCAAAACAACCTAAACAAAAATTACTTCCCACCTTGCGATGGAAAATAATCCTCAATGCTGCCCATTCTACCCTTTTTTTTTTTTTTTACTTCGAACCACTTGCCTTGGTCAGTCGAGATAACCAACGCAAGTTCACTAGGAATTTCCAAAGCAATCAATTTATTAGACACGGAATCCCGATCTGATTCTGAACTTTCTGCGAAGTATGTCCTCTTTTTGTTCCACCTGCAACTAGGTGATTTTCCTGAATTCCCATCTCAGAGTCCTCCTTCCCTGTGTCTACTTTATTCGTGGGGTTTAGATTATTCGGAGCATCCTTAAAATTTGAAGCAGATACCAAATCTGGGTTAACAGAGCCCCAACCGCTAGAAGAGGTCGATCCATTCTTTTTTGTAGATTTCTGGTTTTTGTTGAAGGGACAAGAGGCTTGTAGATGACCCGTATTTCTGCATAATCTACACCAAAATGTAGTATTCTCATAGTCTAAGATCTGACAATGCTGAAAATTACCAAATTTAAGATTGATCTGATCCAGTAATCCTTTGCTCAAATCGAGTTCAACGCACATATGGGAAAAAGAACACAAACCCGAATGTGTTCTATCCAAGTCTTCTTTGATAAAATTTCCCAAACCATTACCAATATCCTCCAGGGCATACCATAGATGCAAGGGGGTTAGGGAGCCTAACCCAAATAGGTGTTTTGGTAACCAAATATGTATTTGGATTGAAATATGGAAACCATGGAGTTATAAATAAACCCGCATGTCCCCAAAACCACGGACCATCTATCAAACATCATTGATAGTCTTCAGCTTCTCTAAAATGGAAAATGAAAAATCCCTTAGAACAGAGGGATATTTCACACTTATTGGTCCAAGTATCGAATACCCACTGGTACAGAGTGGAGGAGGAAGGCCAGAACCCGTTAAACCTACCAATCACTACATCCCTTGATAAATTTTTGAAATATTCCTCCACCTCAGGGTTCTCGATGGTTACAGAGGGAATATCCTTAGCCAAATCGACTAGGTAGGCCAGATTACTTTTTTTGTTTGTTCGAGGATCGACCATTGTTGTTTTTGAGTATATCTTTGAAAGAGGTAGTCTTCTAGGAAATATCTAGACCATGATGGCCTGTAGCACCACCGCCACTTGCTTCTATTACAATATTTTTGCCTGCCTAACCCCAACAAAGTCCTGGTGAATTTTAAAACCCTAGGATTAGGGCATTGTTCCTCCCCCTTCATACCCCGTCCACCATTACCGTGCTCACCACTAGCTTCCCGAGATCCCTTGCAGCCCGAGGCGACGTGATCTTTCCCTCCCCCTTCTATGGCTGATAAACCCTCCCTACCACTTCTTGCAGCCTTTCCCTTACTCCCCACCTTCACATTCTTTCCCTCCATTCTATGTCCCAATAGTCCTTGCACAAAATTGTAGTTTTATTTCCCTTCTCGTAACTCATTTACAAGTGTTTAAACTCTATGAAGATCATCTATTTTTAATGTATGACTTCCTATTCATTTGAATAGAATCCAAAGGTGAGCTTTAAAGCTAAAATAATCACACTACATTTTGAACAAATTAGTCTTTTTTAGGATAAACTGCCATGGGATTTACTTGAGATGTGTGTAAATAGATAAGATCGATTAGATAATGCCTAATTTTCATGATAATTTGGGTATTCACTCATTAGGAGATGTTAATTCCCACAAAGATAATAAAATATAGATATTATTGGCCTACCATGTTTAAATATGCTCACAATCATGTGAGAACTTACCACCAATGTAAAGTCTTTGCAAAGAGACAAAAGCATGCAACAATGCCCTTACAACCAGTCATTGAGAGAATACATTTTTCTCAAAGGTTGATGGAATTTATAGGAGTTATTAATCCAAAATCCTCTAAAAATCATAAGTTTCTTTTAGATTCCAATTATTACTACACAATGTGGGTAGAATTTTTACTACAAAAAGGAGAACAACCCAATAAGTTATCAATTTCTTGAAAATTAAAATCATCACCATATTTGGATTCTCTTTATCTTTGGTATGTGATAATGGACCATTATTTTAGTTCATTGAATTTACATAATGGGTGTAAAGCCCTCAAATTACCTTAAATTTATCTTCAAACTATTACACCTAAGGTAATGGATCGGTAGAGTCTTCCAATAAAAACATCTTGGATGTGACAAAAATAAATCCATAGACAAGCCAAGGTCAAGCCACTCACTCCCTAAATATGCTTTATGGGAAGACATGACCAAGATTAAATAAACATCAATATATCACTTTAATTGTTGGTTTATGGGAAGAACTTGTGTTCCCTATCACAATAAAGTTACTAACACATCAATTTTTGTGTGAATACATGAAAGGAGGAGATAATTAAAAATAGAGTTCTAAAATTAATACATTTGGAAGATGCCATAAGTAAAGCATTGGATATATATAGAAGACACCAAGAGGTTTTCAAATATTGGTTAGATAAAAATAGCAAGTAAATACATTTAGACATGGAAATATGGTTTTGTTATGGGACAAATCTCATGAGAAGAAGGGACAGCCTTCAAATTTTGACCCTTTATGGATTGGTCCCAACCTAATAACAAAACTACTGAGAGACCAAATGTTTAGACTCAGATACCTCATGGGGAATGGTCAATATTACCATTCAATTTTCATTACTCGAAGCATTACTTCATAATTGAGTCATTATCCATATCCTTTGAGTAACTAGCTAAGTGATCTTCCTTATTTAAGTTTTCTATTTTCCTAGTTTATCTTCCTACCTTTTTAGATTAAATTTTATGCTTTCTAAATTAGTTCCACATTTTATTGAGTAGTTCCCATCTTCTCATAAGCTGAAAGGTTATTAAAGAGTTATTGAATTCTCATGTATATTGTAAATCACCACAAATAAAGGAAAACTAAAGGAGATATCTCAAGAGTGAATAAAATTAAAGGTTTAAAGTTTTAATGTTTTCCAAATGAAATAACTTGTTGAAATTTTTCTTATGTTTAAAATTCAAAGACTTTTTGTGTGAATACTGATGGTTTTAAAAACAATCATGCCTACAAAGAATCATATACACTTTAATAAATTTAAATACTTCTATAGGACTGATGAAATGATCCCTTAACTTTAATATTTGTGGAAACATTATTTTGAAGGTATAAGTAGTTCCCAACCCCTCTGACTATTGCAAAAATAAAGGAAATAAGAGAAAATGAGATAAATATTAAAAATAACAAGATAATACTCTCTTGAAAAGATAAAATTAAAAAAATGAATAATTCTCCTTAATGATGTGATTTTAGCAACCTTCGTGAGGTCTATGGATGCTTGATTGGTAATGGAATGAGGTTTGAGTGGAGCCAAGAGTATCTTTGTTAGGGCTATAGATGTTTGGTGAGTACTAAAATAATGCTTTAAAAACCTTCATTTTATGGATACAATTTGTATAAAATTTTATCATTTAATATAAATTTTAAATAAGGATGGATTTACACACAAATCACATACTTGATTCTTGAAAGTTTATTTTTTACCATCAAAAGTAAGATCTTAAAACTATCCTTTTGAATGATAAACTTGATTCCCAAATATAAACATTTATTTGAGTCTTTTCCCCATAAATATCACCATTTTTTGGTACCCAACACACCCTATTCCCTTGTCTAGGAAAACAGAGACCCCTTCTTTTGGATGAGTGTAAAACTAGATTTTCTTAGATTTTAAATGGTTATAGATGAGTATTGAAGTTTTTTAATGCTCTTTAGTTACAAAACAAATGATAAATCACATTTGAACAATTTTTACTTAGAAAATTTATCTTCAAATCACTTAAGATAAGAGATGTCTTTGTTTATAATTTTTGATTGTTCAATTTCATCTTGTTAGTAGATCTAATGCCTTTAAATCATCCTTTTATGACTTTAAAAATGTTCTCATGATGTTTTGAACTATTTTTCACCTATGTAGAGTGATAAGGAATTAAAATCCATGAGTTAAACATTTGATGGTCTCATTTTAAGTTTTTATTAACTTTCAAATGTCAACTTTAAGTACATTTTCTCTATAAGCGAGTTCATTTGGTCATGCTCGAAGATAATTGCCCCTAAGCTAATGTTCCTTTAATTGGTAGTCATGAGTATTTTAATATAAATCTAAAGTAACTAATCCTCTAATATATTAGAGATACATGTGGAAGAAAAGTGTCACCCATTGAAAAGTCAATCTTGAGTTGGAGAGGAGGTAAGACAACGAATCATTCCAAGTGTCATCAATGGGTGGCCAAGTGATACAGAGTGTTTAGAGACAAACAAGACTCATAGAGCATGGAAGCATTGATGGTTTCCAAGTGATAAACATCATTGGATAAAGGGTAAAAATACTAGTGAGTAAGAGTTCATGGGACCTAGTTACAAAAATGTGTGACAATTTTCAAATATCAATGTCTTGAAAAGGAAAGCATAACACTGGAACAAAGTATTGATGCTCATTGTTATCACTTCAAGTTTCACCCTTTCTAAGGGTAGGATTATAACCTCGTGAAACATTTAAATCCATTAAAATTTTGGGACAATGGCTCCTTCAATATCAATCTCTAGATGAAAAAGGTTGGCTCCTTCCACTCTAGTTCATTACAACTAATCTAACTAGTAATACATACTAATTTTAACTAATTTTAGCCTAATATCCCAAGCGACTAGGGTTATAAATATGAAATATTGAAATGAAATAATGTAAAACATAAAATTAAAATGGGGTCTATATCTTTCTTTAAAAGACAAAAACATAACTCAACATATGAAGCTTTAGAGAATGTACATAAGAACTTTAAATGAGAAAATCAAAGTAAGACTAAAAACTACAAGAAGATTAAAATGTTAACATCATACACGTATGCATCCAAGGGAAAGATATCACATAGGTAATTTATAACAATAACTTACTCATCCATAATCCCACTAAGCAATAGGTTCTTGAAAACTTCAAAAGTTGTATTATAGGTGTCTCAAAGCATTAGTTTTAAGGATCAAAAGAGTAAAGATCAAAAACTAGAAAAAAATAACATCCATTTGTTTCTCCTTGTAATGATATATAGAATATAGAAGAAAGGATAGAAAATATCAGATATTCTTAGCACTAAAACAACCACCCACCTCAGTACCCATAAAAGAATAATGAGCATGTATGTCATATGTGCTAAATATGTCTTGGGCTATGAAAAAATAGTTCACCAAGGAATGGGGGAACATGTTATAGAGAACCATGCTAGTTTTGAGGCTATTGGAAGT
Source organism: Taxus wallichiana var. yunnanensis (assembly GCA_018340775.1). Taxonomy (NCBI): domain Eukaryota; kingdom Viridiplantae; phylum Streptophyta; class Pinopsida; order Cupressales; family Taxaceae; genus Taxus; species Taxus wallichiana. The sequence goes on from CM031244.1 coordinate 703,771,218, forward strand.
ATTTATAACCATAACCATCATGATAAAATATCCATAAAATTTCCAAGAAGATTGATTTTGTCTCAAATGGTGACCTAGATAAAAAGATATGGTTGTTTAAATATTCTCATGTCATTCCTCACAATTGATGGCCATAAACTCATAAAATTTAGCATTTTTAGTATGTTAGAGAAAAATTCATGATTACAATCCTACTTTGTAATCCAAAAGCCTAAAATTATTGGGTGGGGTTCGGGGTTTCAACCACATTCAACATGTAATGTGTTGACATACTCTGAAACCCCAAATTCCTGAAATGTGTTGACATGCTCCAAAAACCCCAAAATCCCAAAACATTTTGACATGCTCTATAACCGTGAAATACCAAAATGTGATGACATACTTTAAAATCCAAAAATTCGTAAATGTCTTGAAATTCTCCAAACCCCCAAACTATTGAAATGTATCGACATGCTCTAAAACCCTTAAATTCTAAAATGTGTTGATATGCTCTGAAACCCCAAAATCCTTAAATGTGTTGACATGCTCAAAACCCAAAATCCTTAAATGTGTATTGAAATATGTTGACATGCTCTAAAACCCCAAACTCCAAAAATTTATTAACATGATCCAAAACCCTGAAATCCTAAAATGTGTTGACATTCTCAAAAACCCTAAAATCCCCAAATGTGTTGACATGTTACTTTGATTAAACTTCTTGATTTTCTTGGAAAAATATCATCCCAAACCTGCAACACTTATTTATGGAAACTTTATGTCCCTAGGGAAATTCATTTAGAGATCAAGGGGACCTCTAAGGGGACACCTACCTACTAGGTGTATGAAACTAGTATCCTTCATTAGCTCCATTGGGAATGGAGACTTGGAAATATATCACTAAAAATCGGTCTTGAAATCTATGAAACTCGCCCTAAACTTGTTTGATCCATTGAACCTAGCTTGGTTTGAAAATTTCACCAAAAATCCCCTCCTATAACCCAATTGTTAAGTCTTCTTTGAAAATGTAAAAAAAAATCTATTTCCATACTTGGATTTGAATTTTGTTTGGATGATCTCAAGGTCCTCATAGGAAAATAAGAATTATCTACTTTGGCTAATATAAGATACATTATCTATACAAACCCACATGCTTTCCAGTCTCCATTTTATCGTTATGGTCCATTAACCCGAGAGGAACTGCAAAAATTGATAAATAAAAAATTATGCAACATAATAATTATTTAAGGAAGATCACCATGATAAATTGAGGGAGATAAACTCAATGAGTGATGAAAAGAAAAGGACAAAAGAAGGTTCCCACAACAAGGAAAACAATGATAATAAAACAAAAACAAAAGAAACAAAACACTATACACAAGGTGAAATGTGACCTAAGAGGTAGGATTTTAAGTGAACGACATTGATTGGGATTGGCGGTGCTCTGCCATCAAATTTTGAGAGTTAAAAGGCACTGGCATGTTTGCAGCTGGTAATAATATATGGGCCACTCCAGATGGCATCAAAATTTGTGTGCCAAAAGTTCCTACCAACTTTTTCTCTGTCTTCATCCCACTTTAAGACCAAATCCCCTTCCTTGAAATTTCTAACAACATATTTCTTTTCAAAATTTCTCTTCACTTGGGCTTTACAAGCCTTAATAGTATGTTTCACTTCGTTCATTACCTCCTCCGACACCATAAACTCATCCATTCTCAATGTCGGTGCATTATTTTCTAGAATTTCCACTTGTTGTGTAAGATCAAGTGAAGGTAACTCTAATTACAAGGGAAGTTTTTCCTATTTTCCCTATATTAATATGAAGAGAGAGTTCCCAATGGCTCTTTTAGGTTTAATCCTATTATCCTAAAGGGCTATTTTAAGATTTGTATGCCATTTCCTTTGATTTTCCATCATTTTCTCTTGATAATCCTTATAATGTTATTGTTTATAGACTTATCTAAATCATTGCCTTAATGGTAATAGTTTTAAAAGTTTTAACATAGATCCCATTCCTAACTACCCATTGAATAATTTGAGTTCCTACAAAGGATTTAACATTGTCATAAATAATTATGAATGAGAAACTAAACCTTGTAACAATACCTTCATAGAAGTCCAAGATAGAAGTCTCAATAGCCTATTTTTAATGTGATTCCTTCAACCTATCTAGTGAGATAATATGGGGTTGTCAACACCCACTTGTGGATAACACTAGATGGTAGATTTATCATGCCAATAAAATATAAACCATAATGATCAAAAGGATGATCTATTTGGTTATGACGAAGAGGAAGGGAAGATAAATTTTTATTTCCTATCAATTAAGCACACTTCTTGTAATTTTTCACCCACTTGTGAGCATATTTGAAAAAATCGGTCTAGTAATAATTGATTCTCATGATTTTAGTAGTAATAGTTCTTGGTGTGAAATGACCTTCTGATAGGCCATCATGGAACTATTGAAACCAACTTGATCACATTTGATACACCTAAATAAATATCCATTGATATATTTTCTTAACAAAACACCATTAATAAGGATAAAAGGAATGGATTGCAACTTGAAATACATCCCATTTTCCTTGTCAAAGCCTTGAGGATCATCACCCATTTGTGAAAAGGTCACCATATCATGGATCCAACTATTTAGAGCATGGAGGGGAGTCAGTTTGTCTTCTTGTAACATGCATTTTGTCTTCTTATTAGCTTCCAAATATGTTGTGAGCTTCTCACACAACCCTTTACCCCTCACAAGCTTGGTGATTTTGATGTGAACATCATATTCCATGACCTTTGTGATCCATCCATCTCTCTTTTCATTCACATCCCCACTCAAAATAAACTCTTTCACCCTTAGATGAGGCACCATTACTTGAATATTGTAATTAGAAAGCATGTGCCTGAAATTTTTAAGAGATCTTATAACAACAAATACTTGTTTCTCAAAAATACTATACCTTAACTCATATTCCTTGAGTATTTGACTGAAAAGGGATATTGGCTGCTCCATTTGATGACTATTTTATAAAACTAAGATATTTGAAATTCTCTCACTTCCTCAAAAAGTGTAAATAATGGAGTCTTTATCATGGTTAGGATTCATAAGAGTAGGGGTTTTGAGAAATGGCTTGTTTTCAAAACCATCCTTACCTTTGTTTAACCAACTGAAAATAGTATTCTTCTTGAGCATGGAGGAAAAGGATTATAAAATATGGAAAAATTTGGTATGAATCTCCTCAAAAAGTTTTATTCTTCCTAGGAAGCTTTACAACCCTTTTTATGTCTTGGGAGAGAAAGAGACAAAAGGGCATTCATTCTGTCTAGATCAATGGAAAGACCATCCTTTGAGACTATTTATCTTAATAGTTTACCCTTATGAATAGAAAAAACACATTTTTAGGGTCAATAAACACTTCAAATTCCCTACACCTACTATAGAACTTTCACCTACATGCCTTGAAATAATAGTTGTGTCATCCAAATAAAGCAAAATCATGTCATTTATAAGACCCTTAAAGGCCATGTCCATTTCCCTTTAGAAAGTTGTACCATAATTGGTCGACCGAAAAGGCATCTTCTTGTAAGAATGGGTTCACCATTTGGTTATGAATTCCATTTTAAATTGAAATTATTCTTGAAAAAGGATTTGGTTATACCTCAAATAACCATCTAAGAGAGAGAACCTTTCAGCCCCATCTACTATTTGAAGGATTTTTTCCATGGATGGGAGAGTATAATGGTTCTTAAGAGATGTTTTATTTAGGTATGTAAATTCTATACATAGTCTGATCTCTCTCTCCATTTTATTTCCTAACTATAATTGTATTATCCACCCAAGAGGAATGTTTGATTAGGAAAATGATGTTTTCCTATATGATCTTGGTTATATATTTCCTCATTAAGGGTTTAATATGTGGATTTATTGGCCTCTATTTTTATTTAATAGGATTTACATTACGATCCAAATCAAAGGTATGTTGGTATAATCTTGGGCCAAATCCTATAAGATCCTCATAACTCCATGCAAATACATCATCATATTCCCTACAAAGGTCAATTAAATCTTATCTTTTAGAATTGCTACATAAAATTCCAAGTTTCAAGATCTTGTAACTTGTGATGGCCACTTGTTCATAGTTTTATTCTTTGGTAATCATATTCATCCTCTCCTTCTTGATATTATCATCATTATTATAAATTATCTCCAAGTTGACTAACCCTTTTGGTATCTTTTTGGTCTTTAGTTGGATGATTTGGTCTTCATATCACTCATGTAACATTGACTAATGTTTGGCAAAAAAATTTCCTCCTCTTGCAAAAGTTTTATAATCTACCTATCACTATCAAACACTTTTCAATTGTTATGTTATCTAAGAATGCTAGTCTAACTGAAAGCTTGACATCCTAATGTGAACCTTTTATGATCTCTCAAGGGATATCATATTATGGGTCAAATTTTACAAGGCTATAAGCATTTTTTTCATTATTGGCATCACATGGATGTTGAAAGTATAAAATCCCTCAAATATGTCCTATATTCTATGTTTTTTAGGATTTTAACAAGTTATTATTGGCTACATTTTGAGATCTACCCCGATGTATGATGATATCACTATCTCCAAAAAATCGTATTACTTTGATTCCTTTATTTTTTGCTAATTGGAAACCTTTTATCAATTCTTCATATTGAGCTACATCATTGGTATAACTAAATTAAAGTCTAAATTCAAAGAAGTATCTTTATTTTTTAGGATATACCATCATAATCCAAGAACCTATAGCATTTTTACTTCTTGAGGCATTAAATTAAATTTCCCATGTTGATTAGATACCTTGGATGAATGTTTCATGTGACTTCATAAGGTTTCGTTAATGAGATATTCCTCATGTATGCAATAATTACCTAACCATGTTTCTTCCATATGGTCATATGGATCAAACTCATAGTGATCCTTTTCCTAACTATCATGTAAGATTTCCAAAATTTCCTTCAAAGATATATAAACCTCATGAATAACATCATCTTTCCCTTTGTAATGCATAGTACGATTCATGTTAATGATATTAGGAATGTATGGCTTAATATGAATTTTGGAGATAGGTTTAGATTTCATGGTTACCCTGGTCCCATATCTAGTTCTAAGAAGCATGTGTGAATAATCGGAAGACACATATCCACCATTTTTGCAAGGTAAATTCTCTAGAAAGGCATATGGAAAAATAGGGAGGGAGATCAATAAGTGAAATTTATTGTAAGATTGAAATACTTGGAAATGCATGAAGGGTAAGGCTTAGATTCCTAATTATTCTAATTATATTAAAAATAGTGTCATCTAGTTAGAAAACCCCTTAGTGATTTGCGTATATTATATGCCTAACAAAATAGTAATTTTCTTAGGCATAACAAAACTAATAGCTCCAAAATCTATAATCAAATTATGTACATGATTCTTACCAATGATTAGGAGATATAGAAGGTAGTTGGATTACTGATCTTACTTGTTTCTCCTCCTCTTAGTTGTCATAAACTTGTAAGAACATCAAATGTACCCTTTTTGGTTCACTCGTGTAATAGAGATGATTCAAGACATATTGCAATAAATACCTTTGTGATGGACTAGAGAGTACTTTAAACATAGTGTTATTTACATTGGTACTACTACATTCAAAGGAATATGGTCAACCTTTGATTGGACCTTGGTAGTAGTAGAAACATCCTATTTTGATTTTTGACCAATCGGAGGCTGACTTTTGGATTGATTGTCCTCATAATAATCTAATTTTCTTATATTTAAGAAGGTTTAACAAATGTAATCTCTCTTACAATCACTTTTGGTGTTTGGGAGGTGGATTTTCTAGACCAAAATGAGATCACACTTCATTTTGGGAATCTAGTACTTGATTTCCAATTGAATGATTTTCATCTTGATTTTTCCCATATTTTAAGTGCTTGGGAATCTTCAAATTCATCAAAATTACTTGTTTTTATCAACTATAGTTTCACTTTTTCTCCAAAACATATTCAATTGATAAAAAATTCCCTATTTCCCAAAAAAATGAAAAAAATCCTCAAAATTTACATATTTGAGGATTTTGGGATAGTTTTGCACTTTTGCATTTTTCGTGATTCCATGATTATTTCACGCTTTTGGTGTAGTTTCATAGTTTTGGGGGAATTCCATAGTTTCAGGAGTTTTGAAATTTTAGAGTTTCACATTTTTTTCTTAATTTTGCAATTTTAACATAGTTTCACAATTTCAGGGAAGTTTAATAATCACAATTTCGAGGAGTTTTGTATTTTTGGCGAGAGTTTCGAGATTTCTAAAAAAATTAAAGTTTTCAAGATTTCAGGTTGTTTCAAAGTATCATAGTTTTCCTTCCCACCATTGGACCCAATGTCTAAACTTGACATCCTCTCAACCTGTCACGTGTGTGGATCAATATGCAATCTTCAAATGCTCATAACATTTGATCTAGGTCGCCAAATGAGACAAACTTTATATCATTGAAAAGGTATTGAAGAGTAATATATGCTAAATTCATTTTGCATTACGACTAAGTATTTTACTAGTAAAAATGCAAAAACCTAACTTGTGGTCATTTTTCGGGTATGGTCTCTACAAAAGTCAATGGTGCCCATGTTAGGTCTATGCAATGAATGTTAATTAGTCCTTAGTATTTGAAGAAGTGGGTGGTCTTATAAATTTTAAATTTCCTCTCTCCCCTCTTCTTCTTCTATATATGCAACTCATTTTATTATAATGTATCTCTCTCCATTTTTATAAAGGCACCATGTCAAAATGGTGTCCCAAACAAATTTGAGTTATAGACCTACGTTTTGGAGCTTGCAATGCCCTTAATGCCTCCTAAATGGATATAATAGACTGTGTATATACTCTAGAGCAATTAAATCTAGACATTTTGGCTCCCCTTTTCCCTTTTCTTATATTTAGTTGAGTCTTTTACCTCTCTCGATCTCTCATTTTATGTTGTGTATGAGTTATACTTGTAGGTTTTTATTTTATTTATGTTTTTCAATGTGTGGAATGAGTAGATTTACTTGTTTTTGTTCTATAGAACACTTGTCTACCCTCTCCTTCCTTCAATTCCTTCTCATTTCTCACTCACGAGATTTGAACCCTTCTTATTGGTGTTATCACATCCTTTCTTAGTTTAGGATTTCATTTCTTACATCTCCCTAACCTTGTTCCTTGTGAACGTTTAGATTAGGCTTAGATAGTTTTGTTTTTTATGTTTTAGGAGGAGTGTTAGCATCAATTTTAGGTACATGAACTAGCCTTCTGTAGAGGTTTGCCTCAAGATGCAAGGTCCCACACTTGGAGACAATCCCATGTTAGCCAAAAATATTGATCTACCTTGATCAAATCCTAGGGTGTTGTTTTTTAGTGTCAATAGCTCTGGAACACATGTTGGGACAGATTGTAATGTGTTTTACAAAATTATATCTCCAAGATTGATTTATTCTTGGTGATATTTATCCTTTCAATGTTTAAAAATAATAAATCTAATGGATCAACTAATTCAAGAAACCCATTTTTTATTTGAGACCTTTCCATTCATCTTGTCATCCATTTCCAATTTCCTTTCTTCCTTTTCTCTCTCATTCATGAAGTTGTGCAATCATGACTTATTTCCCTCATTGGAATCCTTAGTTTCAACAAAAATATTCCCCTCAACCTCCATGTTTCCAAAATCCTCCTCCATATCATTCCTATGAGCATTATCATAATGAATATACCTATGATTCAAAACCCACAAACCCATATGGTTATCCATTTAACCATAATGTTGCTCAAGAACAGGGTATGTTGATTATGGAGGCAATTTCATAGTTGAAGATGATTTTCAGATCAAGATCCAAAGGATGGAGGAAAGAATGGTGCAGATCAGGATATATGTCAAATGAAGGAAGTTCAAATTTGTTTTAGGGTGCCCTTTCCATGGGTTGGTCCTATTCCAACTTGGTATAGCCCCTAGTGCAAGCTAGGCCTTATGACTAATTTTTTCCTCAAATAGCATAGTGAAATGTGTAATTGGAGGCTCACCAATATAGTTATAGGAAACCCTATCAATGGATAAATCCCTCACTATCATCAAATGACTCTCCCATTCCTTCTTTCTAACCTACATAATCTCATCCTAAGTTCCATGTTCCAATATTTCTCAAATAATCACCTATTGATCACCCTCTCTTCCATAAGTAAATCTTGCACCTCCTCTATCATTTGAACCTATGGTAAATCATTTAAGAGCTCAATCCTTCCCCATTTCATGGAATCAAATTCATGTGTATATGAGCCTCAAGTTGAGACACTTGAGAAATTACAGCTATCATCCCCCACTCTCCAATCATCAAAAAAGTGTTATCCAATCCACAAGAACCTCATGATGAAAAATGTTCAAATCATGATGAATCGTGCATATCAACCAACATTTTAAGTGGCCAACCAATTAGTTATCTCATTCCCGGTCCTTTTACAAAACATGAAGTTAAAATTTTGGTGGAAAGTGGGGTGGTCTTCATCCTTTTAAGAAATAAGATACACGCCTTTAGGCATACTTCAAGAGGTGGCCTAAGGAGGATCCAAACATATAATATCAATTGTAATACCTTATAGATTAGAATAAATAATATGATATTAAAATGATCCTTCAAATTTTACGTAATAGTCCATCTCCTTTGAGTGAATCAAAATAAACTAAGGTAATCTCCATTATTATTGAGACTCAAGATTTATCTATTTCATATTGTATTAACTTTGAAAGTGAGGATGAAACTATTCCTCAATTATTTCAATATCTCCCTATTTTTTATTTTGATCAATCCACAGTAAAATCTAAAGTTGTGGAGTATAGGGTAAGTGAACATATTTTATTAATTCCAAGAATGATCATTTGGGATCAAATTATGAACAAAATGTTTTTTATTTACCTAAGGGTTGTGTTCTTGATCAAACAAAGGAGAAATCAGATCCGGGGGATGAAAAATAGATCATAGAGAGCTTTTCCTTCTTCTTTAAAGGTAAATATTCTAATAAATATTTTTATTCACACATGGTATCTTGATTTCGATACATATATAGGGATGGGAAACACCATGTTTCAGTCTAAGATAGAATATACTAGACCTAGAGTCCTTCAAGAGGAAATGGTTGAGGAAATAATCTACTAAGAAAATGAGATCAAAAGGGGGTTTTCCCAAGAGTGGCGAGGTTGGGAAGGAACCATCTGAGTTGCATGAACAAAGTGAAGAGGCAAAGATGTTATCTAATTTATAATATTTAAATTATGAAGAAGAGATAATAAAACTTATAATTATCCCATTCACATCATTTCTCTTATTCGAAAAGGAATCACTTGTTGTTAGATCTCCCATTGAAATTGAGATATAGAAAGAAATGAAAATAAATGTTTATCTCTCCTTACCTCTTTTCACACAATCAGATTTGTAGAAACTCCTTGATGAAGGAAAATTAGACTTGGAAAATCATGAAGAAGATCATGCAAGACAAGATATCATATCTATTGATCAATTTGAGATTCATGATGAATTTGAGGATGTGTTTTAGTTTTCAAAATCCTTATTTGAAGAAGAGAAAATTGGAGAAAATGAGAGCATAAGGGTAGAAACAAAGTTGTTTTCATAAGAGCGAGTAGATCATTTATAATCATCTTGTAAGCATTCACCACGAAGAGGAAAATTTCTCTGGTGGCTCCATTTAGAGAGCTAAGTGTGAAGGATATGGGCATATCATAAGGATCGTCCATCAAATTAGAAGGTTGCATGCCCCATCATATATCTAGATAGTATAGAGAAAAAATTGAGTTTTCATCACCATGCTCACTTTAAAGCATGAGAATGAGCTTCAAGTGTCAAGATCAGCTCAAACACCTATCAAATCCAAATTCAAATCAAGATGAAGAGGTATATATTCTATTTTTAGCTCATAATTTGTGTTACAAGGAAGTGCAAGTAATGTTTTCACTTCCACCATGTGGTCTGCTTTCCAAATTAATCGCATCATCCCATTTTATAAGGAAGGGAATATATTTCTCCCAATTAATAGTTGGTTTTATTTAGTTTCCTTTGTATTTGGTTAGAGTAGAGTAGTTTAGGTATGTTTATTACAAAATAAGTGGTTGTGCACACTTTCCATGTCTTCATTTGAACATTTATTCTTTTTCTTGTTTGTAGATAGTTTTGTGTGGGCCCTTTGTTTATATTGTAAAGTCTAGTATAGGAAAGGTTTCATGGTGACATGAGATAGCTTTTGGGGAAGTTTTAAGGTATATTATTTCAGCATCAAGATCAGCTTTGATCAAATCTTTCACACTCCAACAATATAAAAATTAGAGTTAATAGTTGGGTTGTAGGAGGGGATTTTTGTAAATTCTTCAGAGCTAGGATTGCTTCAAAAATCAAATAAGTTCGTCATGAGTTTCGAGATTTCAAGATAAATTTTCAAGTTTTGTGTTAACTCCATATCCAATGGATATGCTAGGCCACTGATCAATTCATGTAGTAGGAAGTTATCCCCTATGAGTCACCAAAATGTTGACCAAAATGATCTCACACTTAATTTTGGGCAACTAGTACCGATTTCCACTTGAATGATTTTGATCTTGATTTTTCACATATTTTAAGCACTTGGGAATGTTTGAATTCATTAAAATTACTTATTTTTATCATTAGTGGGTTCAAATTTTCTCCAAAACATCTTCACTTGACTGAAAAAATCTCCCTTTTCCCAAAAAAAAAAAATCCTTCAAAATTTGTATATTTCAAGATTTTGGGGTTGTTTTACGCTTTTCATGATTTGGGTTGTCTCATAGTTTCATTGTTTTGGCACAATTTTGTAATTTTGATGGAATTTCAAATTTTTTACATTTTCAGTGGAGTTTCATAGTTTTAGTGTAGTTTTGTAGTTTCGGTGGAATTTCATAGATTTGAGGCGGTTTCACGTTTTAAGGCGCTTTCATAATTTCTGCACGTTTCGCTTTCGGTGGAGTTTTACAATTTTGAGGGAGTTTCACATTTTCGTTGTTTTGGGGATTTTTTGAAGTTTTGTTTTTTCAATATTTTAGGGTTATTTTGTAGTTTTACACTTTTTGCTTCCCACCTCTAGACCCCGATGTCTAAATTTGATGTCCTCCCAATCATCACCTATGCAGATCAACATGTAAGCTTCAAATTCTCATAAATTTTGGTCTAGGTCACAAAATGCAACAAAATTTATATTGTTGGTAAGGTATTAGACAGTAATACATGGTTATTGCATTTTTGCATTGCAAAAAAGTATTTTACTAGGACAAAAATGTAAAAAATGAACTTGTGGCTGTTTTTTAGGTATAGGCCCTACAAAGTCAATGGTTCCCATATTGGGTCTACACACTTGAATGTTGATTGGTCCTTAGTATTTGAAGAAGTAGGTGGTATTCTTAATATCAATTTTCCTCTCTCCCATCTTATTCTTCTATATATGTAACTCATTTTTATTGTAATTTATCTCTCTCTATTTTTGCAAAGGCACCATGTCAAAATGGTGCCCCAAACAAATTTGAGTTATATACCTACATTTTGGAGCTTGTAATGCCCTCAATGCCTCTCAAATGGATGTAATAGATTATATATAATCTAGCGTAATTAAATATAGATGTTATGGCTTGCCTCTTCCCTTTTTTTTTTTTGCATTTGGATGTGTCTCTTACCTCTATGATCTCTCATTTTGTGTTGTGTATGAGTTATACTTGCAAGTTTTCCTTTTCTCTATATTTTGTAATGTGTGGAATGAGTATATTTTCTTATTTCTCTTATGTGGCACACTTTTTTTCCTCTCCTTCCTTCAGTTCCTTCATATCTATCCATCATGGAGATTTATCACGTTCCTTTTGGTGTTATCACCTCCTTTCTTAGTTTAGGATTTCATTTCTTGCATATCCCTAACCTTTGTCCATGTGAAAGCTTAGATTAGGCTTAGATAGTTGTGTTTTTCTACTATAGGAGTAGTGTTAGCATTATTTTATAGGTAGAGGATCCATCTTTCTTTGGAGGTTTGTCTCAAGATGCAAGGTCCCACACTTGGAAATAATCCCATGTTATCCAAAGGTATTGATCTACCATGAGAAAATCCTAGGGTGTTAGTTATGAGTGTCAACAATCGCTTGAACAACCATGGAAGATATTTCTCCTTCCATCTCTCTCTTTTTAGACCTTGTGTTATACGAATCTATATTTTCTCCTCGTTATCTGCTTGTTTTTTATTTACAACACAAAAATCACTTTCTTGCCAATTCAAAAGATTAGATTCCCTTATTACCTATTCCTGAGTTTCTTCCTCCATTTGATTAATTCCACTTGCTTTCTTTGGAGTACTAATGCACTTTAGACCACTAGATCTTGGATAAAGACCCCATTTGGGAAATAATTTTGTTTATGGGGTTGGCTACATGGTAACACCATTCAAAATATTGAACTAAGTTGTTTTGAACCAAAAAATGCCCTTAGAAGGGCTTGCGGAGGAAGATGTTGGGTGTTCAAAGGACTAGCATAACACAATTGACCTTTTTCTTAGAAATTACCTTAATAGGGTTACCTATTAGGCTAGTTTACTTGATTAGAAGGCTGATAACATCTATTATGTTAGGATCGTTTCTTCTTTAGAGCCGCCAACTCATTTCTAGAACATTGTAAAAATGTTTTAACTTCATAAATTTCATTGGAATGGGAAATAAGAAGAATTGGTTGACTGATTACTTAGGAAGTGGTGCTAAAATAGACTCACTATGAAGGGGCTCAAAAAAGAATATTTTTAAGTGTAAGAGCTATTTTCTTAGCCTAAACTAGACAATTTTCATCTCTTATAGCTATTTCATAATCACCAAGTAAAATGGTTGCTCTCATAGATTAAATAATAATAGCCACATCATTATTCAAAGATCTTAAGTAAACAAATAATGCAAAGGATTAGATAAGCCTTGACTAGAGGTGGGATCATATCCCAAGTCTTTTAAAACATGAAATTAAAATCCATCATGAGTTTATGAGGAGCTCTTTTAATAGTGGTAAGTTTCTCCTTAAGAGATAAATAATCACTCTTGTCTTCAAAATTCTTACAAAGATTCTTCAAATTTTGTCCCATGTATGAATAGAAGTAAGATACAAACTTCTATACCACTTTCATTCTTTTCCTTCAAAATATGATATTATGATCCTAACTACTACATCATCTAAAGTGGCAAGGTGAACCAAACAGACATTAACAACATATAATATGTTCTCCATAGAGGTTTTTAAATTTAATATTGTAAATAATATAGTTATCTTTAGGGAAGCTACATGGATTTCATGTTAGGAATTAAACGCTAATGCGATGCCACAATTGAAAGTCACAAAAGGTTATTTTATTTAATATGCCTTAAGTAGAATGGGTCTTAGATTCTTGAGATGATGAGGGATAGGTATGTTAAGAGGGGAGTTCAATGAACTCTAGGTGGTAAAGATGGAATTCTTTGAACACATCTCTCTCTCCTCCATGGAAAAAATTGAAAAATATTCGAAGGAATCTCCTCTTGATGTAATTTTTCTTGTGTGTACTCTTCTCATGAAATTGAAACACTCAACTATTGAAACCAGTAGGTTTGAAGTTAGGATTCTCCAGATGTTTTTTATTATCCTCCAAAGTAAAATTTTCATTGAAATACAAGCCAATCTCGGTGTAGTAGGTTAATATTGAATTATAGATGCCTCAAATTTATCCCAATGGATGTGCTAGAAACTATTATCACTTGAAGTTACACCTGAGGCTGAGCTAGGCTCAACACCTCGATGAAAATTTACATACCTTAAAAGTGTGGGATAGTAGGTCCTTTAATTTTCATCTCTAGATAAATAAAGGATGGATCTTTCCGCTCCATTTCACTATAACTAATCTAACCAACAATATATCATATTTTTAACTAATTATAGCCTAATATTCCAAGGGACCAGGGTTAGAAAGATGAAATACTAAAAGGAAATAAGGTGATGCACCAAACTGAAATGGGGTATTGATCTGGCTTTAAAAGACACAAAAATAACTCAACATATGAAGCTTTAGAGAATGCACACAAGAAATTTAAATGAGACAATCAAAGTAAGACTGAAAACTACAAGAGGACTGAAATATTCACATCGAAACTTGTGCATCCAAGGGAAAGAGATCACACTTGTAATTGCTAACAATAACTTACTCATCCATAATCCCACCAAGCAAGAGGTGCTTAAAAAATTCACAATTTGTACTACAGCGGTTTGGAAGCATTATTTTTAAGGCTCAAAATAGAAGATCTCGTAAAACTAGAAGAAAAGAACCTCCACCTCTTTCTCCATGTTGGCTTTTGTAATATTAAACAGGAAAATACTTAATTAGAAAACCTACCAAAGACTAAGAAATTTGGATTGTAAGGTGTTGGATTCCCATATCGGCTTAGCACAAGTTTAAATTCAAAATATAAGATTGGATCCAGACCACCCTCCTTGATATAAATCAAGGTGATCTCTTTGAGATTAATCATAATAAAAAAAAAAAAAAAAAAGCGTGTGACAAATGAACACATGTGAGTTGTTTATGTAATCAATTTGATGATATATGATGAAAATGGAGTGAAGTATAATCTCTACTTATGAGAATGTATATATGATAGTTAATAATTCCTCCTTAAAGGTGTAATTGTTTTGCATTCAAGGAAATAGTGGGAGTGTTGGGTGAAATTCATATTCTCAATAAAATATGTTATTTTTAGTGGGATTTTTAATGAAAGGTTTTCTCACTTAAATATTGTGTCTTGTGTTAATTTACTTTCATGTTCATGCATTATGTGTGTGTGTGTGTGTGATGTAATTTATTATAAACTAGTATACTTTCATATACTATAATATTTTTCTTGTTTACTTTGGTGGATATATAAATTTTTGTTATTATTTATCCCCACATTTCCTGACATGGTATCAGAGTTGGTGTTTATGCATGTGTGAGATATATTTGGTTGTTTTTATTTTCAAGTGCAAAGAACCTTTTATATCTGAAGTACATAGAAAATTTCAAGATCCGTGTAACCATAGCCAATGTTGTGTGGCTATTCTAGTCCTAAAACATGCACAAACCCTATATCAAAGTGAATTATAATAAATACATAGTGCATGGGTACCTTAAATTATTGTGGATGATTGAAACCTAGGTTTCTCTTGACTTTTTATATCTATCAAGCCTTTGTATGGTTAGATCTGGTTGTTTTAATCATTCACGGCCTTCCTTGGTGTTTTATAACCTTGTGTGGTATTTTTAATCTTACATGGATTTTCCTAGCTTTACATTCCTTTTTATTCTTATGTGGTTTTCTCTAGTGTTACATGAAATTTTTTCTTGTTTAGCAACGTATTCAAGTGTTACATGGCTTATTTTCTTATTACGTGGATTTTCCTTAGTTTTGTGGTTTAAGTCTTGCATAATGTTTTTTTTGTTTTTCATGGATTTTCCTTAGTTCCATGGATTTTTAAATTTTTATGCAGCTTATTTGTGTGTAGCCTTTTTAAGTCTTACACGTTTTTTGTGTGTTACAGGACTTTCCTTATCCCACGACCTTTTCTTTGTTTCATGGAATTTCTTTGGCCCACAGCTTTATCCTTTATTCCATGGATTTTTTTCTTGCGGACTTATTGCTTTGTCTTGCAAGTTTCCTTTGTTCCAAAAATGTTACATTATGATTTCATGAAACACTAAAATGGTCAAAACCCATGAAACATTTTTTTGTTCCGCAGATTTTAAACTTGGATAAGTTATAACTTCTTGTGTGTTAGCTTACATCTCCTCATGGATATTTTTTGTGTTTCACAACTTCTCCTTATTCACTCCATATTCTTCTTAACAATTTTCATCAATTTGTACAATTCTTCAAATTTGTAGGTAACTATTTTTCTTACCCCAGCAGAATTCCTTTGTTCTGCAGCCTTCCGAACTTAGAATTTTCCTTATCTTCATTGTTCTTGTCTCACAAATCCTCAGGGTATGTTATTTATGATTTGTGTCATCTCTACCAATTTTCATGCCTTGTTTTAAGGACTTATTAGACTTGCAGAAATCTCTTTTCTATAATTTCGTGGAACACTATTTTCATTGTTGTGTACACTTTGTTAAAATTTGAAAAAGATGGATATTCATATCTATTGCTTTGCAGCCTATATTAGCATGTGGTTTATGTTTTGTAGACTTTATCTTGAGTTTTCATTCTTTGTTTGAGAAATTTCTTACTTTTTAGAAATCTTCTTGTCATATGCATTACAAATTTTTGCAGTTCATTATGTGTGTTTTTTTGGCCTTTTTCTTGGTTTTATTACCTTGTTTCAAAGTTTTATTTGAGTTTCTATAAGCTTCATTGTTCCTATCTTCCATGGAATTTTGTTTGCTTCATTCTATGGATCTTTATGTGTTGTTAAATCCATATAACACCTAAATCTTGTTTAGTGTTAGAAATTGGCTAGTTCATATAATTTCTCCATGGATAAATCTTAGTTTCTAAATTGTTCTAACTACATTATTTGGAGAGTTAGCCTTGAATACATCTTTATGGAAATAAATCTTAAGGTTCTAGTTAGTGGTGTTGCACTTTGGAGACAAGCTACCCCTAAAAACTTAAGTATCTTCTACGTAAAAAATCCAAGGAGGCCATATAAATCTTGTTTGCAAAGCATTAATGGTGAATTCTTATTACATATAGGCCAAATGGAGTCTCCATCTAATGCTTGGATCTAATTAGAAACTAGGCATGAATGCATCCGCATTTATAAGATAATTAAACTAATCATGGAATTGTTTACAACTCCAATGAAAGGAGATGAGAGGATAGTCAATTATCTAGCTAATATTAAGAACATTAAGGCTTATTTAGATGGTTTTTGTTTTATTTTATAATTCACATTAAAATTCATGATAAATTTATAAATTATATCTCTATTTTGAATTCTAAATATCAAAATGAATCTAATTTACCTAGTTTGGATACTTTATCTGCTCTCCTAGTTCAAGAAGAAAGAGTAATGGAGAACTTTGATTCAAAAGAGAATGCCTCTCAAGAATTGTTCTCCCAAAATCATAAATTTTTTAATCAAAATAACAACAATTCTAATCAAAAATCAAACTTTAAATCTAAGTTCAAAACTAATTCTAAAAATTATGTAAAGAATAATAAGAATTTCAAGGTTAAGTTTGATGGTACTTATACCTTTTGTGGAAATTTTGGCCATAAATAATCATTTATTAGATAAATAAAATAAAAATTATCAATGCAAGATCAATAGAAGAAGAATAAGAACAAGAACCAAGAAATTATTGTTAATCAACTTATTGCTTTATGAAAATGTTCTTGGTAATGTTATTTATACATGTTTAATGTATTTGTGATTGCATGTTTCATGGATGTATGTTTGAAACATGTTTTCTTATTCTTCTTATAATGTTCTATAACTTTCACATGATTTTTTTAGAAATATATATGTTCTAGAGAAACCATTTTTGTATTGACCTCTTAACTCTCCTTTGTTTTCTCCTAAAATAGAAATCCTAGAGTTTCTTAATCCTTCTTTGGACAATTTGGAAATAGATGTCCAAGTCATCCTTCTTCAGTTTTTATGGATTTGGATATTGAGGGAGTCATCTCAAAATGTGTCTCTGTCTAGAATTCCTAAATGGGCTCAAATTTGGGTTTTATTCCTCTTCCTAATAACCTAAGGAAGATAACCCATAGATAACCTTCTTAACATGCTTGGTTGAGGTTGTATCTTTTTGAAGAAGCTTATCTTGTTGAAATGGTTTGAAACCTTTTGTGCAT
Organism: Taxus wallichiana var. yunnanensis; assembly: GCA_018340775.1. Classification (NCBI taxonomy): domain Eukaryota; kingdom Viridiplantae; phylum Streptophyta; class Pinopsida; order Cupressales; family Taxaceae; genus Taxus; species Taxus wallichiana. The sequence continues at coordinate 703,789,080 of CM031244.1, forward strand.
CTTGGTTGTAATCCCAATCAGTCTCTCCAAACCAAATTTGAGAAATTTGCATCAAGTCTTATAAAAATATGTTTCTCCTCTTATAACCCTAGTTGAGGATTTTCTAGGCACCCAAGAGAGGAAAATTTTGTATCTTGAGAAATAGAAGGTTTCATGATCTAAAATTAAAATCTAAACTTATGTTTCATCCTCCTGCATCTTTCCTTTTTTGAGACATCATGTCGTAAATGCACCAGATGCTCTAGATAATAAGTTTTTTTCCAAAATAGAGCATATTTAACAATGCTCAAGCTTAGGTTTCTTATAAATTCACATCATCTTTCATTACATATTTGTTTACATGTTCTTAGAAATGGATGATTCTTTATATACTTGTATACTAAGATTGGTTGCTTTTTTCAAGATTTGCTTTGCAAATTTTGTCTTCTTGATATGATTTGTAAAATATAAAAAATAAGCTAATTGTTATTATTGTCTTATATATGATCTCTTAATTGCTTGTATCAATAAGAATCTAATTCTTTAAAATCAAAAAGAGATTAAGACAATGTTTTAAATTTACTTTGATTTATGTTTGCTAAATCATTCTGTTAAGCATGGTTATATGTCAAGATCACAAATATGTTGTTACATCTCTTTTGTTGTATGTCAATAACTTACTTCAAGAAGTTAAAATCATTGATTATAAACATGCATGTGATAAATTTATTTAACTATCACTAATATCCTATGAACCAGGAGTTTCTCCTAAGATTCAAGTATGATCATTATGAGGACCATTAGAAAATATAAAAATAATTTTGAGGTATAATTAATTATGTTTTGTATTATTCTATTAGTAATAATGAAAATTATTTTGTTTTTTGCCATCATAACCATATTGTTGATATTGAAGTTAGAATATATTCTTCTAGATATGATTATTTCAAGTTGAATGCAAGTATAGTCGCTTATAATAGTAAGGAGCAATCAATATGAAGTACTATGGAAGTAGAAAATGAAGCTATGTGGCTGAAAAGACTATTGATGGACTTCATATGGGCATCAAAGGAAGCATTCTACTTCTGAGTGACAGTCAGTGTTGTATTGCTCTTACAAATAATCTAGATCAACATTAAAGAATGGATCATATCAAGTTGGTGTGTAGTTCAAATGGTGAATCTGTTCTCCACCTATGAATCTAATGATCATGTGGTAGAATGTGACTCAAATGATCATGTG